>NW_019014627.1:201452-217121 GCF_000150535.2 Carica papaya | reverse complement strand
ATGCAATTGACCTGCAGACATCATTGTCACGTACATTTTCTCGCAGAAAATCTATGAAATCAGATCTGATGAGAGGTATAAGCCAAGCCAAACCTGGAACAGATGCTGCATTACCACCTTTACCGGGTAGTTCAAACACATCCAATAAACCATCAAAGGGAAAAAAGAAAGAAAAAAGCAACCTAACAAAGATGATACATGACATTGAGCAGGACCCTGAAAGTAATGAGGGCTTCAATCTGGATATTGGAGACAGAAATATCAAGAAGAATGCACCAAAGGGTAAGCAATTGCACACTCAGAGCCAAATGTTCAGGTATGCATACGGTCAAATTGAGAAGGAAAAGGCTATGCAGGAGCAGAATAAGAACTTAACCTTCTCAGGGGTAATCTCAATGGCTAACGATATCGAAATAAGGAAGAGGCCTATGATTGAAGTTGCTTTTAAAGATCTAACAATCACCTTGAGAGGGAAAAACAAACATCTTATGAGATGTGTGACTGGGAAGCTAATGCCTGGTCGAGTTTCTGCTGTTATGGGTCCATCTGGTGCTGGAAAAACAACTTTTCTTTCTGCTCTGACCGGAAAGGCACATGGTTGCATGATGAGCGGCATGGTTCTTATAAATGGAAAGGTTGAGTCAATTCAGTCATACAAGAAAATTATCGGTTTTGTGCCACAAGATGACATCGTCCATGGAAACTTGACAGTGGAGGAGAATCTCTGGTTCAGTGCAAGATGCAGGTATGCTAATTTAGCTCGAGCAAATCACTCGACTTGCATGGTATGTTATTTGCTATTGATTGTAATCTTTTCGACATGAATGACAGATTTTTTTTTTCTTTATATTGTCATTATTGACTTGAGATTCTTTTATACTTTTGCTACAGCTGTTTTATAGCATATCCAACCGCAAAGGATATTAAACCTAATTGCACATCTTCCTTTATATAATAAATATCAGGGCACATAGAGAGAAGGGCCATCAAATATGTCTTTTTCTGGCATCTTCCTGCATGGCCCTAGAGATACATAAAGTTTTACTTTTGTTTTGAATCAAGATACATGAAGTCTTATAGGCACGCATTGATAGCTTAGTTTGCATTCCTCTTGGCAAAACTCCAGCCCCTGTTTTATTTGCTTGTCTTTCCTGCTCCTTATTATTGACTGGTCCTGATTATCTTTAGGCTTGCAGCTGATCTGCCAAAACCAGAGAAAGTTTTGGTTGTTGAAAGAGTCATTGAGTCCCTAGGTCTGCAGCCTGTCCGAGATTCTCTCGTCGGGACAGTGGAGAAGCGAGGAATCTCTGGTGGTCAGAGGAAAAGGGTAAATGTAGGATTGGAAATGGTGATGGAACCTTCACTTCTGATATTAGATGAACCCACATCTGGTTTGGACAGTTCATCTTCCCAGTTACTACTTAGGGCGCTTCGACGAGAAGCTCTAGAAGGAGTTAACATTTGCATGGTTGTTCACCAACCGAGGTAAGATTCTCCTTGCAATTCCAAGAATTTGACTTTTCTGATACATCATCAAGGTTTTTTTAATCTTTCATTTTCTGTTGAATATTCAGTTTGTGACATCTTCCTTTATCTGCTTCTCCACCAATGAAATAATTATTTTCATAATTTATACAGGTTGCTAATTTTTTTTTTTTCAGCTAATCAAATACAACTTAAAACTGTGGATTTCCGCATTTTGATAATCACTTGTAACAGAGCCGTGCTCTGTAATGTAACTGAGGCACAGCCTATTTTCAGCTGTTTAAACTCATTATACTTGCAGATATTTTTTACTTTCCTAGATAATTTCAGGCTCCTCATGATATTCAAAATGGTTAGAGATGGAAAGAACATAAATGAAAACAGTTGCACTAGTCCTGAAAAATTCACTTGCAACGGAAGATATAGCCCTTGCATGAAGTCCTAATCTCAATTATGCAGTTCAAATAAACTAGTTAATTGAGAGGTTGCTTGTGTTCTATTTTTCTCCACTATTCACTTTTGGCTGAAAATATTTCGGTTTTTTCTTCTTCCTATGCTGCAGTTACACATTGTTCAGAATGTTTGATGATTTGATACTTCTAGCAAAAGGTGGTCTCACAGTATATCATGGATCGGTAAAAAAAGTTGAAGAGTACTTCTCTGGCCTTGGTATTAATGTGCCCGAGCGTGTTAATCCTCCAGATTACTACATTGACATCTTGGAGGGCATAGTAAAACCAAGTGTAAGCTCAGGGGTCAACTACAAACAACTTCCTGTTAGATGGATGCTTCACAATGGGTATCCTGTCCCAATGGATATGCTAAAAAGTGTCGAAGGAATGTCGGCAGCTGCATCCAGCGAAAATTCAGCCCATGGAAGTGTTACTGGTGGATCAGAGGAAGAGTCTTTTGCAGGAGAATTTTGGCAAGATATGAAGCATAATGTTGAGGTGAAGAAGGACAATCTACAAGATAATTTTACTAGTTCTGGTGACTTATCACAACGGGAAACCCCTGGTGTCTTTCAGCAGTACAGATACTTCCTTGGGAGGTAAAATGCTGATATCATCTTTCATATGTTAACAAGACATTGATGTTTGAATTTTCTTCTGGTGTCAAATGTATTTGTTTTTTATCTTTAAAAAAAAAAGAAAGACTCAAAAGAGTTTCTTAATTATATATACACTTACTACATGTGATATATTTATATTTTTAAATCTTTGAGTGAAGGAGAAATATTAAAATTTTAGTCAATTCTCATCAAGTTCTATCTTCTGAATGATACAATCCTGAATTTTGTTGAACTGGCTTCTGCAGGGTTGGTAAGCAACGACTGCGAGAAGCTAGGACACAAGCTGTAGATTATCTGATTCTCTTGCTTGCTGGCATTTGCCTAGGAACGCTTGCCAAAGTGAGTGACGAAACATTTGGGGCAGTTGGTTATACCTACACCGTGATTGCAGTTTGTAAGTTGAAATTAACTGGTTTCTGAATATGTAGTGAATAACTGTATAATCATGTCATTCAAATTACTGTTGAATTCACATAAACTTTAGTTGTGTCTTGAGCAAATTCATCTTCCATTCAATACCATGTTCTATTTCTAACCTCCCCTTCTTTTCCCCTGTTAAAACTAACATGTTTGAAACTCATTGACCGTCAGCTCTGCTATGTAAGATCGCTGCTTTGAGATCGTTTTCATTAGATAAGCTACACTACTGGCGAGAGAGAGAAGCTGGTATGAGCAGTCTAGCTTACTTTCTTTCTAAGGACACAGTCGACCATTTCAATACAATTGTCAAGCCACTCGTGTATCTCTCAATGTTTTACTTCTTCAACAATCCAAGGTCAACTGTTATTGATAATTACGCTGTCTTGATATGCCTGGTGTACTGTGTGACTGGTATAGCTTATGTGTTGGCCATCCTTTTTGAACCTGGTCCAGCTCAACTCGTAAGCTCTTTAATTTATCCAGGCAGAAACTTCAATTAGCTTCATAATGGTCATACGGCCACAAACTAACCCTCCTGTGTATAAATGATGCAGTGGTCGGTACTGCTTCCAGTTGTTTTAACTCTGGTTGCAACCAATAGCAACGACAACAAAATAATCGAGACCATATCTGAAGTTTGCTACACAAAGTGGGCTCTAGAAGCTTTTGTGGTCTCAAATGCTCAGAGGTTTGGCTTATGTCATATACAACTTTTTTGTACTCTGAACTTATGCTTGTTTTGTTCTTATGCCGCATTCTGAAATACTGTTTTGTTTCGATAATTTTCTATATTTTAATTATTTAATGTGTAAATTTTAACCATAACTTGTTTTTTGCAGAACAAACTTAACTTATATATGCAAAATTCTATAACGTAAAATTATATTTTTTACTTATTGAATGAGAAATTACAAAAATATTTAATTTGAATTGGCCATGAGATTAACTTGAACTTAGGATACATGTTTTATTTAAATTTTACATTGGTTATATTTTATTCTCAATCATATTGCATGTGGTTGAAATTTGATTAAAGTTGAGCATTAATGCTGTCTTGTCATTATTACCTTCAGATATTCGGGAGTCTGGTTGATAACAAGATGTGGTTCGCTAATGAAAAACGGGTACAACCTCAAAAATTATGTTCAATGCTTGATCTGCCTTGTCATTACTGGCATGTTCAGCCGCGGTGTTGCTTTCTTTTGTATGGTAACCTTCCAAAAGAAGTAAATTCAACCTCTCCCTCGTGCTTTCTCTGCACCATAACCAGAAATTTCGATGTGCAAGTTTTCTGCTTCGAAAGAAACCCATAGAGATTGTTGAAGAGCAGTGACGGACAATTGACGGTGGATGATTATAATCGAAAGGATGGCCTCCTAGGAGCAGCTGCATCGGGGAACATGAAAATACAATTCAAACCCCGTCTTTGTCAGTTTGGAGTGGACGAGCGAGTGGAGTGGATTAGTGAGGCCAATTAAATAATTCAAGGTTTGCCGCCTTCTGATTATGTGAAGGTTTCTCTGTACTATTTTTGTATTCACTATTCATTAGTTAATGACAGATGATAGATGATGTATAAAAAGGATTCTCCTCTTCCCTCGTTTAATCAGTAAATTTTGTAAACAGGCATTATTAAATTTATGAAAGAATCTTCTATCAGGAAAAAGAAAAAAAAACCCGAAGCTAATAAAGAATCTTGAAGTTTGCATCGATAACCTCCATAGAGGGGAAGCTCTTTTTCCCCCATAAGAATATTGAAGAACAACATTCTGAGAAGATACAAAGTTTTCTTGCATCTTCCATGCATGCACTCTAATCTCTGATTCTGCCTTGTTGTTAGCCTAAATAAGTTGTTTCGCTAGCCTTGATATTTTATATACGTATTACTCCAAGTATACTAGAACACAATGGCAGTGTCATCCCTCGGGTGTCTCTCAAAATGTGGAGCAAATTCTTAGCATCCACCTGCATGAATGAAAATGTCGTATAGCCTTATTCTGAAAATGAAAATGGTCATCAGAGGAATCATGGAGCACATGTCATTCTTTGTTTCCTCGTCTTCATTGAGTTTCATTCCTCAAGACTCCATAAGAAATGAATTACGGAAGCATCCCCCAAGAATGTGATTGTTTAAGGTATAAAATAGCTTACCTTGATTTAGATGCCAATGAACATATAGTTCATCTCCAAACCATATCACCCATAAATTTAAGTGCTGGAACACCCCTTATCTCTACATCAACTAAAGGTGCCTCGATTAATCTCAATTTAGAAAGTTTTGGGTCTTTGCGGACCATATCAAGTGTACGCATTTGATCCTGCAACCATCAACGCATACAATTATTTACCAGTTGCTTAACAATCTTAGACAGCAATGAGAACAAATACAACTTGGTGAAACAGGCAATGACATGCATGCTCGAGTTATGAGTACAACAATAACTAAATCCATCATTTTTCAAAATAACTAGTTCACGTGCAATAAATATATATGTTCATTTCAATTTCTTATCAGATGTTAAATGATAGTCAAACCATGTGATATGTTAATTACGTGCAATAACTAGGCATACCTTCCTTCTCATTGTACAGAACTTGCAGTCAGATGCTGATGGAGGAAGGACTGATTCACAACAAGCCTCTGAACAGGAACTTTTTCCTTCCTCAAAGCTGAAAGCAACCTTGATGATTCACTTGCCGCCATGACCTGAGCAATATAACAGATAGTCATAAAGTGAGAGATGGTGATGATTATCAGATTAGCAGGAGGCACAAAGTACTTCTAAAAAACCCACATTCTTGCATCATGAAATTTCTTCATTATAGATATGGATAGATCACATATAGATATAAAGATTCCATATCTATACAACGTTGCATCATGAACTTACATTTTATGTATGTTCAATATTGGATGATATAGAGAAGGCTATTACCGTTGGGATTGTTACAATAATAAACTCCATGGCATCTGTATCATGGAAAAGGTCCCGAACTTTGCCCATCCTCTTCCTCAGTTCCTCCAGTTTGTTGTCAGACTACAGATTCAAACAGAAAACTGTAAGAAAATAACACCACAAAACACCTCGAAAACAAGTTTGGTGCTTACTTCTTCCTGCTGTGAGTTTCCTTTCCCAAAAACTGACTGGAGGGCTGAAGTGGCTGATGCTATCTTTTTCTTGAGCTGGACCACATAAATCCATGTCAAGAATATATACAGATCAATCACAACGTACATACAGATCAATCACGTGATCGAGACTTGAAAAGTAGAATGACTCTTTTACATTTTTAAGCTGTAAGCCTGTAACTGCTTTCAGTTTAAGATACAGCTCAGTAATATTTCCATTTACAAGTTGAGTTAGGCCAAAATCTGGGTTTTAGATTCACACCTTCATCATTTTGCCTATGGACAGGTCAAGGAAGTCAGGCAGTGAAAGAAGTCGAAGAGTATGCCCCTACAAACAAACTTATAAATAAAATTGATAGCAACATGGTAAAGCAAATATCAAGACATGTGAGCGTTCACTAACAGTAGGTGCGGTATCGAACACAACTCGAGTGAACATACTATATTCTGGTGATTCAACTAATTGCATAACCTGCAATACAACAGCAGTGGTCATGAAAATCAAGGAAAAGTAGCAAGAAAAATGAAATAGGAAATGAGAAACTATTTACAAGTCAATTGTTTTACATAAAATATTATTGAGACAAGACTTACCTTAGAAATTGCAATTGCTTCATCCATTCCAGGAGGGGGAGTATCCAGCAATTCTCCAAGTTTTAGTTCCCCTATCTATGAAAAATTCAAAAGATTAAAAGGATGTTGTGAAATATAACAAGTATGATTTAGAAGATACATAAAGCATCTCAAAAGTCCAGTAATGATTAATAGTAAGAGGAAAAGCAGATCTAAAGTGGACTCGTGTTGCTATTACCATGAGTTGCCGAGTTAAAAACCTTACAAGAAGTTATCAGCATCAGCATCACTTGCATTTTTCTTATAGAAACATTAATGGCTTCACTTCTTTATTTTACTCGCTGACTGAATAATGGAAAAGGCTGAACTATATGGAAAATTAATGGATTAAATATATTAGATTAGATAGGAAATTCCAGCCATTAAGTGGCTATGCTGAAAAGGGAAGTAACCAACCACATCTACTAATTAGTCGAAGCTTAATCATTTCTTGATGGATGATAATCTAAACACGATCATATCAAATACACGAATTAACTTGCATGAAAGCCAAAAAGTTATGATTTACAAGGCAATTGTAGACAAATGAAGGTAAAATTCACCTGGTCAGCAAGCATCCCAAGGCCCATGCTTTCCATAATATTTTTGACGCCACTGCCACCATTCTTTTGACTTGCATTTTGGAATTCCGCTCGAGTTCTCTCAGGGTTTATCTGTCTCAGAGAAAAGGTTAGACATTTGGCATCAAATAGG
This sequence comes from Carica papaya, assembly GCF_000150535.2. Next base: position 209,688 of record NW_019014627.1, on the reverse strand, counting down.
CACATATAAAACAATAGATTGATAGTCTGTTCCTTGTCCAAATACCTCAATAGCAAATAAAGGGGAATCCACTCCTCCAACAGGGACAGGCATTCCTCCTACCAAATCCTGCAAATAAAAAACTATTCTCGGACCAATACCAAGTATTTCGAACAATCAGATGAACCTGGAAGCAGAAGGTGATACCTGGGCAAAAGAATCACTTAAGGAATGAGCAGGGTCAGTTGAAACTACAATGGTTGGGTGACCATGGTTAGCAAATTTTACAGCAAGAGAAGCAGCACAGCTTGTTTTTCCAACACCTCCCTTCCCACCCATCATGAAATACTTCCGGTGGGTGCCGGAAACCATCTCATCAAACCCAGCAGCAGCTTCAGAAGAAGTTGCCACCGATCTCACTACAAGAGGAAGATGCATCCAACTATCACTGAAACGACCTTTAAAAGTCTGAATGCCTGGATTCTACTTGATCTCACATACTAGATTCATCAGAAACCAATAAAGTACATAATCTCCAGTTCTCAAAAATCAATTCATCAAGGTCTCATCAAGGGACTTCACATCTAAAATCCGGTCCTAACTCCTAAACAACTTTAGAGAAAGAGAGAAAATTTGTTACACTGGCCTGAGCACCCTTTAGGATTAATTTACAGCGCATTTAGACAAACAAATATACATATACATAGACATATACATATACATATACATAGACATATACCTAGAGAGAGAGGAAAAGGGTATGCAAAAAGATACTTCTAAATTATATCTGACCAGTTTCAATCTTCTTCCTTCATTCTGCAAAAAGGGGACCAAACTTCACTTTTGGAATTAGGTTCCCAACCATCACTGTTCTCTTACCAATATTTCTCTACCTCTCAGTATTTTCTTAATAGAAAGAAATCAACAAAATACTTTTGGCATACCCTTTTTGTTATTGATCAATTCCTTTTCTTTTTACATTTCAATCTTCCAAAGAAAAAAGTTATAAACAATAACAAAGTAAAAGAACCAAGAATAAGTGAAGTGGGAATGAATAGGAAGAGCAGAGCAATGTTCAAAAACAATTAAGGAGAAGGTTAAAATGTTCAATTTTTCGAACTTTTACAGATAAAAGAAACAAATGATGAAAAGAAGAAAAAGAGATACCGTGAAATGGCGTCTCCATGGGCTTTCTATGGATCAGGATCGATATAGAACTCAAACTTCTACACGGAGAGTAGTAATTCTGGGGCTTGGAGATAATCTTGAAGAGACTACCCATTGAGCTGAAATCCTTAGTTGCAGAAAGACCGCGAATGCAATCGATTGAAAATGACAAAAAACGGCGAGATATCATGATGCGATGTCCGCTTGATTACCTCGAAAATCCTGGAAAAGACAATGGAAGAAGGGAAAGACGAAAACTGGCTTCAGAATTGAGAAAGGGAGACGGGGGTTTTGGTAGGGTTTTAGAATTCTTAAATCACGTGAAAGGCACGTGAAAACCCACGTATCTTCTTCTCCTTCCTTTTCTCTCCAGTCTCATCAATGGAGGTTTCAGCTTCACCAGGATATATTCCCAGGAGAATCTAAAGTCTACTCTTCTCCCATCTCAAACAAGAAACAATACCCACCATGGAAAACCACTAGCCTGGAAGAAAACAAGGCAAACACACTGACAAAAATCCTTCACAACAGCCAAGAAAGCCGCCAAGAAGAGAAAGCTTCCACTACAGCGCATGAGTTTGATCCTTCACCATGGAAAAGAGCTCGGGTTTGATGAAAACTACAGGGAACAAATTCGTAAATCTTACGAGCAGATGGAAAGTTGATAAATTTTTCTCTTTCTTTTGTTAATTTTCCGTAGAATTATTAATTTTTAAAAAATATTTATGCATGTCTTATCTAACTGTATATAAGTAAATAATAATTCCTCAAATTTTTTTAAGATTATTTTATATTTAATGTAGTACTAACATATATAAACTTGAGTATAACTTTTTAATAAAAATTTATATATTTATTCTAATCATAACACAAAACACAGATTTGAACCCTCCATTCTTTATAAAAAATAAGAAACTCTAGCCCACACCTTCAAAAGTTAAGAAATTATCAGTTATACAGTGAAAGCGGTTGGTAATTACGTAAATATATATTATATGTGTGTGTGTGTGTGTGTGTGTGTGTGTGTATGATAACCCACAACAAAGGCCTGGTTTAGAAGCTACGTCAACACCAACTCCCGGCTCTTTGCATGATCACGTCCCCCTCACAAACCACACGGTTTAGCCTTAAAAGCTAAACAGCAAACCAACCAAGCCACACTCTGAAAGCTCCCTTTCATCTTCTTCCTCCGGCACACATCACCAACAACAAAACTTTTCCTTTTTTCTTCACATTTCTTCTTTCAAAATCAGATGTCAACACCATCATCAACCACAACCAGTTGCAGCAGTAGTATTACTGGGAGTCCTCCTCCTTCTTACATTTCATCTTGCTTTGCATCCAAGCTTTTTGGGTCTTTCCGTTATCATCACCACCTGTTTGATCAAATTCATAACCAGATCGGACCTCCTTTTTTCCGCGGCTTGAGGTGGGGTTTAGGTTGGGAAGAAGTGGAGGACTCTGGTGGTGATCTGTCTCCTTCAATGTCTTCTGAGGGTGGGAATTTTCCTCACAATATTTCGTTGGACGTTGTAAGGATTCTTGTTGGGTTCACTGTTGATTTTTCTGCTGGTTTTTTTGGGTGTCTATTTCATGTTAATTTATCTTATGGGTGATTCTGATTTCCTAATTTTAGTATCATTGCTTGTGAAACCAGAGTATATAAATATAGATGTGTACTTGCGCAGATGATGAAAGCCTAGAATTTGAATAGATTAAGATCAGTATATAACTAGTTTTTTTAAAGAAAAAATTGCAAATAAGATTGACAAAATTTCGTTGATTAATTTAAATCTTTTATATGGTCATTCAATTTACTTTTTACTGCTTTATCTTGTAATGCCAGAGGAGCAAGAAGCTTAATGGCCAACAAAAGAGAGATGCACTTGAAAGAGAGGTATAGAGATGCATACATACATATATATATGTTTCAATTCTCTGTATATCTACTAACTTGCAAGGAGAACATTAGAACTGGTATATAATTTTTTTAGATCATTAACATTAAATAATTGCATTACACTGGCATTTATTATATAGGTGATGGGTATTACATATAGGCCTGACTTGACAACAAAGTCTCTCTTATGAAGATATAGGAAATCTTGTACGACTAGACCAACAAGAACAAGACTAAAAGATAAGTAAAAGGAAAAATAACTAAATTGATAAACAGGGTGATTTTTTTGGAATCTAAAGAATTGTAATATAAGATTTTGAAGCATCTACAGTGAACTACTTTCTTCCAAAATTAATAATTGCGTGTATGAGAAATCTTATGGCTTAAAATGTTCACAAGCTTTCATTTTAAGAAGGAAGTACTAATTCTTGATAAGCTCCATCACCTATTCATGAATGGCAAGTACCTTTCAAGCTCTAAGCTGCATGTTCTTGGACATAAAGGGAACAATAAAGTAGGACCAAATCCCATTTTCTATGCAGCCCATAAGACTAGAACAGTACTGTAAAGAATCTTTTACAGTACTTGAGTAAATTTATCTTTCAGTTACTATGAGAGTAAGAGTAATTTTTATACAAATTGTTCCACAAAAGAATTATGCTATGCAGCATTGTTCGATATCATTAGTAGTTACGTGGGAGAGTTTTCATGTTTTAGGTTTCCATGCTTCAGAAAATGCTGAATCAAGAAGAAAAGATGCATAAGATTTTGGAAGGTGTGCATCATCATCTTGGTGGATCTGATATTAGTATCCCAAATTTTCTTCCTCCCAAGGTGACCCAACTTCCCTTCCTTTCTTCCTTTTCTATTTTTACATTCTAAAGTTATGAAAACAAATATCAGGTTAATGGGTTCTTATAATCAGTAAAATCTGATTAAAAAACCCCCAAAATATTGATATTGAAACAGTACTTGTTCTCTTTTTTATTTAAAAAATAAAAAAGCACTATTATGCCTAGTGATGATACCTGCATACTTTCTAGAATATGCATTGTTAATTTGCATAATATTGCTTTCCAAGAAGTTGTTGGTATATTGATTTCTTTCAGCCTTTCAGGGCAAGCAAATTATGATATCCCTGTTGGATTTTCTATTCCACCATACAAAAAAGATGTTGGAGAGAGATTACATCAATTACTTCACATTTGTATATGATTCCACATTCAGCAGATATATCTATAGATGTGAATAAAAAATTGATAAAGCAAGCTGGTTGTTAACTTTTAACTATGCAGACAAAGGAGCTGCTAGCAGAGTTAGCTATGGTTGAGAGTGAAATAGCTCGACTCGAAAATCAAATAAGTCAGCTCCAACTTGGTTTGAAGCAAGAGCAAGAATTCACTAAAGAAGCAAAATCAAGACAGTGGCAGCCTGCAATGTTAAACAACCACCAAGGTCGTCCACCGCCATATGCAAGCCAGCCAAGCCCCTTAAGCAAGGGAACAGGCAATGAGAAAGTTGGATTTGAGACTAAGACTTTGCATTTCATAAATAAAGCTATAAAGGGTGATTACAAGCTTAATGATTTCAATGCAAATGACAAACTTCGAAGCTCAAGATTAATTGCTGATCAGAAAGAAAATCGTTTCCATGAAGAACTGAAATTACAAGAGAAAAATCCAAGAAGAAGTGGCATGGTAAAATCACCTTCACCCTTGCGTGATCCTCGACATCCGTCACCTAAGGTATGTAGGCAAATATGCACTTTAATATCATCTTATACACATCTTCTAAGTTTAGCTAATGCTTTATTTCAGTTGAGAGAACGTATTCAGGAGACCTCCTTGGACCTACCCCCGAAATCTTTATCAAGTGTCATTCTATCAGAAGAGAACATTCAGAATTGGCATCCCAACAAGCTTGCTGAGAACATAATGAAATGCTTGAACTTCATATATGTCAGGTTACTTAGAACATCAAGAGCAATGGAACTAGACAAGTCTGGATCCATTTCCAGATCTACACCATCCTCTTTAAACTCGAGAAGCTTCAGGGGTGATACCGGCTTGATCACAAAGTCAAGTCTTATGTCCCATAAGGAATCAAGGCAACAGGATCCCTATGGAATTTTCAACGTAGATGAATCTATACCAAGGGATATTGGCCCTTACAAAAATTTGGTTATTTTCACTTCAAGTTCTATGGACCCCAAATGCATTTCAGGTTCCAGTTCTGTTCCTTTAATAAGAAAGTTAAGGTAAATGGAGCAGATTGTCACATGCAGAAAATTATGCTTAAATTTAGAAGTATGAGCTAACAAAGAAAAGAGACTTAAGATTCTTGATATACTCTCCTATATATATATATATATATATATATATATGAATAATATGGTAAATTTTCCAATCTCAATCTTCACCTTCTCATTTTGAAACAGGGTTTTGATGAACAATCTGCATTCTGTGGACTTGAGTGTCTTGACTTACCAGCAAAAATTGGCATTCTGGATCAACATGTACAATGCTTGTATCATGCATGTATAATGAAAAAATATATGTATTTCCATTACTTTCTTTATGCTTATTGAAAAAATATAGCCTGTTGTGGGCATAATCTCACACATTAACATCTGTATCCTCTTCTTTTATTTTGATTCTCATGTTGTATCATTCTTTCTTCCATTTCAGGGTTTTCTCCAATATGGAGTGCCTAATACACCAGAACATATGGTTGAGTTGATAAACAAGGTACACCACAAATTTGTTTTTACTATTAATATATAGACGGTAGATTGATTATTTCCTGATAATATTTCCTTTTGTTAAAACCCAGTTTAACTCTCTTATTTAACATCGTATTAGAGTAGTTAGTATTTGAGTTTAGGAGATCTGTGCTTGATGACGACTTCAGCCTAACATGCTTGTGCTCGAAAATGAGTACTAATATACAAAAAATAGATCGGCTACTTCTATATATATTTAAGTTTTTGAGATAATTAGCTACTATCAATTACTTAATGTTTATACCCTGAATCTAGTTAAAATCAAAACTTTATGGAGAAACCTTCTTGTATCTTCTTCATTCAGAAAATTCCATTTTTACCTTTGAGAAGTTATTTCTTCTTGCTTTCAAGACCAATGAAAGACATTTGTATCTATATTCAGGCAACACTTAACGTTGGAGGCAATACTATAAGCGCACACGCAATAGAACACTATATTCTAAGGAAGCCAACATCTCCTATCATCAAAGAGGTAAACAAGATCGATTCTATGGTTGATATAGAAGTTGTATCATTTTACACACCATATTGAACTGTGTTTCTCTTTTCATAGGCTTATCAAAAGGGTGACAAGGAAGACAAAGAAACCATTGTCCGGAAACTTTATGGACTGGAATCAATGGATCCTAATATCACGTTTGCTCTTTGTTATGGAACAAGATCATCCCCAGCAGTACGTAAAAAACTAACTTCTCCCCGTCGTCTTGAAATCATCTTTTAATCTTTACTTAATATTGTTATAATCATGAAAAGGTCGAGATTTTTTCTACTTAAAGCACACAAAAAAAAAAAAAAAGTAATAACTCAATCCAAACACCAGTTATAAATGATATAAATTGAAAATACAAACGGGAAGTAAGTTACGTAAATGCAGGTAAGGGTATATACAGCTGATGGTGTAATAGGTGAGCTAGAGAAATCAAAGCTGGAGTACCTGCAAGCTTCAATTGTGGTGACCAACACAAAAAGGATTTTGTTCCCTGAACTTCTGCTTCAACACTTGCTGGATTTTGCATTTGATATTGAGACATTGGTGGAGTGGGTCTGTCACCAGTTACCCACGTCTGGTTCGTTGAGGAAATCAATGGTGGATTGTTTCAGAACCCAGAATAATAATGCCAAAATCTCCATCACTGTAGACAAGATACCTTATGATTTTGAATTTCAGTATCTGTTGGCTATATAGAAGACTTTATATACATATATACATATATATATCTGATAATCTTACCCTGTAACTCTATGGGTGTGTGCATAATATGTAGTTATATGGTTTTGGGGATGGAGAAAATTATGAGATTGTTTGTTTTCTAATAAATTTTGCAATCATATCATTGCAATTTCCTTATTAATTTCAGTTTGTTTATGATCTATCATGTTTTATATTTTATACCATATAATATATCATATTATATACTTTTTTTTTAAAAAAAGTCAGATATACTTCACTTAAATTCATTTTCAATTTAGTCAAAAAAAAGCCTATCATCTACATTAAAGATAAAAGATTTCAAAAAAATTCCAAGACCTAAACTTAAAAATTTAATGTCAACCTAAAATTATTTTCAATATATATAAATTGCCCTTCATATCAATAGACTAATTTACAACCAATTATTCATTTTATTTCTTTTTAAGAACCTTTTTAAGTTGCTTAAAAATTAATTATAAGACCCAACTCCCTCAATTTTTATCTTTCTTAAAAAATAAATATTTGATTTTTAAATAATTAAAATTAATATATTACATTAATTCTATATTTAGCTATCCCAGAATTCAATTTTCATAATTATGGGAGTCTGGAAGAAAAATGAGAGGCCCTTTTGAAAAGTCCCAAGCCAACCAAGACCATAATAACTAAAAAGGGCGCACGATGCTATAATGCGCTGAGTCATTAAGCGCACATTAGCAAACCACCGTCTTCCGTCTTCCTCTTTCTCTTCTTTCGCTTTCTATGCCATGTTGCGTCACTCGTGTAATCAGTCATCCCTGGGTTTTGAACCTTTCTAGGAAAAATCAATTTTTTCACCAAAATCCACTAATTTTGAAGGTAGAAATTCAACCCTTTTTTTTTTTTTTTTTTGTTTCTTTAACTGCTGATCGAATTGAATTCCTTACCTCCATATGTGCAAAACTAAAATGGCGATCAACGCCTCCGATCCTAATTCAGTCCGAACTCGTCCTACTCGGTCCTCTCCCTCCTCTCGAAACCCCCGAACTCCGACGAGTCAGGACCCGTCTACTCCAAGACAAGTAAGATCGCCCAGACCAGCAAACAGCGCTACCACCTCAAGCGGAAATTATACATCCAGCTCCACCAACAGCGGCGGCACCTACGTGTCATCTACCGCGCCTGCCTCAGTTGGCAGCAGTCATTCCTCCCTCTCCAGCTTCCGAGATCACTCCGG
>NW_019014627.1:154362-186448 GCF_000150535.2 Carica papaya | reverse complement strand
GTTTTTTTTTTTTTGAGCGGCGTAGTTGGGATTTTATTGGGGAATTTTTTATTGCGTTTGTGTCTTCCTCCTCTACAGTACCGGATCTCCATGGTAGATTCGGACTTCGAGCTAATCTAAAGCTTTTTCTTTAATAATGGGCATTATATCTATATATTAATATTGGAATAGTAATGTAGTAAACGTCAGTTCTTTTCACCGCCTTACTTTGCTCCCGTTTAAGTTAATTCATTGCTTTAATAATGAATTTTTTCACGCTTAATAGTCACTGTTGGTGTCAGTTCTTTTCACCCATTGGAAGGAACCATAGGAAAATGGATTCTTTTTTATTATATATATATATACCCATATACGTATATGTACAGATACATATGTCTATATCTAGTTTCTAGGTTCTTGTCATGTGGGGTATGGTGGTGGGGTGCGGTGATTCTGAACTTCTGAGGAAGAGTATTTGTTGTTGTTATCTTATTTTTCAACTCTCTATACGGAGCTTTGTGAGAAGATAAAGTTGGAGAGAGAGATGAGTCTAGTCATCTTCAAGGACCATTGTCTTTTGGCTCATCAGAAAAGGAGTACACTATCTTATTTCATCACTATATTTCTCCTTCCTTTGATGGAAAAGTGCTTTGTCTGGTCAGCATAGCCGCACTATTTACGCACAACATAAGCGCTTATCCCTCTCTTCACCCAAAAAAAGCACTTATCCTCCCCTCTATCTCTCTCTCTCTACTTTTGATGTTAATTTTGGAAAAAGCTGTGGGCTATGATTGGGAGCTTTTCCTGCTGTGGGTTTTCTTAAGCAAAGAGAAAGAAGAAATATAGGAACAATGGGAAATAATATTTTTTGAAATTGTAAAAAAAAAAACCCATTTTTTCCTTCTTTTAATGAGCCTTGTCTTCTTTTGTTTTTGTAATTTTTCTCATGTTATTTATTGAAAGCTTCATCATTGTTGATGAGGGTTGATTTTGATTGATTATTCTTTTTTTTACGTCACCTGTTTGCTTGTGACTATTGAATTCCGGTTTTGTCCTTTATTTCTTTAACAGTGTAATATTGATACCTTTCCTTGTTGGATAAATTAAAAAAAATTACAAATTTACAACATGAGTGTTGAGGTCTACTGTTGTGGTGAATAGAGAGTTTTACAGTGGATAGGTTAGCTTCAGTTCTTCTTTTCATGCACCACTCAATAATGGAGCTGCAATGGAGACAGGGAGGGTCAGGGATAGGCACTATAGTGACCTTTGAACTTTGAAGTTTTCACATTTATCAAAACTGAGACTCCAATAGCATAAAAGGTCATTTTCATTTTCTTGTATTTTGATAATTAGGATAAGAATCTGAACCCTGTAGAACCAACCCATCTTCTGGAAAGATTTGACTTCTGGATTTGGAAGTTTAGCAAAACCCATGTGCTATGTTTAGAATCTTTAACATGTTACGGCTGCAAGTTGTTTTATAAAGATTCAGTACAGTTGTGGATTTTAATTTACGATATTAAATTCTTTAAAAAAAAATTTATGATATTAAATCTCAACATCATAAACTTTATTTAGTAAAACCTATTCTTTAACATGAAATACTTGTTACAAAGAGTAAATACACAGAGAACAGGTTTACCAGAGCATCCTCTGACAATTACCTTGGTGTTGAAGGCTTCTTCTTAACTGGATTTTATCTAAATTTGAATAGGGCAATATTTCAGTGTGAATGAATAATGGCATGCTCTAATGTGCATTAAATACAAATGAACCGATCTGTGCCAATTTGTGGTGTCATTTACATGAATGCTTTCGTGCCATTCTTCTTCATTCAGGTCCTGATGTACTCATCATTAAAAATTTAGTATTGGACTGGAAAGGTTTTGCTTTTGGTTTTTGCTGGCCCCCTGTCCTAATAAGCAACCAAGGCTAGGATATCATTATTTTCTGCAGTTCTTTAAGCACTATACAGATACTTTTGAAATTTAGGACTGTTCTCTTGGAGGAAAATTGGCTGTTGCAGCATTTAAAATTCATTGCCACAGTTCTGCTAATCTCATTTTAATTGAAGTTTCCTCGGAATGCTCTGTTTCTACAAATTTGACATGTTAAATCCCAACTGAATTTGTGAATTTTGTGTTCCTCCTTTCTTTTTTGTTTTTACATCTGAATAACCTTCCTGTTGGTTGGTGGTATATCATCTATTATAATTGCCCGTGGAGTATTTTTGTCGATCGGATTCTGTCGGTATTTTCTTGCATATTTTTTCCCTTTAACTTGTTAGTTTCTATATGTTTGTGGTTAACTCTTGAGCTGGATGTGATTTTCAATTTCATAGTTGTAGAATATTTAGTTCTCAGTCTTGTTCTTAATCAATTGCAGAGGACTTGTGCAATATGCCTGACAACCATGAAAACAGGCCAAGGCCACGCCATTTTCACTGCAGAATGCTCTCACTCTTTCCACTTCCACTGCATTACTTCAAGCGTAAAGCATGGGAATCAGGTGTGTCCAGTATGCAGAGCAAAATGGAAAGAGATCCCCTTCCAGAACCCCACTCCTGATCTTCCTAATGGGAGATCAAGAGTCAATCCAGTGGGTTGGCCCCAAGATGATGCCTGGATGACTGTCTTACGACGGCTCCCAACCCCTCAAATTGATGCTAGTAGGCAGGTTTCCTCATTATTCCATGCCCAAGAGCCTGCTGTTTTTGATGATGATGAGGTTTTAGAGCTCCCAGATGTTGTTGCTGATAGAAGCTCATCTCCTAAGGATGCTGCTGATTATGGTTCTGTTGGTCCTATGGAAGTCAAAACCTATCCGGAAATTTCAGCTGTTTCAAGATCAGCCTCTTATAATAATTTTGCAATACTTATTCATCTAAAGGCTCCATTTGCAAGTAGATGCAGTAGTGAGGGAAATCTAAACAACTTGCCTCCAAGACCCCAAAATTCACGTGCTCCAGTTGATCTTGTCACCGTGCTTGATGTTAGTGGCAGCATGGCAGGTACCAAGCTTGCTCTACTGAAGCGCGCTATGGGTTTTGTGATCCAGAACCTTAGCCCCTCTGACAGGCTTTGTGTAATTGCCTTCTCCTCAACAGCCCGCCGCCTCTTTCCTCTTCGACGGATGACTGAGACTGGAAGGCAGGAAGCATTGCAGGCTGTTAACTCTCTGATTTCAAATGGTGGGACAAACATTGCCGAGGGTTTGAGGAAAGGTGCTAAGGCAATAGTGGATCGCAGATGGAAGAATCCAGTTGCCAGTATCATATTGTTATCTGATGGGCAGGATACCTATACTGTTACTAGTCCTAGTGGGAACCTTTCAAGAACAGACTACAGATCCCTTCTTCCTGCTTCAATTAACCGCAATAGTGAGACAGGCCTCCAGATTCCTGTGCATGCATTTGGGTTTGGTGCGGACCATGATGCTGCTTCAATGCATTCGATTTCAGAGTTATCCGGAGGTACATTTTCTTTTATTGAAGCTGAGGGTGTGATTCAGGATGCATTTGCCCAATGTATTGGGGGTCTTCTAAGTGTTGTAATTCAGGAGCTGCATGTTCGAGTTGAGTGTGTTCATCCCAGTTTGAGAATTGGTTCAATAAAAGCAGGAAGTTATCGAACTGGCTTGGCATCTGATGCTAGAATGGGTTCTATTGATGTTGGGGACTTGTATGCTGAAGAAGAAAGGGATTTTTTGGTGACAATCAATATTCCAGTTGATGGATCATGTGATGAGATGTCATTGCTTAAGGTTAGATGTGCTTATAGAAACCCTGTTACAAAAGAAGCAGTTACCTTGGATGAAGCCAGTGAAGTTAAGATTCAGCGGACTCAAATAACTGGACAACCAGTAGTGTCCATGGAAGTAGACAGGCAACGAAACAGGCTTCGTGCAGCGGAAGCAATGGCTGAAGCCAGAGTTGCTGCTGAGCGTGGTGATCTAACTGGTGCAGTCTCTCTCCTCGAAAGCTGTCGCAAAATCTTGTCTGAAACCGTCTCTGCACGAGCAGGGGACAGACTGTGTGCTGCACTATGTGCTGAGCTGAGAGAAATGCAAGAAAGAATGGCAAACCGGCGTGTGTACGAATCATCAGGAAGAGCGTACGTGCTGTCTGGCTTGAGCTCACACTCATGGCAGAGAGCAACTGCTCGAGGTGACTCCACAGATAGCACGAGCCTCGTACAAGCATACCAGACGCCATCCATGGTGGACATGGTGACTCGATCGCAGACCTTGGTCTTTGGGAATCCCTCGTCTCAAAGGAAACTACGACAAGCTCTTTCGTTACCAAATCCGAGGTAATCAAGTAGTATTTAGCTGAAAATTCTCCTCAAACTAAGTTTCATTATTCAGTATCAATGAACCATTTTGTTCTTTCTTTTCTTTTGGATTTCAATTTTTGTTTCTTGGGAAAGTTTGTTGGGGGTGATAAAAGGAGGGTGATTGGTTTTTTACATGGTGAGTATTATTCACTTAGTTTGGTATGTAAATGAATAAGAAAATTAGGGGGATGGTGATATAATGGTTTTTGACAAAATTGGAGGGTGGGATTTTGATGGCTGAAACATTTATGGGGTGATGATTATGTAAATAAGCAGAAATTGTGGGGGGTTTTTTTTTTTTTCTTTATGAGAAAAAAAAAAAGGAAGAGGAGAGAGGTAGGGGGTATAACCATGTAATTGTGGAGAATTTTTCACCAAGGATATGATGATATATATATACACATATATATCTTCCCTTTGATTCTTTTTTTTCTCAAAGATTATGTTGTCTTTTATTATTTATTTATTTAGATTAATTGCTGAATCATAATTTTTGAAAATTATTATTTTTAATTTAATTTCAAAGACTATATATTCTCTATTTCTAAAATGTTTAAAAAGAAATAGAGAAGGGATTTTATTTCTTACTTTGAATTTATTAATATTGAAATTAATAATTAACAATTGAAAATTACTGTTCTTAATGTACTACTTGTAAGTTGGTGGCATGTGAGTTTTTTTTTTTTAACCCTAACCAAAAGCATAAAATATAAATTAATTAAAGTTTGAATCTTTGAGACTTTTCTTTTTAATTATGAATTATGAATTCAATGACGTTAAAATACGTGAAAGGGGAAAGCTAAGAGTAGACTTTCTTTTCTTTTTTGAAAAAAATAAAAAGTCTAGGTTTGGTTTTTATTTTATTAATGATTATTTTAATTACAAGAATTTAAGATAGATATAATATATATATTTTTTTGGGATGTCTTGATTTTGTAGAAATATAATATAATATGACAATTACAATTCTATTAATATAACAAAAATTTTATCTATTTTTTTAAAATTATTTTTAATTTTATTTTTCATCAAATTTTTTTCATTTTTACACTAAAAAATTAAAAAAATTATATTTACAAATTAATTTAAATTACACAAAAAATTAATTTGAGGTATTACATTACACGCAAAATCGGTCAAAAGCAGCCAGGTTAGGAGGAATCGTCGCCATGGGCGGCGAAGCCAGCGCCGAAGCATGGCGACGGCGCTGTGACGCAACCCTAAATTGGTTGGAAAAAATTTTAAAATGCCTATTTTGATCTTTTGAGATATTTTTGAATACGTAATGAGTATTTTTAATTTTCGGATGAAAAATTCAAGAAACTCGAGGACCGCGAGGAGGCACAGTGAAAAATACAGTATTTTGAACACCGATTCGAGATAAGAATTTCTTACATTTTTTCCTGTTATGGTAAATTGAAGTTTAATAATCAATAATATTATGTTTTGTAAAAATTAGAAAAATCATAAAATTAGTTACAGGTCACCAGTGGAGCCAAAACTGATCAGTATGTAATTGCTTATTTTATTTGCATTGCTCATTTATTGTTAAGTTGTTCAGCTTGCTTACCACATGAACTTTGATTTATTAGTTTAATTATTTTCTCGTTTATTGATTGTCTAACTGTTTATTTTCATTGGTTGACTGATTTAAAATAAATACTCTAATTATATTTCTTAATTGTTAAAGTATAAATTTGCATTGTTTGCTTACATGTCGTTCTATTGATTTATAAATATTAAATAAGACGTTGGTATGCGATTGGTGATGGTTTAATGATGTGAATCTATGTATGAAATGGTTACTTGGTATCTTGAGAAATAATGGACGGACCCAGTATATAGGAAAAACCCTATTGTGGACATTATTTCAGTTGTACAAGATTGAAAAATCTCATACCGGAAGGAGTTGAGATGTATAGTTCACCCTCATACCGAACGGGGTATTGAAATGATGACATGGTTGGCGCTGGTTACCAGACGAGGTATAGGGACAACTGGTTAATCAATAACTTGGATATTGGGTCTATGTATAAGGGAGATCCCTATGAGTTCCTAGAGTGTAGTGACTAGAAATAAAATAAAATAAAATAAAATAAATAAAAAATATAGGTAGGAAACGACGCTGTTTTAATGAGGGAAAAAAACGACGTCGTTTTGGAAGGAAAAAAACGACGTCGTTTTGGAAGGAAAAAAACGACGTCATTTTGGGATGGAGGAAAATGACATCGTTTTGAGTAAGCTGGTAGGGTATAAAGAGAGGTCGGGAAAGGGTGAAGAGAAAAGAAAAAAAAACGAAAAGGAGAGAAGGAAAAGAGCGGGAAGGAGGAAAAGAAGAAGGGAATGAAGGTTCCAGAAAAAGAGAGAAGAGAGTCGGAGCGGAGAGGAGCGAGAAGGGAGAGGGAAGAAGGCCGTGGACGGACGATGATACCGGCAGAAGGAAGGAAGATGGAAACGGGAGGTACGATGAAAATTTCAGTTGCTTTGGTGTGGTGTGAGTTGTGAGCTATTTGCAGGTTGCAGAGTCTGTAGGTGGTGTAACTGAGCTGAGAGGTGGAGCTAGGCGGTAGAGTGTGGGATTATTCCGCACGTTCGCGGAGGAGGCCGTGGGAAGCGAGAGGATGGCGATGTTTGGAGCGTACGGGGAACCGTGGGGGAAAATAGAGGTTGTGCGAGTATCACAAAGGGAGGACCACTGGGAGGAAGAGTGAGTGAGAAATCTAATGAGTGCGGGGGGAAAATCTGAGATGACAGGAAGAGTTGTGTGCGTGGGTGGAGGCGCGGAGGGAGTCGCGAAAGGAAGGCGACGTATTCAGTGAGCGTACAGTGGAAGGGGTGAGTGTAAGGATTGAGACGCAGTGAGTCGAGAGGTTTCTAACCGCCCTAGGGAGGCAAAAGTATAAAGGAAGCAGGAGGAGGCAGAAGGATAGGGGAAGTGGAGCGTGAGGGCGGTGGGTGAGAGAAGAGTACTGGATTGTACGGTGGAGAGGACTAGGATATAGGAATCGGGGAGTGATGGGGTTCGGATGAGGGAGGAGGTGTAACATAACAGTAGGGGGAGGTAAGTTGGATGGGGCAGAGAGTGTAGTTGCTTGGGATTAGAATGGCGCAAGAATAGATGGTAACGTGTGGTTTAGGATGGGAGAGTAGGGGTGTGTCGGTGAGGTGTAGTGTGAGTCGCCGATGTTGGTGACGTGAGATGGTGTGAGTGCGTGGCCTAATGAGGTCGAGGGGTGGAGGAGAGAGTATGAGTCGCCGATGTTGGTGACGTGGGATGATGTTACTTGTGTGTGTGCGTGGCCTAATGAGGTCGAGAGGTGGAGGATAGAGTATGAGTCACCGATGTTGGTGACGTGAGATGATGGTACTTGTGTGTGTGTGTGGCCTAATGAGGTCGAGAGGTGGAGGAGAGAGTATGAGTCGCCGAAATTGGTGACGTGAGATGATGATACTTGTGTGTGTGCGTGGCCTAATGAGGTCGAGAGGTGGAGGAGTGAGTATGAGTTGCCGGTGTTGGTGACATGAGATTATGGTACTTGTGTGTGTGCGTGGCCTACTTAGGTCGAGAGGTGGAAGAGAGAATATGGGTCGCCGATGTTTGTGACGTGAAATGAAGGTACTTGTGTGTGTGCATGGTCTCATGAGGTCGAGTGGTGGAGGAGAGAGTATGAGTCACCGATGTTGGTGATGTGAGCTAATGGTACTTGTGTGTATGGGTGGTCTAGTAAGGTTGTGAAGTAGCGTGGTGAGTGTGGGTAGTCGATGTTGATGATGTAAGGTGTTGGTTTGTTGTTGTGTGTGTGCTATTGATTGCCCGAATTGTTCCTTTAGGGTAGGATTTTGATGGCTAGTTGTAAGGGAGTTATATAATTTATTTTGGGTTGGGTAGGATAATTGCATATAGACATTTCTGAATTTCTTGTCACTGCATACTACACCTGCAACTTGATTTTTATCATATTGAGTTATGTGAACTCACTTCTCATCATTTACAGATGGAGTAGGAACAGAGCCGGGATCCGAGCTGCTGATAACGGAGCCCAGTCTGTAGTGCCATAGGACACAAATTTTATTTGTGGCGTAAAATAGTTTGTAAAAGTTGTCTTATTATGGATATTGATTTCTGAAAATGTATGATATTGTGTTGCCATGTGATGTAGAGGTAGAATTGTATGTGCATTTGGTTTGGAATAATGAGCTGTGGACAAGTTTCTCTTATGCATAATTGGAATGACATGGGATTTGCGTGTCGAGTCGTAAGAGTGCTTTATCTTATGCCGTTAAGAAAAAAAAAAGGGTGTTACATAGAGGCACTGGTAGGCAGGTAAGAAGGTAATTTGTTATTATTACTCATTTGAATATAAAATTACAATGTTATTCGGGTTATTGTCTTCATAGGTCGATTTTGAAAACTTATAAGGATAAGTATGAATTAATGGTTTTTATGTTAAATGACTTTATTTAAGAAAGTAAATTACTCAATTGGTTATTTTATGATTTTTTACCAACTTTCGGTTCTTCATATTTGTGATAAATGTGATATTCTTATTGGGTTAATATAGTTTATTACACTATTTAGTTATTTCAGATCAAGAAAACTAATATTTAGATCTTAAACAGCAGGAGGGTTGCGAATAAAAAGTTACTTACTGGACCCTATTAGAGTTGTCTAGCGGAGGTTAACCCCATATGATTTTTATTTCATTGTTTTAACCATTTATTTCCTTACTATGAACTGTAGAAAGAGAGACAGTCTCATAATCCTATTGAATATACTAATTTATTGTGTAAGAAATATAAACCCTACATTTTAAATTGCTTCCGCTTATAGTTGATATAATTCAATATTTTCATTTCTTTTAGCCTTGGGCTTTTACACAAAATCTCATAATTTACAATCAATTCATTCAATATTTTCCTTTTAAGAGGACAAATTTTCACATTTAAATTACATGTTAGATGTACTAATATCTTACTCCATTTATCTAGAAACTTTGGTTTAAACTCTTTGTTACTGGATAAAAGATACATCTTCTTTGCATTTATTAAGGTTCTGTGTCTATGATTATTATCATTGAAATTGGAATAATGTTCGTCTTTGAAAAAATTGGTTTAAATTTATTATTTTTAAATAAAATATAAAAAATTTAATAATTATACCATCAGATTAATTTTAACATATTAAAAAGTGTTAGCCAGTACTAAGAAAATGACCTTGGATTTTATTTTTTTTTGTCCTTTTTGAAAAAAAAATATTAAATTAATTTTTAGTATATTCATCCAATCAATTAATTTTATAACTTCAAAAATCATAAGGCATAAAATAGTTATTTATAGTTGGTATTTTAAATTATTTGTTAATTCCATATATTGAATTTATTTATATGTTTAAAAATAATAAATTGAATTGTGCAATATGATTTTGTAATTGTAATAATTTTTTTTTGACTTTTTGAAAAATAAACATCATAATTAATTCAATTACATTAGTGCAATAATTTTATAGTTGTATTATAGCTTCATTGACTTTTGGATCAGCTTATTAAAATCAGTGCACTAAGTTTAACATTTTTATTAGAAAAAATTATATATATATATATATATATGAAATATCGGGTAAATATGTAAGTAATTAAATATGTATTTAACACTTGGAATATGCATATACAAATAAAAAATAATTATAAAATTATCCATAATCTCAAATTAATAATTCTGTTTAGTCATTAACAGATAATTAATTGTTTATTTATATTAAATCCTTCCATATAATTACTGGTCCCACTGCCCAAAAATGATGATGCCACGTGATAGCCCTACAGGGGAAGACCGCGCCACCTCGACTTCTGTGCATGATCTCTCCATTGGCTTTTCTCATCTCACCGATTTGAACTCACCGATTTGTAGCCCTCGACTCACTCTCACTCGCCCAGACATTCCGATCCTGTCTGGCTTATATGTTTATCTGGATTCCGTCGCTAATCAAGCTTGAAACATGTTAAATCGGAGAAAAAGGCACTTTTCTGGACTCTCCCGGTAAGTGCTTCTGGAGCTGAAATCAGAGGGTTAGTGTTTTATTATCAGGTAATTATGAATTCATTCTTCATAATCTGGTGTGTGTTATGCGCGACTGGATTCTTTCCAACCAGTGATGTGTTGCAATAGCATTGGCTCGAAGATTTATGTGTCGGTCTCGTCGTGGAAGTTTCAGCAAATTAGCAGAGCTCCATAAGTGGTCCTCTTGATTTTAATCAAAGTGGCGGCTTCTGTTTAATCAAATGGTCCATATTTGACGAGACCCCACCCACTACCCAGTTCCCGACAGCCGACACCGCACCCGGCGGGACCCATTACAAGTCTAACGTTCGAATTTTGCCTTATGGGTATCGCTTTACCCTTCTCATTGTGGGTATATATATATATGGATGTCTGTGTGTGTATTTATTTATGTGGTGTATCTGTATATGCCTTTGAAGCCAAGTCTTTTTGAATAGTTTTTAACCGTTACCTCTGTGGTAGTCTCCTCCTACTTGTCATCATCTCTTGTAGATTACAATCTTTTGTTTTTTGGTTATTTTTTAATATGGAAAGTTTCCATTTTTACACAGTAGGAGCAAAAACCACATTATGCGTTTTACTCTAATCTAATCACCGTGATTTGCTACCTTAATGGTTGAGGAGTCTTTTTCATGTTGTGCAAATGGGTTGCTTTCAAAAAGAGCTGGTTGGTGGGTATTCTTTTAAACTATTATTCTTCCATTTTATCTACTTTATGTATATATTTATATTTTACAGCAACAGAAAAGAACATAACATCAGTCTCTATCCAACTTACAATCTTCTGATATGTACCTGTTTATAAGCATTCTCCTTAATTATTAACTTTGTACCGCTTGATTGATGATTGGTTTGCTCATTTTGAGAGCTATCTGGTGCCTTCATCTTCTTAGGTATGTGTGGTTTTGCTTGTTAATATTTACCCTTGTTTCGAACTTAAGTTCAAAATGGCTTAACTGGGGGTGCTTTTTGGATGCATTAGCTTTTTGGTTAAAGTTAATCTGATTAAAGAGATTTTTGGTTGATTTTTATTTGCTAATTTTCCAACAATGAAAACGAAGTAAGATAGTTCTTAAAATTTATGCTAACAAGACTAGAATTATGGCTTTAGGTAAGAGTCTTTTCAGCTTAATTAATTCCCTTGGGTTGGATTTGAAAAGTAAAGACATGAGATGCCATTTTCAAGCTGGGTGTCTTAATTGTTTGATTGCAACTTGTATTATGGTCACAGCTCTCCATGATGGGTACATGTGCTTGTTTTTTTATGAATTGAAAATTTTCAGCCGTATATCATTATTTCACTGAGATATATTTACAATTTGCCGAATTTCTTGCTGAAAAAACTGAAAGTGGAATCTAAATGCTACAGTAATTATATTGTTTGTTTGATTAGATACTTCATGTGGTGGATTGAAAAGAGTTGGCAGCTCCAAATGTTTGTTGGCCAACCTTGAATTTTTAACCTTACCTTGCCCTAATCATATTTTACTTAAGCATGTCTGTATATGGAAATGTTAGGCACGGTGAGCATCAAAATGCTCTCTTGATTTTCAAAGTTTATCATGCTAGATTTTTGGTTTGAAAGGAAAGGAAATCCCTTTAATCAAATTCCTGTTCAGCCATTGAACAGAATGGCTGCCGTTGTTTCTCCCTTTTTCTCAATTTGAGTAGATGTTCTGTT
The DNA here is from genome assembly GCF_000150535.2 of Carica papaya. The sequence goes on along the minus strand of NW_019014627.1, from coordinate 174,394 downwards.
CAACTTTCTATAGCTATTCCAATGGCTCTTGGTTGTCATAATTTGATTAGGCCTGTGGTTCTTCTATTTATGGATATTTTAAAGTGTGTTCTTTCTAGTTGAGTTTACATGTTTTATGTTTGAACTGAGTTATTACTACCTTTGTCATACTTATTCTTAAGATTTTTTTTATATATTATTTGTCTGTGCAGATTGGAGGTTTTGAGCTTGAGGTAGTTAAAAGGGTTCACTTGTCTCCAATGAAGGTCTCTAATTTCTCTCCTACTTGTCTTTGTTTTAACAGGATTGTTTCCTTTTCACTTACATGGCTTTCAAACAGATTACAAAAAAAATGTCATGTGCTAGTTCATAATCTTAATTTGTGGTCTCTGTTCATATAATATAATTGCAAAACAACCTAAAACTTATATAGAAATGCTGTTGGATTTCTAGAATTGACCAAGAACTCGTGTACAGGGAAATGGAAGTATTTAATCTACTATTTTTACACTGGTTCTGAATTGGAATAGGCTTGAGTTTACCTGTTTCTCCTTTTGACTTTTTTGAATATCTAATTACCTGCTTTAGTTTTCCTATTTTCGAGAGAAACTACTAAAGCTTCTTCTCTTTTGTCTTTCAATCTAGTGTTTGCACTGAAATGAAGCTTCAAGTCAAAGTTGCCCTCGCTTTTCTAATTGGATTGATCTTGATTCAGCAATGTCTCTGCGGTTAGTGCCAAGATTTATATCATCTTTAAATTCCAATGTCTCCTAATCTGTCTATTTTGATAGGAATACACCTAGGGTCCTGTTTTATCTGTCATAGTCAAAATTGACAAATTTTTGTAGATAGATTTACATTGTAATATCCTTCAGTTGCCTATGATACAAATTGAGCCCTTAAATCTTTTTCAATGTAACTGTAGTTAATCTTATCATTATAGAACACCAGATATATAGCACTTGGTGTCACACTTATATCTATATGCTACAAAGTTTTTCATTTCCCTCGAAAAAAAAGAAGAGTTCTTAACTGCTGATTACTTGATTTTTGTAGATGAACTTTCCAATACATCAGGCGTAAGCAACTGGACATGTACATGTTCTTTCTCGTCCCAAGGAAACCAAAGCTATGTTCCAAAGTCTAACTGTTCTACATCTTGTGATTGCACTAAAGGTATGCTGCTGATTTTTATGGTTTAGTTTCCAAATTCCGATTCAAACTGCCATCACTACAAGGCCTAAAAGCATGTATGTCACGTTTATCATGGGCTGTATCCATAGCATGACTCTGTTGGTATGAGGTATAGAACACATATTTCTAGTTGGTGGAATATAATTATGCATTATTAAAAACATAATCTTTTGGTGAACAATGTAGCCTTTTTCGTAAGAGCTGCTGGTACTGAAGCAGATGCACCAAAACCTAGTTCTTTTTAAACCAATGGCAGGCGTGCAATATGATTCAGTTGCTTATGATTCTTAGCCATACTCTTTAGTAAAGAACATAAGATATAATGGTTTTGTAATGAGATTATTTTGAAGAGATTTCAAGTACAACTAATGACTGTTTTGATCAAATATTTGACCCCCACTATTTTTTCTTTTTGCTTGGTTGGCATGTTTCCATAAGATTTAACTATTTCAAAAAGAATCCTTATAATCCACAATGTTATTATCTGTAACAATTTACAAGCTTACCGAGACTGGACTGTTTGTGGGCAAGTCTTTTTTTCTCCATATTAACAGTCAGTTTATAAAATTCCTTAATGGGATTGGGGCCTTTTAAGTTTTTTACTCACATGTTTATTTTTGGTAAAATAATCATGTAGTGTTTAATACATTAACTTCACTACCGTCCCTGAAACAGTTGGAGAATCCAATGGAGATAGGTGGACATGCATATGCCCTGCAGATGGATTCCCTAAAGTAGCAGCTGATGGTCATGACACCACATGTTTTACTGCCTGCAATTGCACTGCTGGTAACTTTGATGTTTTTACATAGCATCAACTCATTTACTCTGCTCAGAACTTTATCCAAAATGAAATACAATAATCCTGCTACTTTGTAGGATCTAAGACCTTTTTGCATCCATTCAGAAGTAGATGAGATCTCCGTTCATAGAAATTGAATGTACTACAAATCTTTTAAAGGATTTGGGAATTGTTTAATCTGTTTACAGCCCCACGATTGTAAAGTTGTAGTGGATGAGATTTTTTAGGCCATATACCATCTCCATGGTAATGATAATGAGAAGGGTGAAGCTCATTTATTCTCGTACTGTCTGACATTTGATCTGTCTAGGGTATACACTGGTTTCAATGATGCATATTATGCTTACCATATTTAGAGTTATATCACTTCAGATTTATATTTAAAGTTTCAACCATTTTTCTGATGGAGTTCAGGAGCTTATTCACTACCATTTAATTGCTCCTTGCCAGGATCTTTCAGTGCAGCACAAGTTTCAAGAAACCACATTTCAACCAAAGTTGTTGTGATCATTCTCCTACTCTCTGTCATACTCACAACACTCACATTTCTTGCTTCAGTAATGTGTTACATTTATCGAAGGGACAGGGGCAAGTGCACTGTTCAAACACCAGCATTCTTGTCAGACAAAGAAACAAGTTGCAATAGCGCTACTAACTTAATTAACCATAAGATTTTGCTGCCAGAAGCAAACATTAAGATTGCCTCTTCTCTTAATTCTTTGACTGGTAGGTGGGCTGTTATCACTATAACTTCTTTCTTTGGGAAGAACTTTTGTTGCTTCACACTTCTGTACTCTTACTCCTGTGAGTTTATTCAGCGGAATATGCACTTCAATATGATTTTTCATGTTTTTGCCTAGAATATAAGATCTTTTCTTGCTCCAAATGCTAGATTAAATGAAGCAATTTCCTATGTGTAGGGTGCTTTCAAAAGGCTTCTTCCTTTTGCAATAGCAAAGCAGAGATAATACATGGAACTCTTATCCGATTTTCATACTCTGAATTAGAAAATGCAACAAAGAGATTCTCCAATTCCAACTTAATAGGACTTGGGGGAAGCAGTGTTGTATACTGCGGTCAGCTTAAAGATGGCAGAACAGTTGCTGTAAAGCGACTGAAACTCCAGGGAGGGCCTGATGGAGATGCCATTTTTTCAACAGAGGTACTGCTGATTTTGCCTTTTTCCCTTCTGTGAAGGGTTAGGTGATATACGTACATCTCTTATTTCCTTCCTGAGAAATAGGAGTGATTCTTTTCTACTTCAAGACATCATTGGGTATTATACCATATATGGTTTTCCTCAGGTTGAACTATTGTCAAGACTCCATCATTTCCACGTGGTGCCTTTGATTGGCTACTGTTCAGAATTCCGAGGGAAACAAGCTGAGAGGCTACTGGTATTCGAATACATGCTTAATGGTAATTTGAGGGACTGTCTGGACGGGGTTTCAGGAGAAAACATGATGTGGAGCACTCGCGTTGCTATTGCAATAGGAGCTGCTCGAGGCTTAGAATATCTTCATGAAGCTGCTGCTCCAAGAATTTTGCACAGGGATGTAAAATCTACAAATATCCTTCTGGATGAAAATTGGAGAGCTAAAGTAAGAATCTTTACAGGTCAAATATCTCTTTACTCCATTTCTAATATTAAACTTCACAAGGAACTAGGAGGGACTAGAATATTATGTTAAAGATACTCTTTTTCTTGAGTATCGTGGATTAGAGGTTGAAACCTTAATCACGCGTTTTGTATATATGTCCTGACCTTATTCCTTACTAAACACGTGCAGATAACTGATCTTGGTATGGCTAAAAGTTTAAGACCTGATGGCCTTCCTAGCTGCTCAAGTTCTCCGGCACGAATGCAGGGTACTTTCGGCTACTTTGCCCCAGAATATGCAATTGTTGGAAGAGCATCACTAATGTCAGATGTTTTCAGTTTCGGTGTAGTTCTTCTTGAGCTTATCACCGGTAGGCAGCCTATCCAGAAATCAACTGATAAAGGAGAAGAAAGCCTCGTTATATGGGTATGGTAGACCATCATTTCTTTTATTGAGTTCAGTTTTAGTTCTGAGATGCCTTTAGTCCTCGCAAATTACGTCTTTGCTATATCTGTGTGGAAGCTTATCCATGATCACAATCCTCGGCTTATAGTAGCTCAAATATCTATAATACTTCTTACATGTAATCTATGTTACTATCGGTTACATATAGGCAACTCCACGTTTACAAGATAGCAGGCGAGTTATAGCAGAATTGCCTGATCCACGTCTAAAAGGACATTTCCCGGAAGAAGAGATGCAAATAATGGCTTACCTCGCAAAGGAATGCTTGCTGATGGATCCCGATGCTCGACCAACCATGAGCGAGGTTGTGCAAATCCTCTTAACAATTGCACATGATAAATCTCGAAGGAGACACATTCCTGTTAATCTTTTCCGGGTAACGCAACTGTTCTCTTATTTCTTGCTTTCTAACGAATCTCTTTTACAAAACCTAGTAAGATGTTGTACTTGTTTTGCTTTTTTCTGCTCTGTGTAGACCTCATCTGTCCACAAGGCGAAGAATGAGTCATTTGAAGCAAAAGCTGTCAATCTATCTGAGGCTGCTTCCATTTCAGCAGAGCAGTTGCCACGAGCCACATCTATTAAACAGTCATCACGTAATTCATTGCCATTACACCTCGAACGTGCTCTCTGTGCTGGATCAAATGGTAAAGAAGCTAATGCCAGTTCGTCTGATTATATGGAACGGCTGATACTATTGACTTCACAAGCCAGAAGTTGGCGTGCTCAGGATGACGAAATAGTGGACTTAACGGAGCCTCGACTTGAATCATTCTGCATTGCAAATATTAAATCACCCTGATCTAAAGAAGACAAAGAACAAAGCAGAAGAAACACCAAGTATTACATCACACATATTTTGGTGTAAAAATTTGTTTCGGTCTCCTTTTTACTGCTGTAGATTGGAGGATTGTAGAGTAAGCAAGCTAGTTCGTGAAGCCATAACCGGTTGATTGTTTCTTTTTCCCGATTGGAAGATGTATCATACCACAGGTTTTCTTTCTTTTTCCTTTAGTATCTCCTTTCAATTTCCTTTGTAGTATTCGTGCTTGTTGCCTTGTACAGAAGTCACAGAGAGAATCCAATGTTTATCATAGTTTAAGATTTGTTTTTAGAGATTCTTGATAGTTGGTTCACTTGCAACTTTCATTTGCAGATTTATCACAATCACTAGCCTGCTTATATATGGTTTATTGCCAAGATTGCATAAGAATATGAGATCAAATTGTCTTCACACCCATGTTTCAAAGAATCAGTTTATCAACTTTTTTCTCATGAATTTTTTACTGATCATTGTAAATATCATATTTTTAACTTTCATTTGCAGATTTATCACAATCACTAGCCTGCTTATATATGGTTTATTGCCAAGATTGCATAAGAATATGAGATCAAATTGTCTTCACACCCATGTTTCAAAGAATCAGTTTATCAACTTTTTTCTCATGAATTTTTTACTGATCATTGTAAATATCATATTTTTAACTAAATGAAAGACTGTAGACAAAATTAATTTTTTTGTAAAGATTAAATTGAAATAATTTAACGTGATAAACAAAAAAACTGAATACTAACAACGTAATTAATAGGGTAAAACGACAGATCTACTGCGAAAAGTAGTTGAAGCAGTCAGGTTCAATATCATCACCCTTTTGATTGAAATTTAGTATAGGAATATGTAAAGGTTTCCCTTTGAAATTTGAATGGTAGATGAGACTGGATGGTGAAGTACTACTTCAAGAACAAATATATGAACCTTACATTCTGCCAATTCACCAATATCTTCCATCTTGCTCACTTCAGATCATAAATGGATCCTCCTCCTCCACCAACCGTGCCTTTGCTCCCTCCAACGACCCCGACCGGAGGAATGTTAGATCACTGGTAATTTTTCTTTTGTTGCTCTTCTTTTTTGCTAGAAAGCAAAATGAAATCCTCAGTTTTAAACTTCAATTTTCTAAAATGGTGTGTGTGTTTAATTTTTAATTTTAGTTTTACACTGTCATAATGTATATATGTATGTTTATATATGGTTAATTTTTGCAGCTTCAGGTTTTTGTGTTGCTGTGGTTTGTTCAGAAGCTGCTTTCCTCCACTCTTTGAGCCAGGACCTCCTTTATAGAAGTTGGTTTAATCTTGATTAACAAGAAGATTGGTGGATTAATGTATCAATTATTCAGTTAAAAATTTTTATTTATATAAATAGCTCTTATAATATTTTATTTATATATATGGAATCGTATTTTTTTATTAAAAATATCTTTATATAAATTAATAAATTTTGATTGTGTAATTACTTAAATTTTAATTTAAATAAAAATTTAAATTTTAACTCTTACGTAATAAAATAATAAATATTATATTATAATTAAATTTTTTATATATAATTAATTATTAAAAAAAAGAGAAAAAAATACCCTTATAACTAATATGAAGTTGGCAATTAACCCATAAAACAAATTAGAATAATTTAATTTTCTTAAAATCTGTCAAATTTTCTGATGTGGTATATCACCTAATAAACTTACTGTTTTAGAAACAAATAATCAAATTTATTATTGTTTTTTAAAATGATTTAATTTAACAATGCAATTAATCTTCAATGGTGTTCAATCTTTCAAATACATAAATGAAAATACGTAAGTTGAAAACCAGTATCTTTGGTATTTGTATAAGATATTTTTTGCTAGGAAAATAAAGATAATTACTTTATAAGAAATATATAATTCTCTGAGGCCAGAATTAGAATAAATGGACCATTTGATCCGATGAGAGCCCACATTCATGGCTGAAGGAGCCCAAAGCTTCTTTCTTTGCAGAGAAACTGAGAAGGGTGTTCATGGGTAGTGCTATTGCAGAGAGAACTCTTTGAAAACTTCGGCCTTTCTCACTGTTTTGAGTACCCGGAAGAAGAAGAAGAAGTAGAAGAAGAAGAAACGAGGCCGAATATCACGAAGATGGCGACAAAACCCGGTGGCAATCCGGCGACGTATGCCCCTACTCTGCCCCGGAAAAACCTGACCCCCATTTTTAAAGACAAGGACCTTGACTGGGTTCGACCCGACGGTCGAGGATTCCACCAATGCCGACCTGCTTGTACGCTCTTTTCCTCCTTTTCCTCTTCGAGCAATACGTTATTTTTGATATTTATATGGTTGAATCTCGATACATGAAGTTACTACCAGTAGCGATTTTCTGGTTCTCTGCCTTGTTATGATTTCATGTTATGTTTTGTGTTGAATCTTTATGAACTTTATTCTGTTCGCGCTGAATTTATTTGCTTTGATAAATGGTGATCGGCTTTGAACTTGGTTGCATGTAAATATTCTTGTGGAATTTTTAGGGTTCATCGCTTTTTTTTAGATCCTCTTTTAGTTTTTTATGCATGCTGGTTTAGTCACTGAACTGTTAATGAAATGCAGTTTTTCGAACTGGTGCTGCAAATGCTGCTTCTGGGTCTGCTTATGCTGAGTTTGGGAATACCAAGGTCATTGTGTCTGTGTAAGTACTAATCTTTATATGTAATTTCTTGTGGAGCCAAATAGAGTCTTAATTTCATGCTTCTTGGGTTCATATGGTCTCATTTTTTTTATGATCTAGTCGTTAACTTTTCCTTTCAAATAATGATTTATGGTGTTTTTGTGTTATGTTCATTGCCTGGTGTTGACATGGTCGTAGAGTTGAGTAACTCTATTTTCCTTAAAATTATATGTGTTTTAATGATATATAACTTATGGATTTATCTTTATGTCATGTTGAATTCAGATTTGGGCCAAGAGAAAGTAAGAAAGCAATGATGTATAGTGACACAGGAAGGTTAAATTGTAACGTGAGCTACACAACTTTTGCTACCCCAGTTCGTGGTCAGGTATGCTTATTTTCGGATGTGGATTTTGCAAATATGGAGACTTTTTTTACTTGTGATTGTTGTATTTGATGTACGGTTTTGCCAGGGATCAGATCACAAGGAGTTTTCATCATCAGTGCTACATAAAGCTTTGCATGGTGCAATAATCTTGGATTCGTTCCCCAAGACAACCGTAGATGTCTTTGCATTGGTATTAGAGTCTGGAGGCGGTAAGTCAATGACCACTTAATAACTTTCCGGAAATGTGTATGTGATTATTAAAAGTGAAAATAGAATGGAAGGGAAAATTATGGAAATGCCAACTCCGCTATATGATTTCTTGATGATTCGCTTTCTGTTATATTCAGCTGAAATGTGTCAGTAGTTGGTATTCTGAGAATAGTAAATAGTTGAAACTCCACAATAGGTCACTACTTAGAAATGTTCCTATTATGCATGGGTATATCCATATTGCACCAAGTTTATTTCATTTACTCAGAGCATACTCGCGACCTTCGTACTTTTTGGTTTCAGGTGATCTTCCTGTTATTATATCATGTGCTAGCCTGGCCCTAGCAGATGCAGGGATTATGATGTATGACCTTGTCACAGCTGTTTCTCTGGTATGTTTCTGCCGCGGACATGTTCATTTCTCACGTTTTCTAGTCCCCTTTAATTATCATCATATGTTTATAAACAATCATGCCTTTATCCTTATCTAAATTCTCTTCACATTTTGTTCTGCTATGTCACTTGCATGTGCCATGGATATTGAAATTAACAAAATCTATTTTTCTAAATAGAAAGGAAGAAGACAACATTGAAATTAATGTTTGGCCAAAACATTTTAGACTGTATGGTGAACGGGAGACTAATAGGGCAGCAGGTGACTAACATTTTCTTTCGGTTCCTTCTCTATGCACCTTCATACTCTTCGTAGAACTCTCTTGTTGACCTTACCAGTATCAAAATTGAACCATCTGCCATGTTCTTAATGCAAAATCCACCACAATTTTCACAATTCAGGACATCTGCATTTGTGGGTTTCCAAATCTTCAATTTACAACAATCTGTAGGTTGCATTTTCTTTAATGCTCGGAAACCTAGAGTGTGGATGAAACCCATATCTAAGGCAAGGAGGCCTTGACATTGAACCTGAGCTCCCTATGCAACACTTTCAAGCACGATGCATCTTCTAATAAGTATTATAAAGATCTTTCTTCCCCTTTATTGCAAAATGTCTTTTTAACAAAGTAGTATAACTCGAAAGGTGGTAAATTTTAAAATCAAATTAAGACCTTACAGTAAACAGCTACATCTATAAATTACAATAACGAAGAACTGGAGATTTTGTTTGCCAGTACGTTCAATGCCTAAATTTCGATATTGGCAGCATTGTAAAACAGATAAAACAATTTGGCTGTGGCAATTAGATTGATGGTGTTCATTCTTGGAAGTTGATATACATGCTCTGTTTATAACTGATTAATTTGTTGGTTGTGGTGGTTTGAGAAACTGCTATTAGCATACTGTGTTATTTATCATTATTATTATCATTATCTTCTTTATGTTGGCTTTTTCAACTTTCAGCCTGATAATATGCTTAAAATGTATGCAATTGCGTGCTTTACAAAATTTATTGTTTTTCTATTAGAACAATCTGTGTGTACCATCAGCTATCCTTACAGACTTGTAATTGAAGTCCTTGGATGTTTTTTGTGTGGTTACCTTCACATACTAATGCACTCAGATTATTTTTCATCTAAGACTTGTATAGGGAAAAACCTTATCATTGATCCTGTTCTGGAAGAAGAAAGTCACCAGGACGGAAGCCTAATGATTACTTGTATGCCTTCTCGTTACGAGGTCACTCAACTAACTATTACTGGAGAGTGGTCAACCCCAAAAATTAACGAGGTAATATGTCTCCATGATACGTTTTGTTTGTCAATATTTTGAAACTAATGTGGATACGGGATGCCTGGTTTTCTGGAGGGATCTTTTCTTTGTGTAAATTTGAGATTTTCGGGTGAGTGATGATGGAGTTATAATGCTCTTGTTACATGCAGGGAATGCAGCTTTGCCTGGATGCATGTGGTAAGCTGGGAGAGATCATGAGGGCATGCCTGAAAGATTCAGCTTCCGCTTCTTCTTGATGAAGAAACCGTTTTATTAGAAAAAATAGATTTTAATATGATAATTAGAGATTACATATCCTAGATTATTTGGTCTTTTGAGAACTTAACATGGGATCAACCATAATTTTGTGCTCTGTATATTTTTATTTTTATTTTTGTATCTAAATGGTTGGTTTCTTCAATTATTTCCATTTCATGGTGCATTTGAAGGAAGTTTGTACCTAAATTGTTGATTACTTTTCAACCCTTTTCGTTTTAAGATTCTGATTATAAATTCACAGTGGTGATTTACTAAGTTAATGAGGAGGAAGGGGTGAGCAGTAGTCTGGAATTGGATCAAACCAGACTGGATCAAGGTGGGTTTTCAGATTGAAGATTGGATCATTTTAATTCCAGTTCAAATTGAACTGGATTACTATGGTTTGGTTCAGTTTACTTAGAATTGAAATGGACTGAATACTTTTTTCATGTACTGGTTAAAAAATTTATAAAAGATAATATTAAAATTAAAAATTAAAAATTAGTTTTTTTTTTTTTTTTTTTTTTTGTACTTCTGGTTCAATCTGGTTTATTTTGGTTTACCTAGGCCAAGAATGGACCAACTATTAAATCTTCGACGGAAAATACATTTCACATGTTTCTAGCGATTCACATGGCATCATCAAATAATACAAGTCTTGAATATAAATTTATAACGCACTAAAACGCTCTTGATGACGATTCTTTATTCCGACAGCATCTAAGGGTTTTTGAACAATGTGATATCTCGTAACAAGTAAATTTACAACGCACTTCTTCCTCTTACTAAAACTACATAATGTTCTTGTAAATTATGATTACGAGAAATCTCTAAGTACAGAAGGTTATTTGTCAAGCATTATAAATATAATCAATTATATAGCAACTAGCATTTGCTGTTTTGCATCCATCACACTTCACCTCAGTTCACACACTACACTACTAAATTAAAATAATTTTGCCCAAAAAACTTAATTTAAAATATTTGCTATTTTAAAAAAAAAAAAATAGGGAGGCAAAAAGATGGAAGCATTTATTACTGGGAGCGCGTGGGGCACGCAAAGCACGTGAAATAAGAGGCCCAGATCACGTGGGCCCCAATAAAGTGGGCCATACGTTAGGCAGGATCAAGCGGTGTGTTGGCGAATCGGGTTACGGAAAACATCCAACGAATGGAGATGATTAAATGCCACTGTCTTATGCTTGTTAAACTATCTGATCAGTTAGTGAGCTGGCTCCAGTCTAGCCAATTAATTGCTGCCACCTGTCAGATAATTTTCTTTCACAATCAAATCCTATAGGGATTTTGACTTGTTTATTTTCTCATCACTTAGAATTTAAATTATTAATTATTTCAATAATTAAATCATATCAAATTTAATGGTCGGGTGATTGATTATTTTCAATTGCCTCCGTCGAGTAATTTATAATAATTTTTTTATAAAAAAAATAGATGAATTTTACGGAATAATTTATATTTTGAATAAATGTATAAAAGATTAAAATTAACAAATAATAATAATAATAATAATAATAATAAACGGATAGTAATAATAATCAAAAATTCTTTTGAATTATGTTAAAATTATAAAAATTCGTACCAATATTTTTTATAAAGTTAATTAATTATCTGATTGTTATAAATATTTTTAACGAGACTTTTACTAATAGCATGACTAAAAAAATTAAGAATAGCGTTATCTGTGTTATCATAAATATTTTAGATAAATACCTACTAGTTGCTCTCCGCAAATTTCTAATTACCATATTTGTTTTAGAAATTCCATGAACTTTGATTAGTAACTAATGATAATTTTTTTAATTAAATGTAATTAATGATAATTAATTAAGAACCCGAGGCCTTAATTAGATCAAGCTGGTACAATATGAACTCTGGCCGACATCTAGTTGGTTTGTCGGCTTAGATTCAAACCAGCTTAAATACATCGTGAAGTAATTTATTTTTTCCGACTTAAGTTTTGTTTGGCAAATTTGTTGGTTTTTTTTTTATAAATTAATTTTTTGTCAATTAATTTCTATTGCCTTGTATTTATTTATTTATTAAAATTTAAAAACTTGAAAATAGTAAATTTATTTTAGGAAAGCAACAAGCAACCACGTAGTCCCTTTCCTAAAATAGTAAAATTTACTTCCAATGGAAGCAAAGTATACTCACGTTATGTTATTAAAAAGAAATCAAATACATGTATTAAAATATTTTTTAATCAAAATATATATATTTTATTAATTATATTACTTAAACAAGTTAATTATAATACAATATCATAATAAATATATATAACATAATTTGATCTAAATTATTTTAAAAAATATTAAACATTAAATAAAAATATCAATTTATCAACTTCTTTTTTTGTTCTAAATGAAAAGAATCGCAAAATAACATAGAAATAAAATACTTAAAGTAATACATATTTTTATTTTTGGTACGATAAAGGTATTGATTGTATGAACTGATTAAGGATTGTTAGTCAAGGTCATAGGCCGGATGGGAATTTCTTGACTTTATCTTCAAAGCCAAACAAAATAAGGCACAAGTCAAAAATCAAACCAATTATATGCATATAATATATAGTATATAATATATAATATATAGACGGTGGTTGGCTAATTCTTCTTTTGCTTTTGCTTTTTCCTTATTATCTTATAATATATTATATAATTAGGAAAAGTTGCATTCAATAATATCATAATCAACTACTCATGTTATTTCTCAAAAAAAAAAAAAAAACTATTCATATTTAATTTTTAAAAAATATTCTTTTGGGATATACAAATATTTATAGTGTCACCATGAAATTTAAGTCATATAAAAAATTTGTTCAAAGATAAAATAGTTATTCCGAATTTTTATTTTATTTTGCATGAATATATCATAATTCATTTGAAGTATATTCAATTCGAATATCTTAATTCATCAATACATTAATAAATTTAAATATTTAATTTTATTAAATTAGTTAGTCATTTTCAATTAATAATATATTAAAAAAATAATGTTACATATATTTTTAATAAAATTTAATTTAAATAAAACTAAAAACTTTTAAGTATTGTATTTTTATGTTGTCATTATAATAATTTAATTTTAATAAGGAAGAAAATCAATTCATAATTAATTAAAAAGAATGTTGATGGCTAGCTGTTTTATGTTAAGTAAATTTTCTAATTGGTAACAGCTGTCTTATATTAGGCTGAAAGGAGTCACCCTGCCAATTAGTCAAATTAATTACCAATTAATTAATTTTCCGACATTATTTTCTTGAGTTTTAGTACACTACTAATTAAGCATTAAATTATTTAAATATATAAATTGAAAATACAGATAAAATTTAATTAATTATATATTAAATGTATGAATAGCAATTAAATTTTAACCAAATACAAAATCATTTTCTATACGTACTTATCGTACAAAATAAACATTTACTTTATTAATTTGATTTACTTGGATGACGTGGATAATACTTTCTTTAATGATAATTAAAATAAAATAGAAAAATCGTAAAAAAGTGAAGGTGAAATTAAAAAAAAAAAAGAATATTTTATTTAATTATGAATTATTATTAACCATAATGTGTTTGTGTACAAAGTAATAATAATAAATAATTTTGTCCACAAAAAGATAATAATAAATACGATATTAATATTATTTATTAGACGAAATTCATTAATTTCATAATTAATTACAAAGTTTACTGAAAAATTCACAAATAAATGATTTAATTTAATTTGTGTTATAATAAATAATATTCTGTTAAATTTAAAATTTATCGTTAGAAAATATAAATTAATATAATTAATTTTATTAACATAAAAAATGTGTTTTTGTATGTTAATATTAAATTTAAGAAAGTAAAAAATTAATATTAGTTGAGTATTAAATAAATTAATGATATATGCATAATAAAATTATAATTTAGTCGTTTTTATAAAAAAAAAAACTATTTATTTATTTATATATAGTTAACACTTTATTTAAATACATAATTAATAAAAATTTAAATATAAAAAAAATTAAGTTGAAGTTGAAACCCACCGTGCACCAGTGGAGCAACACGTGGCGAGATTCCGCAGCTTCCATATCTGCCGTTAGTCAACTCCTCGGATCTTTACAAAAAAAACACTAAACTGAACTAAAATACATTAATTAAGTTTCTAATTAAATTATTACTGTACGGTATCGTCTTCTCCATCTTCTTCTCTGTTCTTTTTCCCTTTGCTGGTCTCCTTTTGTCCCCTTATCTCTCTCTCTCTCTCCGTCTTCTTTATTGTTTTAAAGTAAATAAATATAAATATTCCCAACAGGGTAGTCTTTATTTTTTTAATATATTTTTTCTTCTTCTTCATCTTCTTCTTTTAGCTTCCTTAACAGAGACTCTTTGCTGTTATTTTCTGAAAGTTTGGGCCCTGTAAGCTACTGTGTGATATATAGTTTGTATATGAATGTGTTTGTGGATAAATACAAAGCAATAGAGAAGCCCTTTATTTCGTAACAAAGGGGGTGTCTCCTTTCGTCTTCTTCCTGAATTCTGTATCTATCAATGGAGGCCATCTATGGCAGAACCAGTTGCAGGCTGTTCCTTTCCGGATTCTGTGATTATGTTTTCTGTTGATTGGGCTTTCTGGGTTTTGTTTTTTATTCACTAAAACCCATTGGGAAGTTCTGAAAAAGAGAAAAAAATAATAATAATAAAGCAGACGAGCAGTTATCAAGTATTCCATGGTTGACGGAATTGGGTTATGTGATTCGACATCGTTTTAGTTTTGACAGAGAAGAAATGGACTGTGAGCTTTCTCTCTTTCTCTCTCTCTCTCTCACTGTTTCTCTTTTTTTTTTTGGAATTTTTCCATTTCCTTGAGAGATCATTAGCATTGCATTGTTTTTCAAAAGGTCAAAGTCAGATTCAAATTCTTGTTTAATCAGATAGACTGATTCTTTAGAATGGTATTCAGTACTGAGTTCAAATATTCAACTCACCGGTCATTATAAGCTAATAAAAATTTCGGCTTTTGGGTTTTTGTTTTTCTTTTGAGTAAATCCAGGATCGGGTTCTTCATTTTTGGTAATTTCAGATTATGGGTCTACTTTGAATTTGATCTTATTATACATTATTCTAAATATAATGATTTTGATATGCTCTCAAAAATATTTATTGACCATTTCAAGGAGAAAAATTATATATACTTCCCTTATATGCATGACGAAATTAAATATCCAAGATTTCAGTTGAGTAAAGTATTGCTAAAAGAAATTTAGGTAACATGTTTGACGCACTCTTTTGGACTAAAAACAGATCACAGTGGACTCTGAGGAGCTTCACATTCAAGTTGAGTTGTCTTTTTTATCATTTATTCACATGATTCCTCCTGCTAAAATAAGTGATCTGTACCCTTTATTGTTCTTGTGGCTTCAAGCTTTTACCCGGTCAGTGTCTGTTTGATTCATGGCTGAAAATCTTAAAAAAGTTACAATCTTGGCTTGATTTATATACAAATTTTATCTTTTTTTGGATACCCAGATCAAATCCAGTGACTGAAACCAGACTCGTACATTCCAAATAGCGCCATGGGTTATGGTAATTCAAGATCTGTAAGGTCAGTCTCTCTTTTCCAGTTCTTCAATTTGTTATAGTTTAATTTTGATGAACAGCTTCTAAATGGTTGTATTTGTATTTGGATTCAAAATTTTAGATTTCAAGATGATCTCGAAATGGCAAAGCTGCCTGCAATCAACGGTGATGGTCTGATTAAGTTTAAATACACCATTGACGGAACTCAAATACCCAGTTCGAGTACTAATAAGAAAGCTGACAAGGAGATACCTGCAAGGCCTGCAAAATTCTTGAAAGCCAAAGTACTGTCCAGAGTGTTTTCTGAGGATTTCGAGAGAGTGAAGAAGAAAATTTTGGATCCAAGAGGACCGACAATTAGTCGATGGAACAAGATTTTCTTAGTAGTATGCTTAGTTTCTTTGTTTCTGGATCCTCTCTTCTTTTACTTGCCGGTTGTCCGGGCTGAATCCTGCATTGACATTGGAATAAAACATGAAGTCATCCTCACAATAATTAGATCAATTGCTGATGTTTTTTACATGATTCAAATGTTCATTCGGTTTCGAACAGCTTATATTGCTCCTCCTTCTCGTGTGTTTGGGAGAGGAGAGCTCGTAATAGACTCTTCGAAGATTGCATTCAGGTACCTTCGGAGGTGTTTCTGGATTGACCTCGTTTCTGCCCTGCCTCTCCCTCAGGTAAAAACACTGTCAATTCAATGTCTTTTAATTTTTTTTTTTTTTAAAAAATGGAGTACTAAGGAATTGATTCATAATGTTGTACATTTCAGGTTTTGATTTGGATTATAATCCCGAATCTCAGAGGTTCAACGATGACAAACACGAAGAACGTGCTTCGATTCATAATAATTTTCCAATATCTCCCCAGACTCTTCATTATTTTCCCACTTATACAGCAGATCATTAAGACCACTGGCATTGTTACAGAAACAGCCTGGGCTGGAGCTGCTTACAACCTCATGCTCTATATGTTGGCAAGCCATGTAAGCACCAAACTAAACCTATTCCTATTCTATGAAAGTGAAAGTTGAAGCAAACCTAATGTTAGTACTATGATCTTATAGTGGAATTTGATAGCCATGAAATTATTTTCAATCTTTGATTTGTTTTTTCATGCAATCCTTCCGGGTAGTTGACTTATATAAACTCATGTTTTGTTTTGTTGGAAAGGTTTTAGGAGCTTGCTGGTATTTGCTCTCAATTGAGAGACAAGAAGCATGTTGGAAAAGTGCTTGCAATCTCGAGAAGCAATCTTGTCAATATGGATATTTTGATTGCCATAAAGTTGCAGACCCTTGGAGGATTTCGTGGTTCAAGACAAGCAATATCTCTAGTCTTTGTAAACCAGATGGGAACTTCTATCAATTTGGCATATATGGTGATGCACTAACATCTGGTGTCACAAGCTCTCCTTTCTTTAACAAGTACTTTTACTGCCTTTGGTGGGGCTTAAAGAATCTCAGGTAAGCTCACTTCGGCCAAAAGATTAGCTTATTCTGTAAATATAAATCTCGGGAGACAATGAATTTGAGTTGTAGACTTTGTGTCCATTCCATCATCTACTATTGCTAGTTCAGCTTTGAACAATTTAAGTTCTAATGTTGATGTTTCTACCCATGTTACTAGTTCTCTGGGACAAAATTTTGACACTAGCACTTATGTTGGAGAAATCATCTTCGCTATCATTGTTGCGACTCTTGGATTAGTGCTCTTTGCATTGCTTATTGGAAATATGCAAGTAAGTCTCTGAAAATGGTACCTCGAAACCTTTTTCTACCAGTTCTTTCTTCTACCATATTGTGTGATGCCTTATCTCATACTCTAATAATATCTCGAGGAAAAATAATGCTTGTATTATAATTATAGTTTGATCAATGTGATCAAGGGCTATTCTCTCCAAAGTGGGATTGACAAGTATGGAATCCTAATAATATGTTTTAATCTCAGACGTATCTTCAATCCACAACAGTGAGACTAGAAGAATGGAGAATCAAGAGAACTGATACAGAACAATGGATGCGCCATAGACAGCTTCCTTCGGAGCTAAGACAGTCTGTTCGAAGATACGATCAATACAAATGGGTCGCAACCCGAGGAGTCGATGAAGAAGCTCTTCTCAAAGGTCTTCCAATGGATCTTCGAAGAGACATCAAGCGCCATCTCTGCCTTGATCTCGTTCGAAGAGTAAGTCCAAACTGTAGTCTTAAACAATATTCAAGTCCTGACAACTTGGTTTCATACAAGATTTTCTTAGAAATCAAAACTTGTACAGAAAGTAAAGACTATGATTTATTATCTATACATTAAGAAATACTAAATTGAAGATTCAAACAGGTTCCATTGTTTGATCAAATGGATGAAAGAATGCTGGATGCAATCTGTGAAAGACTTAAACCAGCATTATGTACTGAAGGCACATTCTTGGTTCGAGAAGGTGATCCTGTAAACGAAATGCTGTTCATAATCCGAGGCCATCTTGATTCCACGACGACGAACGGCGGCCGGACTGGATTCTTCAACTCCTGCCGGATTGGTCCAGGTGATTTCTGTGGGGAAGAACTGCTGACATGGGCGCTGGATCCTCGTCCAAGTTTCATCCTTCCTTCGTCAACTCGCACAGTGAAAGCCGTATCAGAAGTTGAAGCTTTTGCTCTAAGAGCAGAAGACTTGAAATTTGTAGCATCCCAGTTCAGAAGATTACACAGTAAACAGCTGAGGAACAAGTTTAGATTCTATTCTCATCAATGGCGGACATGGGCTGCTTGTTTTATTCAAGCAGCTTGGAGGAGGTACAAGAAGAGGAAGGAGTTGGCTGAGCTGAGAGCTAAAGAGAAGCCCATGGATGATAATTATGATGATGGTGATCATGATGATCATCATCGTAATGGCGACGATGATGATCATGAGAAAGAGTCAAAGTCAAACTTAGCTGTGTATGCAGCGAGAGTTGCAGCCAGCAGAAGAAGAAGTATTGATTCTGGTGTTGCTGTTAGCTCAGTACAGAAGCCTGAAGAGCTTGATTTTTCTGTATATGAGGAATGACTTCCTAAATTTAATTACCCTATAAATAATCCACGTCTTGTCTCATATTTTTTATCTTAGTGTTTCAGAGATCTATATATACATATATATATATATATATATATTCAGTGTCTGGGTGATTAGTAAAAGTTGACCTGATAAATATAGAATTTTGGGATATTTGTATTTTACTAATTAATTATTATTCATTTATTATTTATTTATGTTGTTAATAATTTATATAATCATCTAATTAAATTAAATATTAATTTGTTAATAAATGTTAGGCAAATTATATATTTATTCTAAAAATAATATTAAAAAAAAAAACTTAAATAAATTCAAAGCCCAATCCACTCTCTGTTTTGGGCCAGAACTTAATTTTCTCAAAAGCCCATTTTCTGATAATATAATAAAATTGATTTTATTTTTCGCTAATTGATAAAATAATTAAAATTAATTTAATGGATTTTTTAATTGTTAATCTCAAATTACAGGCCCATTTACTAATAACAAAATAATCAAAGAAGTTTTATTTTTATTTGGGCCGGGATTTATTTGGTCATTTGGTGTCAGAGAAATATTATATGTCTGTATTTTAAACCAATTTTTTTTTCCAAATTATTAATTTTAAATTATTATTATTACTATTGTTTGTAACAGTCCGAAATTAGAAAGAAAATAAATTATAAATTAAATGCGAAAGCGAAATAATAGCATTAGCATTAGCATTTACATTTCTTACACAATAATTCAGAATACCCAATAGGATTACGGGAATGACTATTCTAAAAAAACAACGAAAAATCAAAAAAATAAATAGAAAGTAAACAACCGCACATCCTATTCGTAACTATTTTCTGGATCAGGATCTGAATTTTGATTTTCTTGATATGAAATGGTTAATGAAAAAGTGAACTACATTAACCCAGTAAGAATATTACGCTATTTACCAATATAGAGATGAAAGTTGGTAAAAATCATAAAAATAACTAATGGAGCTCTTAATTTAAGTAAATTCATTTATCATAAATAAAATTATTTATTGTACACTTACCGTAGTGAAATTTCCAAAACTTACCTATAGAGTCAATAACACGACAATATCATAATTTCATATTCAATTAAGTAAGAATAACAACTTTCGCTTTTTATATGCCTACTGGTATCCGTTAAGATCTATAGGGATGTTTCCACTACGCGTGAACCTTTATTCAATATTTTTAACTAACTGGCTGTCCACATATCTCGTCCAGTATGAGTGCAAAAAATATCATCCCTCAATACCCCGTTCGGTATAAAGGTAAAATGGGTCGTCCTCATACCCCGTCTGGTATGAGCACCAAAATATCAATTCTCGATACCCCGTCC
>NW_019014627.1:6562-25585 GCF_000150535.2 Carica papaya | reverse complement strand
TATACAAATATGAAATAAATGACTTTCTTTATAATAATTGAATTTACATTAAATTAAGGGTTCAATTGATTGTTTTTCTAATTTTTACCAATATTCAGTTTTCTGTATATGTAACCAGTGGTGATATTTTTACTGGGTTAGTGTAAGTCACCATTTCATTAACTATTTCAGATTAAGATAACTAAGATTTATATCCCAATCAATAAAGGGGTTACAAATAGTTTATCACCCATACTCCTTTTAAGAGCTAGTGAAAGTCATTATAAGATTGCTTAGTTATTTGTCTTTCGTTTATTTATTTGATTTTCATTTGTCATTTATAATGGACATTTCCGTAACCCTATTGTTCATTCTAAAATATTATATAAGCAATGTAAATCTTAACTCTATTATTTCGTTTCTATATTTAATTTATGATTTTATTTTCATTTAAATTTCGGACATTTATAATTTTTAATAAAAATAATTTAATAAATAAGATATTATTAATTGCAAATTGCAATTGATTAACTTCAAGGGTCTCCTTCACGTTTCTATCATATAAAATATGATTTTTCTCATGTGAGTATTTTCCTTTTTGTCATGACCAAATTATTTGGATATTAAATCACATATATTGTGTATATATATATATATAATTATAAAAAGGATAATATCAATATGTGTAAGTATAAATTACGATAATTATTTTGTTTGGAAGGAAATATAAACCATGAATTATTAAGAATCAAAATAGATCTAGATCTTGATTTCGTTTGATTTTTTTTTATTTTCCATGCAATTATAGATTCAATCAATAATTATTTTATATAATAAAAATAGTGATATTATTATTATTTAAGGTTTCTTTTTATAATTAAAAAAAATTAATTTTTTAATAAAATTTTCACATGTCAAACATACCATTCAGTAAACACCTCACTATTAATTAACCATAATACTGTGAATTATTATTTTTAATTTTAATTACTCTTTATATTAATTATTTATATACGTACATCTTATTTTATTTGTTTTATCTATTATAATTTTATAATACTTTTATTATGTAACTTTATATTTTATTAAATATTATAATAAAGAATTATTTTTTGTCATTATAACATAAAGTAAAAAAAAAAAATTACTAAAAATGTCATATAAAATAATTGCTTAGTGTTGAAACAATTAAAAGTTTTGCATTATTTATTTACATTTTTTGTTATATATAATGTGATATACAACATAATAATTACTCTTATTATTTGACACATTCATTTTTACATTTTTAGTTGATAAATAATTTAGATTATAGTATTAAATTCATAAATGTGACTATTAGTACATACATATATATATATATATATGTATATAATAAGGGACATTATTAAGTTTTATAAAATAAAGATAAGTGGTATAATTTTTTAAATAAAATAAAATTAAACAAAATAAATTTAAATGTTAGTGTATGTATAAATATAATATTTAATATTATTTAAGAAATTAATAATTGGTGTAAATTAATTAAGAACAAACAAAATTTCTATTGGTTAAAGTTAAAAAGCATGTTGAAATCATAGTACGCAAGTGTACAAGTAGAGTACAGTTCAAAAAAAATAATAAATAAATAAAGGTTTCCCCATGTGAACAAAATAAAAAGAGTTGCTTGTTTTTGGTACCAAAACTTTTTAAAAATAATTCAATCTACACGGTTTAATGCCACGTGTCGTCTGATTAGTACGGATCCTCACGAGTACTCCATGTGCTCGCTCGCACAGTAATATATCTCTCCTTCTCTTTCTCCATTTCGTTCTTACGCTTCCACACAAACAACAATCCCTAATAAGCCTAATCTCAGACAAGGAGAGATTCAAAGGGAATCTCCTTTTCTCTCTCTCTCTCCCTTCTCACCCGGAGAATGCGCTCAGTGAGTTGCACCAAAGGTAACATGCACTGCGCTCTCTCTCTCTCTCTATATATATATATATATCTCCCTTCTTCTCTCTTTCTCTCTCTCTCTCTCTCTCTAGGGTTTGTGGAATGTACCCTTTCTGGTTTGATTTTCTACCATTTGAACGGTTTTCTGATTCTCATTTTCAAAATTTTGCTCTGCGTTTCTGTTGCTATCGTCTTTCTGGAAGTAGATTTTCGGTTTGTGTTGTATCTGGTTGCTGCATTGCGTTTGTTTCGTTTCGTGTTTGGTTGTCGAGAAGATAAGAGGAAGAATAATAGGACGGAAAGAGAAGGAAATTTCTCAAATGTCGTGGTAATTTATTTTTTTTTGTGTGGGATTTGTAACAAACGTAGGGGGAAAAGAAAAGAGTGCTAGAAAGATGCCTTCCCTAACTGTGTCTCGACTGTGTTTTCTTCAATAGAATCAGTTTGATTTTCCATGGGTTCTCAGTGTTTGGTTTTTGTGTTTTTTCGTCATTTCCATACGTTTTCTCGGTAACCAAACATGTCTTTAGATTTTATCTTATTATTTAATTATTTTTTCGGTCTGAGAAGCCAACCCTTATTGGTTGGAACTTAGGGAGGGTAGTCAACTATAGCATGGAAAAGAACATTGCCTTTTTTTTTACCTCTCACGTTGTTACCTGGTAATATTTTTTTTCATCTGTAACCTGGAAACTGGTAATTAACTCAGTAGAATGAGAATATCCTGTGATTTTGAGAGTCCTTCATTAGCTCGTATATGGTTTTTGAAGGTTTTGACTGGGAAGCTATTATTTCTAAGATCTTGCTGTCAATTACTTTGGGTAATTCTAGTGGGTTAAGGAAAGTAAATTAGGTAATAATCCAATCATTGAGATAACATTTTCATTATTAACTTTGACGCGGTTTTATCTATTTTTCATGGTATAATTTAACTTGTGTCTAGTTTGTATTTTCATACTAAAGAATATCCAATTTTTGAATTAACTTTGTCTTCTTTGTTTGTTCTTTCGTGTTTTGACATTTGCAAACAGAATTAATATGAATAGTTCGTGGTTTTTTGACGAAAACTTCAATGGCCTCTCTGATGACTTCTTTGATGATGTCGTCAAGTGTTTTGACTTTCCATTAGAAGATGTGGAGTTGAACAATGGAGAAGATTGGGATGCTGGCTTTCAAAACCTTGAGCCACCCCCTGCTAATGTCTTGGCAGGTTTATCATCTGATTTATCTGATAATACTTGCAAACAGAATGTGGGAGTTCAGCAGAGCCGCCCTATGCCGGTGCGTTTTCTTGTTTGGTAGCCTTGATAATTGGCTATGCCTTGGTATTATCTTACCATAGGTTTGCTTTAGTTACTTTACATGCATATTAGGTAATCGATGACTGGCGATAATTATCATCTGAAAATTATTTTTTCTGAATGCTTGTCATCCTTCATGTCACGTGCTTAAAGTCAACTCACTCAGTTTGGGCAGGCAAAAGAGATACAGAATGTTCTGTGCCTGGTTATATGTAAAGTGACCTATATCACGGTTATCTTCCTCTTCTTATGGGATGAATTCACATGTGTGCACTACAGTGCATGGAGTATAGCTATAACTGTGTTTATTGCATATGGACCACTGATGCTTGTTAAGTAAAAGAAATGTGTGGTTGAGACTTTTGCTAAAACACATACTAGTGTTGGTGCAAAAGATAAAGAGAAAATAACACTTAAAGACTGAGATTGAGACAAATTTGGTTGCCCTTCAAATTCTGACTTTTTGGAGATATAATATGTCTATTATATATATATATATATTTTTTTGTATCTGCAACATGAGGAAGCAAGTCTGCTGAAATGATCAGACAAAGCTATACGGAAGCACGTTAGATTTAGATGATCTTCTCTATATTAAAACATACAGGTGTTGGCGTTTTTTTTTTTTTTTTTTTTTTGAGTATATGTTCTTTGGTTCAGGTAGTTAACAGATACTCCGCTATCGATCATATTATGATTATATTGCTGATTTTATCTATCTTAACTGCTTTATACTAGATGTTCCTTGCCCTATTCTGTTAATCACATGTCTATTCATGGGTGTCCAGATTGTATCACCTTATTTTTTATCCTTAATTGTGAGATATTCAGAAGTTTGTTTAAACTCTCTGCCCTCAAGAACCATAAAATCAGTTGTTGCATTAGAAATTGTTACAAAGACTTTTTTATTTGAACTTAGTTATTACTTTTCCTCAAAGCAACCTTCCATGGAACTAGGCCATTTTTGAGTATATTTTTTAATCTTTCACATGGTTGGCAATCTTTACTAACATTTGGTACTTTGCTAATCTGTCTTTTTGTTGAGCGGTATGGTGCCATTCTCTCTTTGTTGGAAATAAAAGCATATTGGTAGATTGCCTCCCGTATCTTGTCTTCAGTTTTTTAACTAGCGCTGTGGTTATTTGTCCATTATCTCAAAAATGATGTACTTAAATTAAAATCTTGTCCTCTCATCTGACCTTTGTTGAATTACATATTAATCTCAGTTTCAGTACAGCGGTACTTCTGAGGTGAAACAACACCCAAGCACTTATGGAGCTCCCTCCAGCAGAAGTATTTTTATCCACAAGTCTACTAATGGCAAAGATTCACGGCTGCTTCAAACCTCCAGTCCAGTTTCTGTCCTTGAAAATAGCAGTTCTTCCTCAGCCGAAAATCCTGCATCCTTAAACACTAAACTTAGCATCCCAGTGAAGCGTACTCGAAGCAAGCGTAGACGCCCCTCAGCCTCCTACCTGCAATCCACATTTCGTTTCATCTCTTCTGTGACTGCTTCTGGAGAATCTCATGCTACTGTTGAATCAGAATCAGAAAGCTGTCTGGCTGAGAAATCGTCCAAGAAGAAGCAGAAAAAGAAAAGGAATCTGACACTCCTCTCAGGCTCTGGTGAGACTAAGAAATCCCTGCCAGACCAGTCTGTCCCAACTAGAAAATGCATGCACTGTGAGGTGACTAAGACCCCACAATGGAGGGAAGGGCCAATGGGGCCAAAGACTCTTTGCAATGCATGTGGGGTTCGGTACAGGTCTGGGCGTCTCCTTCCAGAGTATCGTCCAGCTGCCAGTCCTACCTTTGTTCCATCCTTGCACTCAAACTCTCACAAAAAGGTGATAGAGATGAGAAAGAAGACTGAGCAGTTACCCTCTAAGTCTGTGACATACACTGTGACACCAGAAAACTCACATGGTTCGTGTCTGCTGGATTATTATTAGAAGAGGAGCTTTAGTGGAGGAGAGCTTTCTTGTTCTCCATCAGTTTTTCTCCCCGTAATATGTCTTGTTTTTTTGTCTGTCTTCTTGTACAAGTAGGTATTTTAGATGATAAAAAATGTTTGTTCGTAGGAGCAGATAGGAAGTAGATGTTCAGAGTAGGATTAGGTATCTTATGTGCCCTCCAGTGTGCGTAACATATTTGGCCAGTTGATTACTAGGAGCTGGAGGTCCAGGACAGTGTCAGGTTCAAATACCCTATTCTTTTATTCTTAACTATAAAGTTTTCTTATCTCTCCTTAGTGAAATAATTATCAGGTACCAAGTATAGATGTGAACTTGTTACATCTGTCTATGATCAGAATGCCTTCTATTACGTCGTCTTTGTAGCAGGATGAAAAGCAATCGGTTGAAATGTGGCAAAGCCCGTGGAGGTAAAACTAAATTAGTTCAGGCCTTACATTGTTTTTATCATTTTTGTAAGCTTGCTTATTTTGATGCAAAAGACAATGTACAAAATAGTGACCTTATTTCTTGCTAATGCTTACTGAGCAAGCACCCTGGCTGCAACCATACACCATTTCTTCATGTTTTAAGTTCCGTGATTCTTATCCTTTGATAGTCTTTCTACTGTCCGAAACTCGCAGAACCTGAGTCTAGTGTCACGTGAAGACAAAATAGAAGATAAATAAGGTTTTTGATTGTTGATTTGTTATTGTGGTAAGAAAGAGGAAATGTAGGAGAAGTGCCGAATGGGCCAAGATATGAGGTGTTTGATTCAGAAATCTGTTGGAACCATGAAGAAGGTAATGTGTGCTTTTTGAGGGCAACAAGAAGCTCAAATTTGATGGACCAACAAAGCGGACAGCTTCGAGGTAGCTATCAAATTTGGGCACTCTTGTTGCAAAGTTCCTTGTCAGGGTAGGTTGTTACCTTTCAGAATCAGGGAGAAGAGATGGAGCCGCCCTCTTCCGATTAAGTTTGAATCTTAGCAAGCTCTCTTGGCTCCCACAAGACAATTTCCTTGCGGCAAGCGGCAGGCTAGCTCAAACTGCAAAAATAAAGAATCACTCGTAGGATGTCAGAACAACACAGAATTCATGAGGTAGGGCTCTTTTAGAGCCAATAATTTTATGGTAAACAATCATGGGTCCTGTGCAGCAGTCTGCCTGACTTGTCTTTATATCATGCTTGACTTCACATCCTCTCCTGAGGCATGGATGAGAGACGAGCAAAGCTTGTCTGCAACTCTTGTTTCTCGTTCCTTCAAATGAAAGTTTGATTTATGTTTTTTTACTAGGCAAATTATAGGTGATAATGTGGGAGTATTGAGACAGAGATCCTTCGGGTTCACTCAAGACATCTATATATCTGTCTTATACCTAGAAAAATAACATGAGTTTTTGTTTAATTGCAGGTTTAAATGTAAATCAACCAAGGGAAGTATAGGGCAAAGTTAACTATTGAGTTCTAACCGCGGTTTCGTATCAACTGGGATCAAGTCTTTTTACTTATACGAATTACCTATTAGTTGAATAGTTGATATTTTCGTCATTCTCTAAAAAAAATTATATAATTCAGAAACTTTTTTTTTTTTTTTATATATATGGAGGTTGTGAGTTGAAGGTGTATTTTTTCTTATAAAACAATTAATTTTTTTAAAAAGAATCCTTTTATTCATGATCTAACCCATCAAAGGTGAAGCTCAAATCATGTTGGGCTGAAACTAGAATTGTGCCTAAACATGAGTTTAGAATCACTCGGCCCAAATCATCTTAGTAGAAAAAGTTATTAGAAAGTTGAAATCCAGCAAAAATGTTTTTTCTTTTTCTTTGGACTAATCAATTATTTGTTCATGTTTTAATTATATTCTCTTCTTGAATTATCAAACATAATTCTTCTCAATGATAATTTGTATTCTTTATGGACAAAACCCATATTATTATTGATCGATTTCACATTGTAATTTTCCAAAGTTTCATACACACACTCAAAACCCATATGAAACCCTTGTAGGACACCTCCTATAATGGAATTATTTGGGGGGCATAATCATTTTCAAACTCCCTTATAATAAATATTACAAAAGCATTTGCTCGTAACCTTAAAAAAAACTTCCACACAATGTTCAACTCACAAAACCCCAAATATTATATATATATATATATATATATATATAATATCATCGAACCAATATTGAAAAAGTATCCCTAAAATAAATTTAAATTTATAAAAGTAATAAATAATTTACCTCCAATCATTTAATTTTGTTATATTTGCATTATCTATTTGAAGATTTATTCTATATTATTTTAAGTAATTCTCAATATGGTTTTTGAAAAAGTAGTAAAAAAAATAAAAGAAAGCAATATTTATATAAAAATAATAATAATAATAAGAAATAATTATGAATTATTAAAATTTTGCAATATAATATTTGGTATTAGTGTCTGATTATATAGACTGCAGAATTGGCATGTCTGTTGTGTCCTTTCTTGCAGATAACATTTATAACCCATTCTCATTATTATGGTTATAAATGAGAATGGGTATATAAAGTTATAATTTTATTAATTATTACTTTATAATTTCTAATAAATCATTATTATGTAAAAAAAAAAAAAATTTAAAGCCCTCCACGTGGCAGCGAGTGAAAGAGGGAACCAGGCCGAGTCAACGGGTCAACTCAGCCGAAACGGACAAACGAAGAGGGAACTCTGTCCTGTGTATCTGAGGACATAACGACAGAGATTCCTGGGCCTGTCACAGAAGTGGGCCCCATCCAGCCCATCCATCACAGTGCTTCTGTAACGTCCCATCATCATATCATCACCACAACCACCTTCAACGGGTCCCACCGCGTCATCAATCATCAGGAGACTTCATTTTTTTTGAAAAAAAAAAAATAATAATAATAATAATAAAAAGAAACCAATAACGAGAGCCACCCTGATCTTGCCACGTGTGCTTCGCAAATTAACCAGGTCGCCCGCGGGTCAACTCTGTACGACCCGCTTAAAGCGTTTTTTTTGGGGAGGGGTTGTTTTGTTATTGTTCTTTAACCAATCGGTTTAAAAAGCTTTTGGGTGTTAACATGTACACACGGCGTAGGATAGCAATTGAATGTCATTAGTTGTGTTGTCGCCACGTGCGGGGTGGGGGGGAGGGGTCCAAAACGATGAGTTTTTAGGGGGTCCCCCTTGTTTTTAGCTTTGATACAGTCGGTAACTCCACACACATTTTTTATACGTCTTTAATAAATAAACAACTTATAAATATCAATGGGTTTATCTTGAAATTTCTATTAATTTTTATCATTAATTTAAATAAATTAAAATTTAAAAAATATAATCTTATGGTAAATAAATACTTGGTTACCGACAAACTTACTTATTAAAAAAAATAATAATAAAAATAAAAATTTAGTGGGAATTTTAAATGCCAACCAAAATTGTTGTGTGGTCATGTGCATTAAATTAGGGTTTGATGCATTATGTCGGTTTCAATGTTGATTTTTCACCAACCACCACACTTTGTTATTTCTTCGTCTATTTCTCTAGCTTTTGTGGGGGGTTTTTTTTTTTTTGCCTCGTTTGGATAATTTGATTTATTTTTGTGCTTGGTGACATTTCTTTTGAATCTTACTTTTAATTGGTGTATGCAATTATTGTGTCTTTTATTTTATTTTATATTTTTATGTGAATTTGGCTT
This sequence comes from Carica papaya, assembly GCF_000150535.2. Next base: position 16,707 of record NW_019014627.1, on the reverse strand, counting down.
TTGGGTTTTTGATTCTTTGAATCTTGATGTTGTTTTTTCACCAAAAATATTTGGTCTTTGTATTCCCAACTATGGTAACCCATTAGAGATTCCACCGTGCTCTTTACATCATTTGGGTATTAAATCGAAATATAATTATTTTTTTAAAAAAATAAAATTTAATTTTACCATTATATTATATGTACATATAATTATATAATCATACTACCCGTTATCTTATTTATAAATAAATATAAATTTTCGATATCATTCTCTACGTTGAGATGTTATCATCAAATTTTTTACTTTAACATTTTTATTTTTAATCTTAAGAGCACCTATTAAATATTTTTAAGAATATTCATAATTTTTTATTTTAATAAAATACATTTTTTAAATAAAAATTATAAAGTTCAAGTAAAATAATTAAATTTTTTATTACGATAAATAAATTATTGTTAAACATTTCACACTTAACACTATTTGTCAACGACATTTTAGCTAATCAAAGTCACATGGGCAAATTTTTTGCCTTTCCCCAACCACTATTTCATGCAATTTAACTAAACCCACCCCATTCCTCTTTGCATGAATACGTGTAGGTGTATGTATATGTATGTGTATATATTACAATATTCACCTTCCCAAAATATTTAATTAAATTACATTTCTTACATAATATAATTCTAATATTATAAATCATATAATATTTCGTGATAATTTAGTACTTCGATGTTTACTATTTAATTCTTGCTTCTTAAATTTATTCAACTTTCAAATTTTGCACACTCACATTTAAAATTTGAAATTATATGTGTAAAATCATAAAAATAATTAATATAACACCGAATTTTAGATAAGATATTTTTTTTGAAAGAAAAATAAACTAAATTTAAATAGTTAAAAAACAAATAATATGAAATAAAAATTGTAATTTTTTTATACTAAAACTAAATCTAACATATTTTAAAGAAAAATTTTACTAAAAAAATAATTAAAATGAGAAAAATAAAGAAATCTAGTAAACGTGTTAGTATATGATCAGCTTATACATTTTTGAGTTGATCTCGACCAAAAGATCAAAGAGTCACCCTGCTCCACCGAACTCTCGACGATATTCATCAATATGGGTGCACAACATTGACCAATTAAAAATCAAAATTTTAATATTTTTACTTTAAATTTGTGACTTATTTATAACTATAGTTAATATCAGAACACAAACATATAAAATCTTAACTATAATTAAATTTTATCTATTTATAACTGCTCTGATACCGAAGCAATAAAAATTATAATATTTCGGTAGTTGAAGAACGAGTAAACTCACGATATTTTCGTGTATTTTTTATTATTTTTGTCGCGCTACGAATTTATTAAATTATTTTTATTTTTTAAAAATAATATTTTATTAAATTACTCCAATCATATTCACCAATATAGTTTAATACAAAAATCACATATTTATGAGAAGTTTAAATGGTAATAAGATTAATAAAATACGATATTACTAAAAAAATCACCAAAGTTTATTGTCAAAAGTGAATCCATAAGGGTTACCATAGAAAATATTGTAGTCATTATACAAATTTATAACTTGAAACTTGTTTAATCTTTAAAAGTTTTTAAAAAATTACTGTTTTTATTTGTAAATTAAAGCATATACTAAAAAAATATTTATAAAAATATAATATAATATTAAGATTTGACTGGGTAGGAAAAGTAATTTCTCAATTTAACACCACTTTGTAAATGTTTTTTTTTTTAATTTAAAAAATATAATATATTTTAATTGCTTCATTAAATAGTGACCCAAAAATTTAGCAAAGAAGGATGAAACAGTTTGTTCGGAATTTAAAGACTGTTTCTTGTTTGTTCTATTTCGGTTCTAGAGGGAGAAAGTTGGTTTTTGAGACGATAAGAACACGATCAGGAAAATCAGGTGATGGAGAGAGATATTTTCTGTGATATCGTCCGTACTCGATTATGGCTGCCACTCCAACAAAAAACTACTCTGATGCCGATTAAAGTCTTTCTGCATGTGAAGTAAAAGAGAAAGAGAAAGAAGAGGACTCTGTTTTTTTTTTTTTTTTCACAAAACCTCTGCAAATCTTTTGGGTGAAATCAGAAGTGAAAGCAGACTTCTTTCTTTTCTTTTTTTTTTATTACCTCTTGTCGGTTACTTGTTTTGAAAGAAGAAGAAGAAGAAGAAAGAGTTCGGGGTTTGGTATCTGGTGAATGAATTTATCAGTGTCTGTCTCCATTGAAAATCTCTCTTTCTGTTTTTTCTTTTTGGTTTTGGCTTTTTTTTTTTTTAATTTTTAACCTTACCAAATTTGTTGTTTTCACTGTAAATCCTGTAACCCAATTTGAAAGAATTGTCATGTGATGATGGAGGACTGTGTGAAACTTGTTTGGTTTTTGTGAAGTTTTGATTTTTAAAAATAGTCAAAGAACTTCAGTATATACACCATTTTGTTCTGTTAATCAGAGTCTTGAAAGCTTGACTACGACCCACCAATGGAGGAGTGAAGAGAGTAAAAAGGAAGGAAAACACCCTTTTCAAATTTCGTTCAATCAGATCAGTCTCGCTTTCTTTATCTTCTCGCCAGTCAACCAAAATCCAGGACTCAAAAAAATCCGATGAAGGAACAAGAGAAAAGCTTGGATCCTCAACTATGGCATGCATGTGCAGGATCCATGGTTCAAATCCCTGCTGTAAACTCCATCGTCTTCTACTTCCCACAAGGCCATGCCGAGCACGCTCAGGCCACCGCCGTCGATTTCTCATCCTCGCCGCGAATTCCTTCCTCCGTTCTATGCCGGGTGGCCGCCGTCAAATTCCTCGCCGACACCGAGACAGACGAGGTTTACGCCAAGATCAGACTGATCCCACTACCGAACAGCGAGGTTGATTTCGACGACAACGTGGTTTTCGGGTCGGATAATCCGGAGAAACCGGCTTCTTTCGCCAAGACCCTAACTCAATCCGACGCCAATAATGGCGGGGGATTCTCCGTTCCCCGGTACTGCGCGGAAACAATATTCCCCCGGCTGGATTACACGGCGGATCCTCCGGTTCAGACGGTGATCGCAAAGGACATTCATGGAGAAACATGGAAGTTTAGACACATCTACAGAGGGACTCCGAGGAGGCATCTGTTGACCACCGGGTGGAGCACTTTCGTTAACCAGAAGAAACTCGTCGCCGGCGACTCCATCGTGTTTTTACGAGCGGAAAACGGTGATCTCTGCGTGGGAATCCGGAGAGCCAAACGTGGGGTTGGTAGTGGACCGGAGATGATTTCCCCGTCTTCTTCTTCCTCTGGCTGGAGCACCGGTCAGGGAAACTGTACCCCATTTGGTGGGTTTTCGGCGTTTTTGAGAGGAAATGAAGAGAGCAAGATGTTAAGAAATGGAAATGGAAGCTTTAGAGGGAAACTGAGGCCGGAATCGGTAGTGGAAGCGGTTGCTCTGGCGGCTGCAGGGCAGCCATTTGAGGTAGTTTATTATCCGAGAGCAAGCACGCCGGAGTTTTTTGTGAAAGCATCGGCTGTTAAAGCCGCCATGAGAATCCATTGGTGCTCTGGTATGAGGTTCAAGATGGCTTTTGAGACTGAGGATTCTTCCAGGATCAGCTGGTTCATGGGGACTGTTTCCTTTGTTCAGGTTGCTGACCCTATCCGCTTTCCCAACTCGCCATGGCGCCTTCTCCAGGTCCAGTACATACATAGATACATATATATATATATATATATATCTCTCTCTGATTTTTTCAGTTGTGGGTTTTATCTGTTTAATAGTCCACAATGCTTTGCCTGGCTGTTAGGGTTTCAATCAAAGAACATGAAAACATTAGTTTATGACTAAGTGATGGAGGATTATGATTGTTTCCGATTCAATATGATCAACATTGATTCATTTCTTTAGCAGAATTTCTTGAGACTAGGTGATTTAAGTAACATATGCTTATGTTTTTCACTCAATGTTGTTTCCTTGGGCTCGAAATTGGGATTCTACGGAGAAAATTTCATGTCCTAGATTAGGAATTTAGACAGTCTGTGTGATTTCTTGCTACATGCAAAGTTTATGGCTTTTTGGTGACTAATTATTCTATCACCCTTTTGAGCTAAATTTGTCAGAGTAGATGTTCAAGTTTTGTCAAATGTTGCATTGTCCATATCTTTTGTTAGATCATTCTATTCTTGAATCCGAAAACTTTGTAAACCCCTTGATTCTGGATTCGAACACTGTTTAGGGGTTTTGATTCTTCTGTAAGTAATATCCGGTTAGTGTGATAATCTGTTCTTCCATCTGATTTTCGTCATTGGTAGTATTTCAGGTGGCATGGGATGAGCCGGATTTACTACAGAATGTGAAGCGTGTGAGTCCATGGCTGGTGGAATTGGTATCAAACATGCCCACCATCCATCTCTCACCATTCTCACCTCCGCGGAAAAAGTTGCGTTCTCCCGCAACCTTTGGAATTCCCCCATGATGGGCAACGGTTAGATTGCATTGCCGTTTATTTACAGGCAACCCCCCTTGGGCCTGGCAGCCCGTTGTGTTATCTATCCGATAACACTCCTGCAGGCATACAGGGAGCCAGGCAAGCTCAATTTGGAATATCTTTATCAGATCTCCATCTTAATAACAAGCTACAATCAGGGCTGTTTCTTTCTAGCTTCCAGCGGTTAGATCAACACTCTAGAACTTATGATAGTGTCAGAACAACAGGGCACACGGAAGGCAACAATGAGAATTTGTCTTGCTTGTTAACGATAGGTAATTCTAGTTGTAATTCGGAGAAATCTGATAAGACGAAGAGACACCAGTTCGTACTCTTTGGTCAGCCAATACTCACAGAGCAGCAGGTTTCTATTGATACAACAGTCACTTCGAGAAGTTTATTAGAAGAGAGCAAGGAAAAAATTAAAGAGCTTTCTTTGCAATCTACTTCTAGGGATCGAGTTTCCCCCGAAAGGTTTGCACCCGCTGGATTCTCATGGCACCAGAGCTTTCAAACCACCGAATCTGGCCTTGATACCGGTCACTGCAAAGTGTTCATGGAGACCGAGGATGTTGGCCGGACTCTTGACCTCTCTGTTCTTAATTCTTATGAAGAACTATACGGAAGATTGGCCAACATGTTTGGCATAGAAAGATCCGAGATATTAACCCACGTGCTCTACCGGGATGCAACTGGTGCTCTTAAACAAACCGGAGATGAACCATTCAGGTACTACTTTTGAGAGTCAACTTTTTTGCGCCCCTGAAATTGGCTTCTAGGTAGGTGCTGCAGTCTTCGGTTTATGTTCTCACCCACCATCAATCTTTCTCATTCTCTGTTTTGCAGTGATTTTATGAAAACAGCCAAACGACTGACTATTAAAATGGGTTCGGGCAGTGAAACTATGGGTAAGAAAGTAAACATCTTCAATCTTTTCTTTTGTTAGGTTTGATTGGAAACCTTGGTCATCGAAGGGACAATAAAGGCAGCGGCACTAATAGTTGAATTTGTCTTTCAGGGCATGGATCACAGGGATTCGGAATGCTGAAAGTGCACTAGATTCGCCCAATAAGACGGGTCCATTGAGAATATTGGTTTGATATCTAGTGGCAGCCAACAGCAGAAACCAGAGAATTGAGAATTATCAAAGAGTTTTTCTGTTGTTTGGTTGATATAACTTGGAAGATGTATAATGGACAGAACTCCTACCTTTTTCTGTTGGTGTTGATTTCTACTAGTATTTGTTTTGAGTCTTAAAAAACCTTGTGTGTATTTGCAAGTGCAAATGTACCTTTTTAAACACATAGTTAATCTGCTTTTCCACCTGTCTTTCAATATCTTCCTTCCCGATTCTTACATCGGTCCGGATGTGATTCTATCCGAACTTTTGTGGGTTTTACTTGTCTTGCTCAGCAATTGTAAGAAATTTCTCGCCTTGTCGGGGAAAAATGGCGTAGGCATGAGCTTATATTCTCTTACCTATCTTCATCCGATTTCGTACGACTCTCAGTATGGTGTATGATCTATCTTTCTCTTAATCTTTCTCCGAACCTGTCGAAGAATTCTCGTCCAATCCGGGGAAATAATGATACGGAAAAACTTCGAAATAACCGGATCGGAATGGTTTTAGGTTTTTCCCGTCATTGCCGGAATGAGTTGATTGCCGAGCTTGGAGCTGGTTTTACTTGAAACAACAGACAAATAACCCTTTGATTTTTACTCAGTTATAATAAAACAAACTTCAAGCATTAATAAGAACAGAATTATTATTATTTTTTTAATAATTATTTAGTATCAAATATGTAATTAATAAATCCAGCTATCCTAATGATCAAATTATTTAATTGAATCACATGAAATATATAATAAGAAATAAATATTTTTCGGGATCTGAAGAATTATCCGGAAAACATGAAAGCAAGCTTGACTGTGTCTCTGTTGTCTTCGACGTGCAAACTGGGTCTGGTCTGGTCTGGTCTGGTCTGGTCTGTTAGGTTTGGTTTTTAGGGTTTTGAATTTTTGTATATCGCTTTTTTATTTCTATTTTGCAAATCCCATTAAATTTTTGTCTAACTTCATCTTCGTGTGTATATATATATATATATATATATATGTATATGTATATAAAAGACTCTGAAAAACATTAACTGAGACAATATTATATATACCGCCAATACCCAGTGCTAATAAAATTAAATTTTAATATATTAATATAATTATAATTGAATCTTCTCTTATATTTAAATTAAAAATATTAATTAATTAATTATTATTATTTTAATAATATATATATATATAAAACTATTATTTAAAGAGAGGAGATTAGGTAAGTAATCGAAACAAGCACACGTGAGGGTGGGACCCATTTAGCAGGAAGAAATGGCCCCCACGTGCCGTTCCCTTTTCTGTCGCCGTTTCGTTGGTCGGGCCCTCCCTTCCTTGCTTAGCTCCTATTTGACTTTACTTTACCCCAATTTTATTCACTTTTAAAAATTTTTTTTTATTTTTGTCTTGTAGTTATATATATATATATATGTGTGTGTGTAAATAATACTCAATTTTTTAAGTAAAAAATCTTTTTAATCCTGTCAATTATGATTTATTCCATGTGTGATTGATCTATGTCAAACATAATTGTTTGTAATTCAATTTTGATATTAAATTGTTGAAATTTTGAATTTTTTTTTTTAGTATAATCAAAATTAAGATAAGGTATGACTTCAATGATTTAATTTTATTGGGTTACTGTTTTTAACACTTATAGTTTATTTTTTATTCTTTTATGTAAATTTTTTTTACAAGTATGTGGATTTTTAGAGGCAAATATGTAAGAAAATTGGCAAAAAAATAAATTAAATTTGAAAAAAAAAAATTGACTAGAGGCTTACTAAATAATACTCTTTTAATAGAAATTAAATCACGTAGTTAATTTAAAAAATCACAAAATTAAATTATAATTTACCCCCCCCCCCAACCCCCCCAAAAGAAAAAAATTAATCATGTAATTAGACAATGAATTGAATTTTGGAAAAAAGAAAAATTAAATTACATTTGATAAAACCCATTAGTGAGTGTAATATATATACACACACACACACACATATAGATATATACTATGGATACCCACTAAATGTAATGGAATATGTTATGTGAAAATTAAATATATAGTCAAAGAGTCAATGACTTGGAAGTTAGGGCCAAGGCATGGAGAAAAACCAAGAGACAAAAAAATTTAAAGACCAAAAAAAAAAAAAAAAAAAAGAACATATTTCAAAGCATATTTTATTTATCACTTTCTCTGAAATTAATTTTTCTCTCTTTGTTTTCAGCTCCAACCCTAATTTCATGGGATCTGGTTTTCTCTTCTTTGGGATAAACACTTTTTGTCTTTTTCATTTACCTTTCACAATATGACAATATTTAGGTAGTGCAATTGACATAATAATTTGTAACCCAAAAAAAAAAAAAAAAAAATTTAATTTCTAATAATTTTATGTAATATTTATAATATTTAATTTAATAAAATCAAAATAATAGAATTAAATTAAATACTTTTTTTACGTTTATTAAATTTATGATATTTAACTAATTAACGTATTGATGAGATTATACTGACCACGTTGAGTAAGTAACGATTAATTTTCTTTCTTGTTTATTGTAAATAATGTTTTCATTTCATATATGTGCTTATTTATGGTTATAAAAGAGACATTTAATTAAGAAAATGTACTCCACACTTCCTTAAAGACAAGTTTTTAATGAGAGAATTCATAAATGAATGAGTAAGAGATTGTGATAAATGGGCATTGATTAGTTGAAGTCCCAATAACAAGCCTAATGGGTTTAATTAATTTAATTAATTAATTAATTCACCTTACCCAATACACTTAGAAGGCAAGAAAAATTCAACATAAAGTGCTGAATCCAACAAGGCTGTTAAAATGGGTATTGAATGTTCTACACAAGATCCAAGAATAACCCAGTCAACAACCAAGTGCTGTAATTTTAATATTTAATATAACTAAAAAAATATATATTTTTAAATAAAAATTAGTGTGCTAATAATACACACAAATTAGAGATAAGTACTCATTTTAAATTTAATTAACTCTTGGTTTGAAGACAAAAAGTACTACAAACAACACAATAATTTTTTGGATTATGTACTTGAAAATAAATAAATTTTTTTTTTTTTGGAATTATGCAATTAAAAAATACGGACAAAATTATTTTCTTACGTGTCAATTACCATATTTTAATGGTGAAAAAAAAAATTATTATTTATTATGAAGAAAAGTCACGGTGCGTAAACAGACAGAGATTTGATGACGTGGCCCCTTCGTGCGGTGAGGCCCACTTGTTTTTAATTTTTTCGTCTTTCTTAACTCTTGTGGCTTCTCAAACCGTCGTTTTAGGTTGACACAGCGGTTACGTGTAAAGACGAAAGCCAATGAATCAACGGCCACGTGTACGGCCAGGATTGATCTTGATTAGTTAGTTTGTTTTTTTTTTTTTGTGGAGATTTCGTGATCCGGTTTCGCCGGATGTCGAAGATATTGGGGACGACAAAATGAAAACCGCATTAAAACGATATTATGACCTTTCGCGATAAATAAAGGTTTTTTTTTTTTTTTTCTTCTTCGTCTTCTTCTTCTCTAATTTTATTTTATTTTTTAAATATTCTAAATAATATTATAAAGTTTTTTTTTTTTTTTATAAGCAATTAAGAAATAGTTCTATTTATTAATCATAATTTTTTTTTTATTAAAAAAAAAATAGGCATTGAAGGTGGGATATAGTCGTAATATATATATATATATATAATAAATGCTGGAACATGGCATGTTCGTGTTGTAAAATGGGTTTATTAGGGAATTAAAATATGTTTATTTTCAAATAGTTTTTGCAGGCTGAATAAGAAAAAAGTCTTCAAAGGAAGTACGAAAATTACACCCCCATTAAACCAAAACATCACATATCTATGCTACCTTTTCCCCTTTTCCCTTTTTCCCTTTTGCAAATGCTCATAAAGCTCATCATGCAACATGTAAATACACACACACACACACATATATATATATACATGAAAAATGTATGTATGCAGGTAAGCTGTCCTTTATTGTCTCCACTTTTTTGCTATACTCAGATATTTAACAACCCACTTAGGATCTAGCCTAGAAGGGGTAAAAGGTATGGATCAATAGAAGATTAAAAGAGATAAATTATACAATTAGGTTAAAACCAGGTAAAGATAGAGATCTTTACCCGATTATCATTCCGCTACTAAGGCGATTACAGCTTTCTATCACTCAAGGAAGTTTCCGTTCTCTTTTTTCGTTCATTTTTTTCACCATATATAATTTATAAATGACAAAATTTCAATAAATAAAAATATCAAAAAATTTATTATAAATTAATCTTAAAATTTTTATTTTAAACAATTTGATCGCAAAATTTATAAATATAAATTAATTGTAGAACTTCATATTCATTTTATTATAAAATTATAACGAGTCATCCTACCAGCTAATTCTAATAAAATTTATTATAAACTTTTTAGAAATATAGTGTACGAGAGTATCATATTACTAGAAAAGAGAGCAAAGAGACAAGCAAAAATGGTGGCTCCAAATTTAGTGGATGCTTTCTTTCTCCA
>NW_019014626.1:1167073-1199648 GCF_000150535.2 Carica papaya | reverse complement strand
ATGTTATAATTATGTCCAATATAATAATGTAATTTTGAAATGAATTATCGTATAGATTATCTTGCTCATTTAGATGTCTCATTAGACCATGAAAAGATTTAAATAGACCATATAAATTCGCTTCGATAAAAAATTAATTATTTTTGTAAAAAAAAATTATTAAGATTAGTTTTTAATTCTTATAATTTTAAAACTTTGTAGAAAATAAAGAGAAAACACAAAAATTATCATTTTCATAATTGTATAAAAATAAAAATATACTTATGTTCAAAATTAAAATTATGGAAAAAAAAATTAAAATTCAATTATGACATTACAAGTAGTTAAAAATAGGAGTAAAAAATTATGTTAATGAATTTGATCCCCATATAAATTTGTTTGAAAAGGTTGCAGGTGTTAAATGATGTAAGGTAGGGCGCGGCGCAGAAGCTTCTCCAAAAATTAGCGCATATGGGTGAGTAGCGAGTGGGTCCCACTACGGACTATTGAATGCCACACCTACACCACCCATCACCATCATGCTATTCAATAAAGTAATGCACACGTGAAGTCTTTTTAACAATACATGTTTACCGTTTTTTATTATCTTAATCAATAATTAAGATATGCCATTTACTTTAATTAATACTTTTTATTTATTTTTTAAATTTTTTATATTTCCTTTTTGGTAAAATGGAAATTAGGGAGCCTGTAGTTGGAACCAATTATTAGACAATCCTTAATGTGTTCAACAAATATTGGAAATTTATTGTAGTTGTAAAAAGATGAATTAACTATTAAGTATAAAAAAAATGATATTTTTGACAATGAGTGCAAGACTATAAATTGTTTTTTCAACTTCCAAGAAACTAAAAATTCCTTAGGTATACACAAAAACCAATGGTTGATTTTCTTGAATGAGGATAAGATGTACAATCTGAATTAGAAAAGATTGGTAATTTAAGTGATAAATTTGCGGAGAAAAATATGCATTGGCCAAGCTTAGCCTTTAAATATCAAAGAAAATAAAGAACAATTTGTAAATGAGGTTGCCTTGGTGCAAAAAACATAATGACTTAATATGTGAAGTGCAAAACTTATATTTAGTATAGAATAAAGTCAAATAGTGCAATTGACTAATTAATTTTCTAAATATGATTGATTTTATAATAGCTCACAGTTAGAACTGTTCAAATATGTCTTAGGGTCCATATATAAAAACAACCGACATAATAGCCAATATACCAGCATTTTCAAGTTGTTAAAGTGCATAATGCCTTTAAGAAAGATTAATCCCATTAGAAGTATTAGCAATCTCCAACCCAAAATCTCATAGTTCCCAAATCTTTCATCTTGAATTGTAACTACAAAAATAATAATAATAATAACCAACTAAATATGATGCATTGAACGGTCAACAACTATAATATCATCAACATATATTACCATAGTAACAGAAGAGGAACTAGCTTGAGTGAAAGGAGAATAATCAGATTTTAACTACTAAAAATCATACTTTAATAGAAATTGTCATAGTTTTGAATTTCACAACCTAAAAACTTGTTTGAGTCCATAAAAGAACTTATGAAGTCTGCATACTAGCTTATTAGAATTCAGATAGTTCTCTTCATTTCTCCCATATCCAAGAAGAAAATTCATGTACACTTCCTTAAATAAATTTTTATTTAAAAATGTATTATCAATATCAAGTTGTGCTAGATGTCATCTTTGATGCTAGGGCAAACAAGACTTTAATTGTGGCCAATTTTGTTATAAGAGAAAAGGTTTTCGTAAAATTGATAAATTCTTATTGAATATAACTTTTAATAACTAACTTTCCTTTCTATCTTTTAATTTATCAGTCTATTTTATATTTAATCTTGTATGCCCAACGACATCTAATAAAATACTTCCCAAGTGGTAAGGGAACAACCAAGTTTAATTAGATTTGATGGCTTATAATTCTTATTTCATCGCCTCCCCCCAATGACTAAAAAGAACTATTTGATGATAAAATTGAGACTCATAATTAGAAGAAATAGCCATAGTAAAAGCTTTGTGAAACGCAAATAAGTTATACATGTAAAGGGAGGATATGACTTCTCATCATCAAGACCTGTCTTATGAGGAATCAAATTACAATGAAAATCTCTGAGATGAGTAGTCACCTAACTAACCTTGTTGACTGACAAAGTGGTGTTGATGGTAAAGTATTATAGACACAACCCTTATAGGAACTAGAAGACTCAAAATCAATTACAAGGGATCAATTATAAGGGTTATCATATCAAATAAATTATATGTAAATTATGGGATGAATAAAACATCTTGAGTACCAAGCCATTATTAATAAAAACATTACCACACAGATCAAATAAGACTTTTATATTGTTTGACAAAAGGATAAAAGTATAAATAGGCTTAATAAACATAAATTTAGTTGCATTTGTACAAATATGAATAAAGATATTAAGTGACTTGACAACAAGGCCACTAATTATTGATATTATGAAGGATTAAGAGTTTTAACAAAATCACTAACTCCACACCCTCTAGCTTACTAGCATTAACAAATTAATAAACTAAAACAATACCAAATTAACTATCTAAAACTTGAGCCGTAACTTTATGTTGGGTTTGGGCTTATTCCAATGTGAAAAATCCATGTTGTTTGAGTTTACTTCTTTTGGCCCATTATGGCTATTAATGTTTTCAACTTATATAACTTTAACCCTAAGTTGATGGGAAAACAATCTTTTAGCTACTAAAAAGAAAGAGAATAAAAGTAGAGAGAAAATGAGACCTTTTTGCTGAAAAATTGCATCAGATTAATTTCAAAATTTTCAGTAATCAGACTGTCATCCGTGCTCCGATCAAATTAAATTTGGTGAGTATTTAAATGACTCATTGTTCTTCATTTTGAACGGTGGAGATCGATTGTAGACGACTAAATTTTTGGTATTTATGGTTCGAAGTTACTGTTCACGTTTTTTTTTTTTGCGATGACCAATTTAACTTTCTTATCCAATCAGACAGTTATTTGTAATCTGATTAAGCTGAATTTTGGTGAACATGTTCGGAACAGATTGTTCTTTGATCTGAATGGTGAAAATCAGATTGAAAAATCTAAAGCGTATCTGTTTTGTATGAATAGTAGCTATTTTAGTGATATTTCTCTATTACCTTATTTATCTCTTATTGTTTGATTGAGTTGTTATTGAGACTTTACTTGAGGATTATTGCGATAGTATGTAGTTGTTATAAACATTAATTTTTTATAGTGGAGTTCTTTTACTTTGACCAGGAGAGATCTTATAATTTTTATCATTCATATTAAAGGAGTTTTCTACGTTAAAAATCTTTGTGTCTTTATGTGATTATTTTTATGCATCTTAGAGCAAATTTTATAGTATTTATTTGCTGAATTTTACTTATTGTCATTCCTTATAAATTTATTCAAACACTTCTCATCACTTTATTCACTAATATATTCTTTTGTTTCTACTTATAACCAAAGGAAAAATAATGCAGCTTATACCACTTTTCCACGATGTGTGCATGACACTTACAGTTTTGTGCATACGGTGCAACCTCTCATTCTTTTGGTACTTATCATTACTAGAAAAGTCATTAGACAACTTTTTATTATCATTTTAACTAAGAAACCTATCATATTCTCTGTTTCTTTAGTTAAAATGTTCCTTTAAGTTCTTTCTGAGTAACAAAAAAAAAAAAACTTTATTAATTGAATAAATCAAATACTTAATCACTAGTTGTTCTCTAATTTGTGCAATAACTCATTCAACCCCATTAGAAAGGACATGACTTATTCTATATGAAAATAATTGTTCAAGTTGCCAGCTCCACACGTATAACAACTAAAGGTGCAAGAAGGTTTGAAATTCCTTAGTCTTCTCATAAAGTCTTTAATCTTGATAATACACACTCACTAAGTTTTGATTTTACACATAATTTATCAAGTCTTGTTTCAATTAAAAAATTCTCAGCCTATTGAATTGTTGAAACTTATCTTTAAGATCAATCAATATCTCAAAAGTCGAGTGTATAAAAATGATGCTTGCAGAGATTTCTCTCAAAATTTAATTACGAATTTAAGAAACTGTAATGTTGTTATTCCTTAACCAAGCACTAAAGAGATTCATGTTTGTTTTATTTGGTCAAGTGATTGAACCATCAATGAAACCCATTTCGTCTTTAATTCACAATGTGATTAGCATCACTCTGTTTTAAGAAGCATAAGTAGCTCGAATTGATTGTTGCGAGACTAATACAAGTCTATACCACTAGAATGATAAAGATGGTAAAGCGTTTGTGGATCACCAATGACAACCTTTTTCCATTTATGAAGAAGCGAACAAATGATTAAGGTTTTCCATATTTATCGTGTAAAAAAGCAGAAGAAATATATTATGAATTTTGAGAGCCACTACTATGATACCATTTCTCGACAATTTAGAAAATGAAAAGTTTTTCTATATGTTATTACTTAACTATTATCAAGAATGTATCTATATAAAGGGTATTAGAAAGCTCTAATTAGTTTAGTTGTTAATTACTTGTTAACTAACTAACCAACACTAGCACACTTTTTCTAACTATAATATACATAATGAAAATTTTACTTAAAGTAATATAACTTTAATCCATATGAATTTTGAACTATATTTTGCAAAATTCATAATAAATTAATTTAATTCTATATTGATCCAATTTTTATTAACACAATTTATTTTTTAATTAAAATATGTACAATTTTAGATGAATTTCATACAATACATGACTTTCTTATAAATATAACCTTAAGATTAACTAATAGTTTATTGTAAAATATAATTTAACCGAGTACTAAATAGTTTTTAAGATATAACAAATGTTAAGTGCTTCTTTGAGGTATAAATTTGTAAGGAGAAAAATTTATGCACATTATTCAAATGGATATAGGAAATTAGTGGAGCCAAATGCCCAACTCTATGAAAAATATAGCTAAATCAATCAGGTGTTATGAAGTACTGCGTTATAAAATGTAATCATATATATCACTGTACAATTTAATTTGGCTAGTGGAATTAATATTGTGCTATTATTGTACTGAAATTAGATTTGAGACGGAAAAAAAATAATTAAATAATAATATCAATGTATGATAATGTCAAATTAGTCATTTTGTATTCTCGTACTACAATCAAATTATTTATTAAAAATTTAAGATCACGTTGACTTCTGGACTTCTAAATTAAATAATTTTTTTTTTTTACATAGGTTAAAAACATATGTTAATGTTTTAATTGCAGTAAAAGCTCAACATACTCAATATTATTTTGTGACAAATTAATTTAGATAGTGTTATTATAAATTTGAATTTAAAACATTAATCATAGGCATATTTATTGTAGTAGTAAGAGTATAGTTTTACCTCCAATTGGTTATAAACTTAAGTTTAATTAAAATTTCAATTTATATATGACAAAAGCTTAATATAATAATAAAATTTTGAATGAGATTATATTTGAATTTAAATAAATTATATATCAAATTAAAATTAATTATTTAATTAAGATTTGGTAAAATAAGTTCATCCGTTTGAAGTAAAAAATGAGTGGATTTAGTTTAATTACCTATTAAATAGGTAACTTATGAAATAAATTTATACATGAAGCAAGTAATATCTTTAAATTAAATAATATAATTGGTTGAAATAAATGAAATAGAAAATGAATTTATGAATCTTGTTATTTTAGTATTAAAAATTAATGCTTAAATTAAATGAGTTAATTTGCTAAAATCAAATTTTATTATCAGCTTAAATTGACTAGTAAACAAGAAAACATAAGACAATATTGATTGAGTCACGCTTAACTTTTGTCAAAAAAAGAAAAAAAAAAGAAAAGAAAAAGAAAGTAGAATTTTCTTTAATTATAATTAAAAAGAATGTGTTGGAGTTGTCATTATGGAAGTCAAACAAATTAAAGGCGGCATGATTTTTATTAAGGGAATTTGCAACATCTCAAGATTATATGAAATAGTAGTATTAAATATTATTAATACTAATAATACACACTATATATATATATATATATATAAATAAAACATGCTTGAATGAGTTGATTCTGTATTTTTTAAATGTCTTCGATATAATAGTCAACAATTCAAAGCCTGATTTTGATTAGGAAAAGTAAATTGCTTAAATGACGTGGATTAAGTCCCACCAAATATTATTGATTTGGACTTTTTTCTAGGGATTAATTAGGAAAAGAAATAATTATACACATATCTACATATTCCACAATTTCATACTCGCCCGCCAATATTATATAATATATATATATATATAATATATATGTACCAACTTCCCTCACCACTTCATACTTTACTATTTATAATCAATATAAATATCTTAATGAGTGCACTTATTTAATTTAGGGTTTTAACATTATTTTGTTTTATTGATTAAAAAATCATTTAATTCTGTGTCCGAAAGCTAATTGTTAGTATTGTAATTTATTTTTATTTTAAGCATTTGAATTTTTTTTTATGTAATTTTTCATCAGTTAAATATAAAAATTTTAAATACTTTTATAATATTAAATTAGAATGTAATATGAACTACGAACTTTTATACTACGTGAATATGCAAAATAATTTATCCAATATTTGAAGTTGAAACTAATATATATATATATAACTTTATTGTTTTTTATTTTTATTCAATTTATTTTCTTACACTGGTTAAAAAATAATTAATTAGTTAATTACTATGTTATTAAACAAGCAAGGATAATAATTTTGGAGTCAAAATTTAATTTATCAATTAAAGAAGAAAGTTGAATTAAATAAAAATAAAAAATAACTGAATTAATTAGCGCAAGGTAAAAAGTAGACAGGTGAAAGGATTAATTAAATTGGGTCGAAGATCCACTGGACAGCACATAGACATGATTAATAGAGGCGGGGGAAAAAAAAAGGAAAATTAATTAATTTAGACCGAATCTGACATGGCAAAAAGTGGATCCCACATCATTTTGACCGAAAACGGGGGCATTGCTAAATTGATCCCTATCCCGGTCACGTCATTTTCCACGATATAGCGCGAAGGCGTTTTGACTGCGTTCGGGCACCGGACAGGACCGTTCGGGCAGACCGCACGATCTCTCTCACTGCACGCCTAACTCAAAAATAATAAATAACAAAAATTAAAGAAAAACAAATAATAATCTCGCCCTTTACCAATTTATTGCTGCTAATATAACAGTTTTATAATTTTTAATTTCATCATATTATTCGTCACGTATATCAAATAATACAAGAAAAAGATTATTTAGATTTATTTAAAATATAGAATACCATAAAAAATTTTGCTATTTAATTGTTATCTGGTACACTTTATAATATTTAAGAGATAATAGTATGAAAAAGAATAAAAAGAGAAAAATATAATTTTCTCCCTGAAAAGATAAATTTAAAATCATTAATTATTATTTTTTAAATTAGTGACTTAGATTTTTTTAAGCGAAATAGTGATTTAGATTATAATAATTGATATATTAGGAAATTATTTAATTAAATTCAACGAGTACTTTGATAAAAATAAAAATAAAAAAAAGTTTTCTTATATTAAAAAAAGAAAGGTCCGAGTTATTAAGAGCACACACAAAGGAGAAGTAAAATTTTTTTGTTGACAAAAAGCAGCAGGGAGAGAAAAGAGAGAAGGGAGAAGAGAGAAGTGGAGTTCAAACGAGAAAATGTTTTGAGCAAAAAAAAAAAAAATCATTCCCCGAATTTTGTTCTGGTTTGTCATTTTTCTTTTTCCACTGCTGCGCGTGATATTGATTTTTTTTTGCTTACCTCTTAGCTTCGTGTTGTTAATGAGAGAGATCAGGGGGATGCTGTGATTGAGGTGATTTTCGGGCGTTAATGGTGGGATTTGGGAGCTAGGGTTTTGCTGCTGTTGGTCATGTTGATGTTGGGATGTATCTTGTTGCTTGGATCTGAGCTGATTGGAGAGAAAGAGAAGCTGACAGTGTAGTGTAGTATGTCGGAAATGGAGGCCAGAGTTGGGGCTTTTAGTTTAGCCTTGTTGATCTTCCTGCTGCATCCATTATGGCTTGGCTCTGCTAACATGGAAGGTGCGTCCCTGTGTTGTGCGGATATTTTATGTCTTTTTTTGCTTAGCTTTTTGACTTTTCTGGATTTTCATTTTTTCATTGTTCTTTTTTCGAAATTTGATAGTATGATAATTTGTTTCTGTAACTTGTAACTGATTCTTAGAATGAGAAAGAGATGAGTCTCTGGAGCTAGTTTCAGGATTTGAAGGCGATAAATGGTTATTTTTGCCGTTGTTTGATGTTTTGTTTCTTTTCTGGGTTTAAATCTGGGTTGGTTTTTCTCCCGATTTCTATGCATTTTTATGTTTAGATTAAACATGATAATTTCATTGAGATGCGTATTGATCTTTTAAAGTACACAACAGAGAAAAATCTACAAAGTTGTACCCGTTATGACTTTACTTGTGATGAGCTTCTTTTTCTTTGGATTCTCTGAGAATATTTCCTTCAGACAACTGCCTTTCTTTTTGGAGTATGCCTTTATCAAATCCTGCGATTATGACTCTAGGTTTACTATGTATTTCTACTTTCCGTATGTTTTATTGACGACTGGATGATACTGTGAAGGTGGCGGAGAGTAATCACCATTTTTGGCATTTTCAACCGTTCCTTGCAAACCGTCTTTAATTTCCTGAAACCTTACTGTATTATGTCAACTGTTAAAAGCGCATGTTATCTCATGAACATTGCCGTTTCTTTAGCTAGCCATCTCACTACTCTGGAACACGTGGGATTTACATTCAGCATAACTTGCTGTAATTTTTAAAGAAAGAAAAGTCAGCTTTTTTTTTTTTTAAAAAAAAATTCTTTAACTCTGGATTGTTAATTGGTTTTGAAGTTAATATCCATCAGAAGATAATCATAATTTGTCATTTGCATATAGGTTGGCCCTGAGTGTGGTTTCTTAATTTTGGCCCCTGTTGTCTTTGATTGCATATTGAAACAGGTGATGCACTACATAGCCTAAGGACCAACCTCAATGATCCAAACAATGTCTTACAAAGTTGGGATCCCACTCTTGTCAATCCTTGCACATGGTTCCATGTTACATGCAACAATGATAATAGTGTCATACGAGTGTAGGTTTCTACGCCTTATATTTTTGCTTTAATTTCAGGATATACTTTTATATCTCTCCGTGCAAAGAATACCTTGACATTTTCCTTTATGTGAATTTTCAGTGATCTAGGGAATGCGGCTCTGTCTGGCCAATTGGTTCCACAGCTTGGCCTGCTTAAAAATTTGCAGTATTTGTAAGTCCTGCAGTTGGTTTCAAATAATTTATTAAATCTCTGTATGTTAAGATGGTCCTGTGTTTGTGCAATTCATCTGGTCTTTCATAAGTTCCTATTTTCTTTCTTGGTTTGATTTGGGACATTCAGCTTCTTCATGCAAGAAAGTGATTGGCTGGTCTGAATGGGAAGAAAGCAAATGATCATAGCTAGATTGCTATGAATTTTGGACAAATTTTAAGGATGAGTCAGTAAAAGATGGTTTAAAAATTACATATAAGTTTTCTTGCTATCTCATGCAAATCATTGATGAGTACAACTCAATTATATATACAAGTGGTCTTTTTCATCAATTAAAGGCAAGAACAAACACCTATATAGAATCTTAGACATCACTGTTTTCAAATAAAAGTGAGAATATATTTTTGTGTACATCTAATTCAGCAAGATAGGTGTCTTTTCATTCATTTAGAGGAGGCAAATTATGAAATTTGCACACTTGAATCAGATGAAGCTGTTTTTGAGAATGGAAGTTGTGATTTTTGAACTAGAGTGATATTCATGCCACCTTCAAGTTGTCGTGATGTCAATATAGTAGATCTTTGTGAATTCTCTAAGAAAATGGAAACAAGGAGCTTCATGTACTGAGTACACTGGTTAAGGAGATGTTCCTTGGTCACTGGGAAATTTCTAGCAGATAGTAGTTGAAATTTATCAAGATATTGCTAAATAGTTTATGTAGCTTCTTCAGCTCACTAGATATAATACCTCAATTAGAAAAATGTTGATTGTTGAGTTACGTATAAAAATTCAAGTCACATGTTACCAATAACTTGAGTTTAAGCTTTTGAGAGCCAGTAATTTGGGTTTGAAAGGTTGTTGGGCTAATGGTGCGATCTTGGACCTTGTGTTCTTTTGAATTATGATCTGTAATTATGATGTATGACTTTTATGAGAGCATCAAGGATTTGAAGGGTGGAGATTGTAATATCTTAATCCCACATCAAAAAGATATATGATTATTTAGCTCTTATAAAGGCTCAAGTCACACAACTAATAATTTGAGATTAAACTCTTGAGAGCCAATAGTTATGTCGGAATGGTTGTTGGGTAGTGGTGCTCAGGCTTGGGCGATGTCATATGTTTTTAATTTTATTTTTCTAAATGTCAATTTTCCTAAGGAGATCATTTGGAAATGCATTCATTTTGGCCTCGAATATGTGAGGAAGTAACACTAAATGTGCTGTTTTTATGATACTGTGACAGTTTATTTTTAAGAAAATGTTTGATATCTTATTATTATTATCATTATATATAAAATCCTTTTTGCGCACGTTTCACCTGCATTGATATTTGGTGACAGGGAGCTCTACAGTAACAACATAAGTGGACCTATTCCAAGTGATCTTGGGAATCTGACAAGCTTGGTGAGCCTGGATCTTTACTTGAACAGTTTCAGTGGTCCCATTCCAGATTCATTGGGAAAACTCTCGAAATTACGGTTTCTGTATGTATTTCTACCCCAAACTGGGCTTATTTATTGCAAATGTACATATAGACATCATACTTTGTATCATATCGACATTTAATTCTGTAATTTCTGAATCATGGATTTTATTTCACGTTTCATTATACTCTTGATTTTAAAATTTATTAAAGGAAACGAAAATCAGTAAAAGGAGTAGGAACAATTATGTCATAAGGATTATCTAAATCCTTTGTATATGTGTATGTGTATATATGTCTTGTATATAATTGTTTTGTTTGAAATGATTGTTTGCAGTATGGCATCAAAAAGTTTGCTTGAGAGCAATGTCTCTTGATTGGTTCAGTTGTTAACATCTCTTGTTGTTGCAATTTTGTGTAAGGATAGTCGGCTTAACAACAACAGTCTGACAGGTCCAATTCCGATGTCCTTGACTAATATCTCATCCCTTCAAGTACTGTGAGTACTAAGTTGATTTTTTTCCTTTGTTTCAAAAGCTGTTCTATCTTTGAGGAATTGTTTTGACAAAAGTAATAGCTTGAATGTCATATTGGGCAATGCAGGGATCTATCAAACAACCATCTGTCTGGAGTAGTTCCTGATAATGGCTCCTTTTCACTGTTCACCCCCATTAGGTTATTCCGAGGCTATCCGGTTTATATTTTGTTTACTGACTGGTTTGGAACATGAAGAATAAATGTTTTATTCCCATCTGCAGTTTTGCCAACAACTTGGATCTATGTGGTCCGGTTACTGGACGCCCCTGCCCAGGATCTCCACCATTTTCTCCTCCTCCACCATTTGTTCCCCCACCTCCAATTTCTTCCCCAGGTAATCTGACTACTATTATATTGAATTTTGTAGCGACGCATCAATAGCTATAAATATTTTATATTTTCTTATACTAGAAGTTTTATACAGTATATTTAATTATTTACTCCCAGTAGCATATCGCATGATGCAAGAGCAGTACTCTTTTTTCTTTAGTGATGATCTTGTATCAGTTCCAAAAGTTTATCTGATCGAGTTCTGAATCTGTCTAGATATGAATTACTATCTTGGGTTCGCATTGTATTGTTAGCTCTGGTCTGATTAGTTAAACCTCTGTGTTTTAAAGGATAGTGTCATGGTGTTTTTGGTTGAGAAGATGGTGTAATTGGTCTTTTATTTCTTCTACTATGTCAACTTTCAGGTGGGAATAGCGCCACTGGTGCAATTGCTGGAGGAGTTGCTGCTGGTGCTGCCTTGCTGTTTGCTGCCCCTGCTATAGCTTTCGCATGGTGGCGTAGGAGGAAACCTCAAGAATTCTTTTTTGATGTACCTGGTTAGTGCTGTAACTTCAAAATTAGGAATCAAAGCTTGTGTCAAAGATACTTATCACTTTTTTTATGACTGTGCAGCTGAAGAGGATCCAGAAGTCCATCTGGGGCAGCTTAAGAGGTTTTCATTGCGGGAATTACAAGTCGCAACAGACAGTTTTAGCAACAAAAACATTTTGGGTAGAGGAGGATTTGGTAAGGTTTACAAAGGTCGCCTAGCTGATGGTACACTAGTAGCTGTGAAAAGACTGAAAGAAGAGCGTACTCCTGGTGGGGAGCTGCAGTTTCAGACAGAAGTAGAAATGATAAGCATGGCTGTCCATCGAAATCTTCTCCGATTACGTGGATTTTGTATGACACCAACTGAGAGATTGCTTGTTTATCCATATATGGCTAATGGCAGTGTTGCATCATGTTTAAGAGGTGACTCTCACTCCTTGCTTCTTGAAGGCTTGATTGTTTCCCTGAGTTCTTTGCGACTGTTTCTGCTGTTCTATTTCTTCCAGTTTCTGTTCTGTTTATACTGGAATATTTAATAATGTTTTCCATCTTTAGCCATCCACTCATATTTTATTGTTGCATTCTTAGAACGTCCTCCATCACAACCTCCACTTGATTGGCCAACGAGAAAGCGGATTGCTTTAGGATCTGCTAGAGGTCTTTCTTACTTACATGATCACTGTGACCCAAAGATCATTCACCGGGACGTGAAAGCTGCAAACATTTTGTTGGATGAGGAATTCGAGGCTGTTGTTGGGGACTTTGGCTTGGCTAAACTTATGGACTACAAAGATACTCATGTTACTACTGCTGTGCGTGGTACAATTGGGCATATAGCTCCAGAGTATCTCTCAACTGGCAAATCCTCGGAGAAAACAGATGTTTTTGGGTATGGAATCATGCTTCTTGAGCTAATCACTGGGCAGAGGGCGTTTGATCTTGCACGGCTTGCAAATGACGACGATGTCATGTTACTTGATTGGGTAGGCTTGCTCTCCCCCTTTGATGTATAAGATGTTTGATGATTTTGACTTCAATGTCCTGGGCAGTTTCATTTCATGAGCTTGTGTTTAACACTTAAACCTCGACATTTGACATGACTAATAAGAAAAACCTAAGATATAGTACACGATGGTTATTATAACCATGAGCTATCGTCCAGCATCTGATTCAGCCGAACATATTTTCAGGTGAAAGGGCTTCTGAAGGAGAAAAAGTTAGAAATGCTAGTTGATCCTGACCTCCAGAAAAACTACGTAGATGCTGAGGTGGAGCAACTAATCCAGGTTGCACTGCTATGCACACAAGGCTCCCCAATGGATCGTCCAAAGATGTCAGAAGTGGTCAGAATGCTTGAAGGTGATGGGTTGGCCGAGCGATGGGACGAGTGGCAAAAGGTGGAGGTTCTTCGTCAGGAGGTGGAACTTGCTCCTCATCCTAATTCTGATTGGATTGTTGACTCAACAGAAAATCTACATGCAGTTGAGTTATCTGGTCCAAGGTGACCCTAGCACAGCTACAGTAAAAAGAGAAGAAAGGTTACTATTATTTTTTTTTTTCTCTCATCTTAATTTTTCTCCCTTTCTTTTTCTTTTAAATTAAATGACCACTCATTCTATGTCTCCTGTAAGCGCAGCTTGCATTGTATTCATTACATTTGTGCATATGAGTCTCCATGTTGAGGTGCAATTTGTATCTTCTGCTGCAGTTAGACTGAGCTAGCCATGAAGTTTTTTGATAGATGAGGCTGCGGCAGCTCAATTAATTGTTAATTGTATTTTTATGTTGAAAAAGTTTGATCTCAATTTCTAATCAGTCTTTGACATGGCAGGGGCAGATGGTCCCACTCCCATAGGTCTCCTCTAGTTCTTTTGACCAGCAATGGTCTGTGTTTACTTATCTCAAAAAGAAAAAAAAATGTCTGTGTTTACATTTTTGTACACGCCCAGTTTGGTGAAGCATAACCTATGGTCTGCATGAAATTTCGGAGACTGTGTACCGTGAATCTGATCCTCAAAAGATACAGATCTATTGCGGGACGGGAAATTTTAGTAGCTTGTGCAAGGTGGGAATATGTAATGACCCTCTTTCCTCATGTAACGGAAACAAAAAAAAAAAAAAAAAAAAAAAGAGTAACATAGTAGCAAATGAACTTAGGGTCTAACTTTGTTTGTAGAAGTTATTTGATAATTTATTTGTTTTATGAAACTGTAATTTTTTATAAAAACATTAAAAAAAACAATATTTTAGGTCCAAGACAATTTTAAAATTTTAATAAAATTTGATAGAATTTGAAATTTGTTCTTTATTCCAAGACAATCTTGGAACGTAGCCTAAAATCTGATTGGGGTGCTTGTCATCGGTAGATTTTTAACACTTAGGACGGATTTATGTTGTCTATCCCTCTGATGTCAAAGACTTCTTTCTTCCCGGCGAATAACAAGGAATGGGATAAGGGTTGCTGCATGTTTATTTGTTTTTATGGGTGTTATCATTGGTTTACTTTGTTTATTGTGAAAAATGAAAAAAGAAATCGCATTTGTTATGCCAAATACAGTTGTTATGTTAATGATTAACTTCCATTCTTACTATTGGAAAGTAAAGCTTCAGCAAAACCTTAATAAAAATAATTAAAAGAATCATATCCAATTCTAATGTTACATTTCCCATTTCAATCATCCATTCTATATTTCTTGAAGAGGGTATTTTTGGAATACAAAAGCCAATTTACATTTTAGCCGACTTACTCCATTGCTAACTCACTTATAAGCAAGCCTCCTCGGTTTGCAAGTACGGTGGCGTAGGATTAAAAAGCTTGTTGGAGTAAAACTGCAAGAATTATTTTCATAAATGTTCTAATTTCGGGATGAACTACCTGCTTTTGACGGGAACTAAATTTGACCTCGGTAACTCACGAATACTCTGATAACTATACAAAATAAAAGTTTTCAAGGTATATATATTTTTAATAAACAACATGCTTGTGTTTTTTAAATCAAACTGATAATTTTAGATCCATTATCGGATAAAATAATTGCAAAAATGTAAATAAAGGGCAAAAAGAAAAGCTTTTATTTTCTGGTAGCCATGCAGCGCAGACTTTTATATATCATCTTCCTGATCTCACAACAATAGGCATATGACATGTCTGGTAATCTAAAAGCAGCTGTAAACGGAAAATGTTTATGCTAAATTCATCAATACCAGGCATAATATAGGCATATCATACAATCGCTACAAACCTCTCTCTTTACAAGAAATCTTGAAAAAATTAAATCCACCCACCAGCAAGATCTAAGGAATGAGATTAACAAAGTTTAAAGGAGTCAAATATAATTGGATCGCGTATTGTCTGTAAAATGATGAGAACCAGACCCAAGATTTGAATTCTGTGAAGTAAACAAATTTGGGTATGAGAAATAGGAATCATCATCCATGGAGGTTGATCTCTGTGGCTGGCGATCAGCGGAATCATGATCATGAAAATGCTCATCCAAAGTAGGAGAATCAAACCTCATTTTGTGTTTTTCAATAGAATGAATGTTGGGGGATTCTGATTCCTGACGCCCTTCATGAATTTCAGAGCAACTCAAGGATTCCAGAACATTGTTGGTATCACCAAGACAGTTCTGCTGACCAAACTGTGGCTTCTCCCTTATCGGAGATTGTTCAGGACTACCTGTATAAAATGGATTCTCACATGTACTGTCAGAGACCTTATCATTCCTTTTCTTTGTAAGTTCAGCAATTCTGACCTGTGCAAGACTTGCGGCTGAGCGAGCTGCTGCTGCTGCACGCTCAGCAGTTTCAGCAGCAGCCTCCGCAGCAGCTATAACATCCTGCAAGTCCACATTTGCATCGCTTGTTGTCCTTAGAGGGGCAAGTGATGAACTTCCATGTCTGGCAGAAAATAATGCAGAAGCAACCGCTGGGGGTGAGGTGAATGGCACAAACTGCTTATCTTTGTCCCCACCAAGCTTATTCAGCTTTTCGTCTTTGTCAGACACTGATCTTTCTTGGAACAAATCTTCAGGTTCCATACGTGACTCTTGCAATTTATATTCAGAAACTCCAGAATGTTTTGATGACTCGGAATCAGTTTCTTCCGAGTGTGAAGCAGGTGACCTAGGTGCAGTCACTGCCGATGCTGATGCAACTAGACTTGGCTTTACTAACACCTTAGGAACTTCAGGAAAATCTAGTGGGTCAAATTCTGCACCGGTATCAGGATGTTCATTGGATGCTGGTTCAGCAGAGGAGGACATTGTTTCGTGTTTCTCTTTAGGTAATGGCAATTTAGAACCACTGACAAACTGTGTCGGCCCATTCTGAAATAGAGAGAATACATTACAGAGAACAAGATGAGGGCAAAAATATTTAAAGCAGTATAAGAATATTGCCAACCAACAAATCATCATGTGCTTTGGAAAACTCAGTTTCAGTGGCAGCTGGATCCCAATCTAACTCGTGCTCTTCAGCAATTTCCTTTAGAAGCTTCAATTTTAATTCAGAGGAAGGAGCACGAATAGATAACAATTCAATTAACTGCAACAAAAAAATTAGACGAAATGAAAATGTCAAAGGAAGAGCACATGTGAAGATGTACATAAGCATTTGCTCAAACAACTAAGTTTAAACCAAAAGATTAAATTAACGAAACCTGGCGATTAACACCACAATCTGGCATGAGTTCAGCTGCAGCTGATACAAATTCCTTCCCATATTTGGTGGCAAATAGCATTTGAACCTGCAGCAACTCTGGTAGATCTGCACATCTGGGTGCAGCGAAACAAATGCTCGATATTGCTTCTTTCAAGTCTAGAGGACATTCCCTGAATGAGAAGTCAAAAGTTTTAGAACGAAACATCTAAAGAAACAATTCAAAATACAGAGATATAAGGAGATTAGCTATACAAAGAAAATCTGTACAAGGAATCTAAGTCTTAACCTTTGTGTCTCAATAATTGGAAGGCGGACAGCAATAAGCTCGCAGAATAGCTCAAGGATCTCTTGAGCAGCCATCATACTTTCTTCTCTTATTATATGCTCTACCTGAAATAGAAAACTAATTGAGAACTTGTTTAAAAAATCTAAATGAAGTTCCTCCAAAACAGTGTTATACCCGAATACGAGCAGTTGCTTCTTGACCAGTCTCAAGAAGCTTAGCAATGTCGCGACGCATCTGCTTTATCTGAATCTCCCTCCTGTTTCTAAGCAACCTTATTCGCGGAATTGTCAATTTAAGTAGGGTTTTACTGCAAAACAGCAAAAAATAAAAAAATAAATTGACACTACTCTTAATCTTTGCAACTTGGATGATGAGGAAAAGAGAAAATTGTCCAACATTGACACATAAAGCAAGCAATTGGTCTTCATGTTTGAAATAGCATTTCAAACTCGATCCACCGTCAAATCTGTTTAGTTGCCGAGAAAACGAAAGAAAAGAGGAAAAGAAAAAGCCCTAAAACCTAATTGCTTTGATTCTCACAATAAAGAAACAAGTAATCTGCGATTATATCAAAACAACCCGGACAAGAGGAAAAAGTGTTTGATTCGACTACTACCATGGCGAGCTTTCTCTATTTGCTCTTTTTTTTTTTTTTTCTTTCCAACAGTTTCTCAGAAACTAAATAGAACCCTGAGAAAGTTCAGCATCCATCCAAATTTGCAATCTCAAAAAAGTAATTTAACAATTTAAAGAAAATAAAATCCATATAGAAAGAACAAAAGAATAAGGAGAGATCAATCACCATTTAGCTGCTTTAAAGCCTTTGTTGAAGAAGGAATCGAGGACCGACATGATCGAACAAGATCAGAAGACAAGCCAATCGCGCAACTTATACACCAAACAAATAAGGAGACTTTTGATTTTGAAGCTGTTAACTGTCTGTAAGCAGTGTATATTTATAGGGGAAGAAGATGACAATTAATCACTAGAAATTATTTACCATTTGAAAACCTGTATGATCTCAGGTTTAATCTAAAATGAGAGATTACTATGAGATAAAAAAAAATAATAATAATAAAATTACATAAAATATGAGATGAGGAAGAAGAAGAAGAGAAGAAAATTAACCTGCTACGCGGAGTAACATTCCTTTCGATGACAACACAGGGGAGGGAACGCGAAGGAGTTTGCTTATCCGTGAAGGATTTTTTCATTGGCTTCTTTTTTATTTTTAATTCAGGGGCTCGTTTGGGTTTGCGCGCAGAGAAAGATAGTCGCCCCCTTGACGGTTTTGCTGTTGAATGTGTCGGCATCAAACGGCAAAACGCGGCGTAACGTGGACTTCTCGTGTGTTTGGCGATGGGCTAGGAAGCCCAATGGATACTGGGCTTTATTAGATTTAAAGATAATCCGTATTAACAAAAAAAATAGATTGAATTATTCAATTTGTATGTAATAATTTTATATTACATATATGGTCTTTAATTAGCTCGAAACTGCCTCAGGCAATATAAGGATATGGAGGGGTGGTAGTCATTTCTAAACAAAACGATTGATTGTGTGGACAAAGCTGCAGGCCAGCGGAAGCAATAGACAACAACTCGGCAACCACTTACCATTCATTCGGGTCCCAAATTGTTTGAATGATTAGCAATTGAACATTCACTTGAAGTATTCAATTAGATTTTGACTATTTATGATTAGAATAATATCATAATTGATACTTTCGTATATATAACTAAATCCATTATACAACGATATATTTATATTCTCACATAATTTGATTAAAATATATAACTGGCTTATAATTAAAATTCATTTCCGTTCAAATTCTCTTTTTAAGTTTGTATTGTATTTCCATTTCATTTCGTGTAATCAAATATAAATTGAACTTAAACTTAGAGTTTTCTAAAATAAATTTCAAGAGAATTATAATTTTATCATTATAATTAAATTAAATAATTTTGTTACTTTTTGTTGTATGAGAGTTTTCTTTAAAAAAAAAAAAAATGCTAAATTAGATATTTATTCATTATAATTATCGTAACTAAAAAAATTTATTTGTTATAAAATACTTTTTTGTCAAGTTCGTAATAATCCATCACTACAAAGTATAATTTAATTACCATAATTTTATCAAAATACTTATAACTTAAATCATATAACCATTGAATCAAGCATCAAGAATTTGACGAAAAATAATGAGCTTTATATAATAGTGAAATTCAAACTCAGTAATTTTTTAATAAAAATAAGAATTAAATCAGTATATTATTGGTTTTCATTACATGAGTCTTAGCATACCTTTAATGCTTATATTTTGTAGATAAAATGATAAAGGTCTTATTTTCTTAAATTTGACAAATTGATCCCCGTCTATAATTTGGATCAATTAAAAATGCATTAACACTCTATAATTTGTATTTAAATTTATTTTATTTATTAATGATTGAAAATATTTAAGACAAAATAATTTAAATTATTAGAATAAAATTTAAAAAATTCATAATTTGAATCATTAGTTTTTATTGCTATCTATTTTTAGCATTTAAATATCTAGTACTAATTAGATAATATTATTAATTAAATATAAAAATTTATTTTTTAATTAATTTTATAATATACATTGTTACGATTCTATCTGTATTCGTTTTAGCTTAAATTTACTTTTACCACTAAAAACTAATACACAATTCCCTGTTGCTCTCCAAAATTCCTTCCGAATTCTCCACACAAATTAAAAATTTTCAAGTTTATATGTAATAATGTATTTGACAAACATCAAGAATTTACCAATTGAATTACAAAATCCAAACTCACAGAGCCAATTGAATGTCACCCAAATCCAGCTGAGCAGCAATCTCCTCCAGCTGCTTCTTCACGCTCATGTCAATCAACTTGGACCCGGAAGCGCCGAACCGAATGGTGAACCCAGCCACCAAGCTCGGGTCAATCAGGGTCTTGATCCTCACATTCTTTACTCCCGTCAGCTTCTGCACCTGCTTCGCGATTTGCGCCAGGTGCTGCGACTCCAGCGGCACCACCGAGCTCACCACCGCCAGCTCCGTGTCCGTCAACTTGTTGTACACCATCTCGAACTCCTTCACGATTTCCGTTATGATGTCTATTCTCTTCGCGTCCACCAGGATGTTCAGGAAGTTGGCGGTGTGGGGCTGGAGGGCCGAAGAATTGGAAATTTCGTCGAGCACCTGTCGCTTCTTCTCGACATCCACGGTCGGATTCGAGAAAAATTCTAGAACCTGAGGGTCAGAGAAGATTTTATCGATCTTATCGACGTCGGCGCTGGTCGATTCCATGGTGTTGTTAGATTTCGCCACTTCGGCTAATGCGGCGGCATAGCTTCCGGCGGCGGTGGCAGACATCTTGGCGCCTCCGTGAGAGCGGAGTTGGTGGGAGGAGAGGCGGAGGGAGGAGATGGTGGAGGAGAAGGAGAGGTTGATAGAGACGTTCCTCGGCATCCGTGCCGAAGTGGAGGAGGGTGGAAGCTTGGACTGGAGTGAGATTGGGGTTTGTTGGAGGGCCGCCATTGTTGTTGATTGAAGCTTGACGGAAAGAGACGGAGAGGGGAATGATCAATTGGGGGTGTGTAGAGTTTTTGTTGAAGTCTTTCAATTATGATTGGAGGATTTGGAGATGAAATTGGGATGGACGGCTGAGATTTTGGGGGAGAATAACGAACGGTGGAAAGAGAGTGAATTTTATCTTGTGTATAGGGAGAAGCGTAGCCACTTATCTGGAGGACGATAAGGTGTTGAAACGTGGATGCATTGGAAGAGAGGGCAATTTGTGAATCTATCAAGATCACTAAATCTATTAAGCTCTTCCAAAGGGCAAAGGAAATTTAGAAAAAAAGAAAAAGGAAGGAAGCAAAGAAGAACATTAAATTCTTATTACTAACATACCATTAAATTCTTATACAAATATTGATTTATAAGTCAGTCTAAATTTTTAATTTATTTAGGTAATATTGCAATGATTTTTTTTTTTTTTTTTTAAAAAAACCTTTTCATTTCAACATAAATAACTTATTTTTGAATTGAGTGAGAAGGATGTAATGGTCACTACAAATACAATAATTTAGTGATTAAGATATTTGTGGTTATGAATTCAAACTTCATTAAGAACATATACATTTCTATTTCATAAGTGTATTATGGATTAACAGTAATTTACTTATAATACTTGATTTAATAATATCAAAAATTTATTTTATCAATATATTGGTGGAATTGTAATAATCAAATTTAATTTAATCTCTGTAAGTAATGATGTATTCGGATAAAAAAAATATTTCGTGACAGTTAGATTTCTCTTAATTGAGATAACCATAATATAGTACAAATTCAACTGAACTTTTTTTTTTCGTATGGAAAAAGAAAAGTTGTAACGGTATGTTTTTTAACAGATTAGAGAATAATTTAATTTCAATTAGTTTGAAATAATTTACAGCTAAATAAGAAAAAAATAATATTTTTTTTTTCTGTTATGCTCTTTAATGTAATTGTTGGACATTATTATAATAATTTATAATAATTTTATATTATAAATATCTAATATTAACTCGAATGTGATATAAATACAAATAGAGGTTCGATAAACGTTAAATATTATATTCTTTTGATATTTTTTGAAATTTTATCTAGTGGTTTAGCGGTTAAGATAAAAAGTTATGGTTCTTGTGCTTTACTTGAATATTACAAATTTAAATCTCACTAAAAATATATAACTCGCCACTTTGTAGATGTATTATAAAGTAGTAGTGATTGATTTGTAATGTTTAATTTAACGAGATCAATAACTTAATTTATTAATATATTGATGAGATTACAACAACTAAATTGACATTAGTCTTAGCAAATTATGACATATTCAAGTGAAAAAAATATTCTATGATAATTAATTTTTTTTAATTGGGATAGTCACAATGGAGTAAAACTTCAAGTTAACATTTTTATATATAAAAAAAAAAATCAAGGTTGTAATGGTATGTTTTTGAAAAGATCATGAAATAACTTAATCTCAATTAGTTTAAAAATACATTTACTACTGAATGAAAAAAAAACATATCATTCATTTATTTTTATTTTTTTTTGTTTTATGCTCTTAGTATAATTGTTGTAAATTATGGTAACAATTTAATATTTTTACACGCATTTAATACTAACTTGAATTCTGCATAAATCCAAGTAGAGGTTAGACAAACATTAAATATTATACTATTTTGATATTTTATGAAGTTGAATTTTTTATTGAATAACTTCATGTTTTTAAATGATCTTTAAATTTCAAATAGAAAAGATTGATAATATTATCATTACTACCAATGTTATATTTAGATATACGATATACCAATTACAAATTTTAGATAAATACTTATGTTTTTATTTTGCTTTAAGAAAAAAAAAATAGAACATTTTGTATTATTGTTGTTAATATTGTTCTATATTGTTTTTGTTACCTTGGCTAGTGACATATTTTTAACAACTCTTCCCTAAAGTCCATTAGTTTATGAATTCATCATTTTGCACTGTGTGGAAACGATGAAAAGAAGTTAATGAAAAAAAGAAGCACAAGAACAAGATAAGGAGAGAACTATGGAGTTATTGCACCATTTATCGTTGAGTAATATAATCAAGTTACTTAAAGGAAGATGTTTGAGAATAAGTAAAATGAGTTTACCAAACTTATCAAATTGAATAACCAAAATATGGACAATGAACTTAAGGAATAGAGGAAGTTGGTATAGCCATCCATCAATTATATTGTTGCTCACTTAAATGATTGTATGAGCAACATTCATGCTAAGGAGGAGATGTATGATGCTAAGGGCCACTATAAGAGACAATATCTTTTTAAAACTTAAAAGGTAAACTTTTAAACACCAGTTGGCAAGAGAGTTAAAAATAATATTTAAGATTGACTAAAGTATGGTGCTCATTGGATGGATTCAAAGAAAAAACTTAGTTGTTTTAATTTCAATCTAAATAGAAGAGGATCAGTTTTTTTTTTCAATATTTGAGTTTTTTTAATCTTTTTAATATCTTAAAATTTTTGATCATCTTATTCATGGATTTAATCGAATTATTAGACCAAACAGTCCAATCCATTATGGATGAAAATGTGAACAAATTTAGGTATCAATTTCTTTTTATGTTTTTTTTTTTTATGATCTATTTAACATTTATTTATCACAATAATTTTATGTTATTCCATAAGAAGAGTTTTGTTAACATCCACTCCTAAATAAATAAGAAAATGAGAAAAATGAATAAAAATTAGAAATTGGATTTAAATGAAAGAGTTTTAAGAATTTTGGGGGTTTATTTAAATTGAAGGACTTAAATGAAAATAAATGAGAAAAAAGGGGGTAAAAACATAAATAAGAGGAAGTGGTAGAGGGCAAAGAAAATAAAAAAAATGGACGACCTAAATCGGATCGCTGGAGGAGATCAGATAAAGGAGCTTTAAAAGAAAACAGATGTACTAGATTGAGCTTGTGAGATCAAACGGTTGGGAGAACGGGTATAAAAGGAAAACAGATTAGGGTTTTCTTCATTTGGGAGAGAAGCCAGAAAAGAGAGAGGGAGAAGGAGAGAGGCGCGATCGGGGAGAGAAGGAAGAGAGGGTGTCACACGGGGAAGCTGAGAGAGAGAAAAGAGAGAGAAAAGAAGATAGAGGCCAGAAATGAAGAGGGAAAAGGTGAAGAAAAGAGAGAAAGGGAAGAAAAAGAGTGTGGCCGAGTGGGAAGAGGAGGAAAGCCAAGAACGACCGCACAATGGGGAGGAGAAGAGAGAGAGTCGCAGCGGCAAAAAGTCGAAGAGAAGGGAAGGAAGAAAAATCGCGGTCGAGGAGCACCGTGTGACTGCGGAATCCAAAACTGAGGCTGTTTGGATTTTTTGAGCATCACACCTGAACTAGGTGCGTTCTTTTTCCTCTTTCGGTGTGTGTTTTTTGACAAAACGGGTATTCACGTGAGTGTGTATGTGCAGGTTTGGGAGCTTGAGAGCCGCAGGGTGACCGAGAGAATGTGGGAGGGCAAACCACTTGCATCGAAGGTAAAATCATTTGTTTCTATGTTTTGGGTGATGGTTTGGACGGTGGTGGAAAAGGGCCAGTGTCGGGCTAGCCGCGCGGGCTCGGCCGGGCCACTCACACACTCGGGAACCGAGGGGCCTTCCTTGGGTGTGGGGAAGTCGACCCATTCGAGAAGTCGAAGGTCTTTCCTGAGCATGAGAACCCGATTCATCATTTTGGGGTTCCGATTTGCCGTATGGGAAGTTGAAAAATCTTCCTCAGAAAACAAGAATATGATTTTCCAAACAGGAAGCTGAAAGATTTTTCGAGTACGGATCCCGATAATTTTGGATATTCCGTTTGGTGGTCATTGGAACCCGTAATTTGATTAAATTAATTTTTGTTTAGTATTTAAAAGTATATTAATTAAATTACATCATGTGCGTATAGGGAATTAGGACATTCAGGCATATCTAGCAAGATGCGTAGAAGTGCAAGTATTTTTAAATTTCAACTGGGTTTGAATTTTGAAAAAATGCATGCATTTTATTAAATTATGAATTTTAAAATTTGAACGGACACTAACCCAATTTTTGATGAAAAACAAAACCAAAATTTATGACCAGTGAACCTAAGAAATTGGAAATTTATGAGGAGACGAAACAAACAACAGACCCAAAAAACTGAGAATTTATTTGGATTGTGATGAGATACAAAATTGAAAATTAAGAAAATTCCTAATTAAGTGAAAAATTAAAAAAAAAAGAAATAAAATAAAATTAAAAAATAGAAAGGAAAAGAAATAATTGAGGTTGTGAAATGATCAATTAAATAAAATTTAGAGAAAAACGGAATAAGAGGTAAATAGATAAGAATTTTGGAATGAGAGGGTAGGAGTGAATAGGGTAGGGACTCTGAATACTTTCTCATTTAGTATGAATTGAGGAGGAGAGTGTGTGTGTGTAGCTGAAGTTCAGCGGACATGGTGAACCTGCACATGGATAGAGTCTGAAACCTAATGTAGACGTGTATGAGTATTTATGAGTGTGGGTTACTTAGCAAATGTGTGATAGGGTGATCCATTTCACCTCTCCTTGATGATGACATAAACGACATCATGCGATAAAATCTTAGAAATGACTTTTCGAGTGTATATGTGATCTTTTGTGTGTGTGTGATTATGTTTCTAAATGACGATTAATATTCAGTGTATTTATAACTTTCGAGAGTATGAGAATATACAGTTGAGGTTTGTATATGATATTTGAGAGAATTCAGAAGATCGATTAGAAATATGTGAAATAATAAAAATAAGAAAATAAATTCTACACTGAAATATTTTTATTACTTTTGTTCCTTCCTGTGTGTTTTGCATGAAATTTTACCTAGATTGAAAGAATATAAATACTTATTGAGTTGGTGAAACTCATTAAATTTTACTATGATATTTTTCAGATGAGAAAGAAGAGTCAGAACCGCTGCTAGACATGTAGAACCTGTAAAAAGGGTTCTTATTTTGTATATTTTGTGTATATTCGAGAAATTTCTGTTTTGTTTTGTTAAACCCTAAATTTTGACTTTATGTTTTGTATGTATAATTACTGTATATATCACATGAGATACTAGGCTGTATGGTAAATTTGGAGCTGTGCATTTGTATATTTTGTGGGCCCATTGCATGAAATGACATAAGTAGGAATTGCGCTTCATATCGAGTTATGGGTTGTGACAGGTGGTATCAGAACCCACGTTCCTAGAATCATCCATTGTGCATGAGGTTTTAGAGTTTAAATATGATTTCTTACAACTTTTGGGATATTGAGGAGTAAGAAACATTATATTGGAATTTATGGAGTTAACTCAGGGGAACCTGTCAGTAGTTGAGTATGCTCGAAGATTTACTGAATTGACTCGTTTTGCTCCGACAATTCTGACTGATGAAAGATAGAGGCTAAGAAAATTCCAGTGGGGGCTATGCCCAGAGATTCATGATTCTCTTACAATTCTAGAACTGAATACTTATGATGAAGTCTTAGCAAAAACATAAATAATAGAAAGTAGACTGAGGGGTTCATCATCCGGAGTAGGCAGTTCTAGACCCCCGGTACCTATGAGAAGGCAGATTTCAGGGTTTAGTTCACAAGACAAGAAACTCAGAATGGTAACAGAGATACCCCCTAAACTAGTATCAGTTCTTGGTAAGGCACCTGCCTGTCGCACTTGTGGAAATAATCATGGTAATCAGCCGTGTCCTGGGGTCACTCACTCATGTTTCAAGTGTGGGAGCCGACAACATTTGATTCGCAACTACCCACTTATGAAGGAACAAACGGAAGCTCAAAGACGGGGACGAATGTACACCCTTACAGCATCAGATGTTGAAGAAAACCCAAACGTGGTTCAAGATGATAAAGATGAAAAGATTGATTTTTATGATGTGTTGGTGGTCTGTGAGTATCCAGATATATTCTTTGACGAACTTTCAAGATTACCTCCGGACCATGAAATAGAATTTTCTATTGATTTACAACCAGACACCCAACCAATCTCCATTTCTCCTTACAGATTGGTGAGAGCTGAAATGGAAGAATTAAAAAACTAATTAACAGAACTCCAAGAGAAAGGATTCATTCGCCCTAGTGTTTCTCCTTTGGGTGCTCCTATAATATTTGCTAATAAGAAAGATAAAACCAAGCGAATATGTGTTGATTACAAACAACTAAACTAGGTCACCATTAAGAATAAATACCTTTTACCCAGAATTGAGATCTTTTTGATCAATTGCAAGGGGCCCAAATCTTTTTCAAAATTGATTTACGATCTGGTTATCATCAATTGAAGATTAAATCCGAAGATATTTCAAAAATCGCTTTTAGAACCAAATATGACCATTATGAATTATTGGTCTTATTTTTTAGATTGACAAATGCCCCATCGGTATTTATGAACATGATGAATCAGATGTTGGAGCCTTGATTAGATCAATTTGTTATTGTGTTCATTGATGATATATTGATTTACTCAAAGAGTTGAGAAGAACATGTTGAACACTTAAGGCAAGTTCTGGAAACTCTTAGAAACAAAAGTTGTATGCAAAATGGAGTAAGTTGCATTCTGGCTCGAAAAGATTGCTTTTTTGGGTCATGTGGTTTCAAATACAAGAGTTTGATTTAAGTTTCTCATAAAGTGAGATAGATTACTAAAGTGTGTCAGGATACTAAGGGGTATAGGAGATGGGGGGATTAGTTTTTTATGTAACATTTAGGGTTAGGGTTGACTTAATTAAACCCCAATCATATCTTCATTTTCACTGTCACTGCTTATCACCATCTTATCCTATAGCTGTTGTTGCACACGTAACAGCCGCATGATTCTGGTTGCTGATTTTGTTTGCTTTGTTGCTTTAAAGGCCTATAAAAGGCTATTTTCCATTACTTGTAATCATCACCAAAAAAGTAATAAGAATTAACTCTCTATTTCTCTTAGACTTCGTTCTCATTATCCTTATATTTTTTTCTATTCTTTTTTCTTCTCATTTCTTTAGATAAGATCCTATGTTGAAGGTATTTGATAAGATGGTATCAGAGTAGGAGCCAGTCGAGTCCTTCACTGGAGTCGTAATGCCCACTTGGTCGAAAGGGAAGGCAACAGCGGCAGAAGCTGAAAAACCTGAGAGTACCAAACTCTTGGTAAAAGAGGTGGATCAGACAGAAGTTTACCTTTTTTGTGGAAGAGGTATATGAAATGAGATGTGACGCGAGAGGGTATGGAAAGGATTGTTTTGACTCTTAAAACCTCAACCCAATCGCATGCAATATTAAAACTCAACAACCTAATTAAAACTCCTCCCTCTAATTGAAATTATAATTCTAAAATTTAGAAGTATAACAAAAACTAGGAAAATAAAGAAAATAAAAGGAAAAACACAACAACTTACCTAACAAGTCAATCCCAACTCCTTGGCTCAATCAAGACTTCGGCAAGCTCACTTAGCTTGGAAGGACTTGACGAGAAGAATTAACACAAGGTTAATAAAAGCTCAAAGCTTAAATTTTATTAATTCTCAAGATCTTTGTTACAATGCTTGACTTAGGACCTTTATAGGGGCTCTTGATTACTACTTCTAGTTGGAATAGGATTTAAGATTCCTATCCAAACTTTAGGTTTTAATCTAACTATAAAGCAAATACATAATTAATTAAATAATAAATTCCTTATCCTTATCCTAATTTAATTAATTAATTAATCCTAGAGATAAGGATTTATATTAAAATATTAATAAATAATATTAAAATAATGATCTTCCTTACCCAAGTCTTTAAGAGCTTGATCTTCCTTGAACTCCCACTTTAAGGAGACTTCTTTCTTCAAATTAATCATATTTATCACATGGGATAAATTAGGTAGAATTATTACAGTTTTTGGAGTCTTGAAGAGATTAGAAAAAGGAAGAAATCTAAATCTAAATGGGATTTAGAGGAAAGCCGCATTGGCTGCCCTTAGGAGCTGTTTGGGTTGGGCTGAGCTTATGCGGGTCGCTCGGGTTGGGCCTGGTTCGCGCTACTGCTGTTGTTGTGTGGGCTTGGGCTACAGGTCATGGGGGCTGGGCTGTGGGTCGTGTTGTTAGGCCAAGTGGGTTATCGGGTCGATCTTTTCGGAACGAATTATGCATGCCCGTTGTAGCACGCATGTGAGGATTCTCCTACGCACTTTCGTATGTATGCGAGGTGTGCAAAATGCCTTGATTGCACATATACATGGGCTGAATGTGCAAGTGCTTTCTCGCACGCTTGCAGGCATGCCATGGACTGTGTGGGCTTGGTTGCTCGTTTGTGTTGTATGCTTGGCTGTGCAGGTGGGGAACCCATACATATGGGGCCACAGTTCACACGTGGAAAAATCCACACACGTGTAGACCACAGTACCATGACCCATATCATGTTTTGGGCTTTTTCTTGGGCCAGAATTCGTGAGTCGAATCTTTTGTTGGTCATTAGGCCCAATAACTTCCTATTTTTTCGTCTTTTTTAATGTTGCCTTTTATTGAATTGAGTTTTCGGTGTATTCAACTTTGATTTACGGTCTGGATCTTGTATTGGGTTAGACTTAGTTTAGTCACTATTTGTTCGGGAATACTTACGAATATATCCAAAAATCTCACCTTTGCTTAGCCTTCTTCTTCTATTTAGGAGTCTTATGGAGCTCCTGTTTATTGTGAATCTTTTTTCTCAGTAATTTTCACATCATCTCTTCCTTCTTCAAGAGGATTCGTCTTCGAATATGTATTTTCTATAACCTTCTAGTCCAATAACATAGAGGTAACAATCTTCAGCAAAACTGGGAACATCGATTTGCTCCTATACGAAGAAACAATTCTTAGTCCCTGTGGGGCTATTAACTCCCTTGGTCTGTCGTCCTGCAAAATCTTCATAGAAATTATTAATTTTAAGTTAGTCTTCGTACATTTCTCTCATAGGCAAGAGAGTTAGGATATGGGTGAGACCCATGCATATGGAGTACTGATTTTTCCCACCAACATGACAGACATCTCGATCATATTTACATGGTCATCTTAGTAGTAAGTGTCCTATTTGCATAGAAATAACACTGCACAGTATTTCATCTTTTATATTTTCTAACAGAGAATAGAACTTGTACATGTTTTGTGATACTGATCTCCTTATTATCATCTAACCAATGCAGCTTGTAGGGACTGGGGTGCGGAACACACTTCAATCATGCACTGTTAACTAGTAAGGTATTGATAACATTAGTATAGTTGCCCCTATCAATAATCACAATACATACTTTTTTGTTCACTAGACATCTTGAATGGAAGGTGGTCTCTCTTTGGTCATTATCCTCTGATTTGACCTAAATATTCAGGCCTCGTTGAGCCAAGAACACATCTCCTTGTACTAGCTACGTAATACTCTCTTTATTGGCTCCGAATGATGACATGTCTTCACGTTCATCTTTATAGTCACTGATGATATCCCCATCATCCTTTATGATCATAGCACATTGATTGGGACATTGGAGGCAATATGTCCAATCCTTAGACATTTGAAACACTTAATGATACTTTGTCTAGTGGCTGGTGTCTTGCAGTTACTTGTGGGGTTGGTGGCAGGTTACTTGCCCTTCCTATCCTCAATCCTCTTGACTTCATCCTTTTTGACCCATCTCTGAGTTGCTGAAGGGTTGGCACTAACAAACCCCTTGTTAGTCCCTCTTTCTTTTAATTACCACTCAATCCTAGTAGCCTTATGTACTTTTTTTTTACATCGATATAGTTCTGTAATTCCAGGATATTGACAATTTCCTCATTTATGCCTTCTAGAAATCGGGCCATGGTGGTCTCCAGGTGTTCCTCGACCCTAGCTCGAATCACGATCAATTCCATCTCTTTGTGGTATTCTTTCACTATACTAGAACCTTGAGTCAAATGTTGAAGTTTTAGATTCATGTCCCTGCCGAAGTGGGTTGGCACAAAATACTTCCTCATGATAGATCTTAATTCTCTCCAGGTGGTGACCGGTGTGTCGCCATTCTGCTCCCGGAGAGCAACTAACTAATCCCACCAGATAGAGGCATATTGATACAAAATCTAAGATCAACAACGGAATCCAAAACCCTGTATATACATCAGCAATCAGAAACTCAAAACTAACCAAGATAACTAAGAAAAAAATAAAGAACTAGAATTAAAAAGATGTCACGAACTTACTTTGATAAGTGATCCCAATTCCTAGCACAACAAGTTGGTCGAAGACCTACTCATTCACTCTTGCAAGCTTAAAAACTTAAAATAAGAATACTTGAATTTTATTAATAAGCTGAAAATTCTAAATTGAATTACAACTCTAAATTGAAGGTCCATTTATAGTGTAGGCCATGCGAATAATAAAGAAAAAATAATATTCTAATTAATGGTAGAAATTACATAGGAAATTAAATTTATACTAGTATAAAAAATTAGTAAAAATTAAGAAAATTATAACTAAAATATGATATATATAATTTTTCTATGAGGAAATTTTTTTGAATAAGTAATATCTTAATTAATTGTGGCTGATTAAGGAGAAGAAATTATGTTAAGATATTTGTCTTTTTCTCAAGTATTTTCATTTTTCGCGAGATTTGGCATTTAAGGAACTTTCATCTTTCTCAAGATAACTTGCAATTTAGGAGAAATTTTTCCTCTTGCATGATTTTTAATTGTGAAGATTTCCCACACGATTAAGAAATAAAGTCCCATGAGAATTTTTTTTTTTCATGTCTTGCAGAATTTTCTACTTTTCTTACTTATTTCCCTCTTGCACTTGGGTGAATGGTATATACTATTATAGCATTGGGTTAATGGTTTTGTTGTCTTCTTTTCTTGGCCTTCTTTAATGGGTCAAAATCTATCTTCCTCATTGATCCACGCTTGGATAAAAAGTTAGAAGGTTTGTTATAGTCTTTTAGCTTTCCCCCTTATAATGGATCAACTTGTTATTGAGATATAATTTCTGCTCACTTGATCCATGTCCATGCTTACATCATCCCCTCCCTCTTTAAAAAGATTCATTCTCGAATTTGGACTTGCATTAGAAAAGGAAAGGTAAAAAACATTAAAGGTAGTGGATACACCGCACTCACCTGAGAGATCAATTTTGTAGGCGTTGTCATTTATATGTTCTATAACTTGAAAAAGTCCGTCTCCTTGGGGGTCCAACTTAGATTTTTACTGATTAGAAAATCTTTCTTTTCGTAGGGTTCATACCCAATCGCTGGGTTGGAAAACTGCTCGTTTTCTTCCTTTATGTACGTGTCATGCATATGATTCATTCTTCTTTTGGATATGCTGCTTAGCCTTCTCATGTATGGCTTTAACAATTTATGTTATTCGCTGATCATCGATATCCTGAATTTCCTGTAAAAGTAAAGGCGTGAGGTCCAACAGAGTTAAAAGATTAAAACTATAAATAATCTCAAAAGGTGAAGACCCTGTCAAGGTATGAATGCTCTTATATATGCAAATTCTACCATAGGCAAATAATCCTCCTATGTTTTCAAATTTTGGTCAATTACAACTTTTAACA
Source organism: Carica papaya (assembly GCF_000150535.2). Next base: position 1,167,439 of record NW_019014626.1, on the reverse strand, counting down.
AGGATCATAAGGAATTAATGACCTCAGTCTGGGAGTGATATGCAGTAGAAAATAACAACTTAGTTTCTAATTTACTCCATAAAACTCTCCAAAAGTGACCAAGGAATTTCACATCCCTATCACTCATAACATCTTTGAGAAATAAATTTGTGATATTTGTCACATCATCAGTCTTATGACATGCAATAAAGTGTCATCTTACTAAATCTATCCACTACGATAAATATGTTATTACTACCTCTCCTAGTCCTAGGTAATCTAATACAAAATTCATAAATATATCTATCTAAAGTGCGATAAATATAGGTAAAAGTGTGTATAATCCATAAGATAGAACCCTAGATTTGGTCTGCTTATATTCAATGC
>NW_019014626.1:1102667-1120862 GCF_000150535.2 Carica papaya | reverse complement strand
CTCCCTGGCTTTTAGTGTTCGACTTTAATCCTTTGACATGTCAGATATTTACTAACAAATTAAGAGATATCTTTTTTCATCCTAATCCACCAATACCGAGGTCGTAGACTCCGATATATTTTGGTGATGCCTGGGTGTATGGTAAATGTAGAACTATGTGTTTTCTCTAATATGAGTCTCTTCAAGTTAACGTAATTAGGAATGCACAATCTTCCTCTAAATCGAAGCAATCCATCATCTTGAACTCTGAAGTCAGACCTTAAACCTTATTCAATTTCTTTCTTCAAGGTCCCTATAGCAGTGTCAGCTTCTTGAGCATCTTTAATTTTTTGAATTAATACTGGCTCGATTCTTAAGCTGGCTATATACATTCTCTATTTGTGAATACCCCATTGTAATTCTTCTAAGGTCTCTAGAGTCTTATATTCAGAAGCTACTAGCTTTACAATCATGCTGGAGGTACTGCGACTCAACGTATCAGCCACCACATTTCTTTTCCCCGAATGATAGAATATCTTGCAATCGTAGTCCTTAAAAAGATCCATCCATCTATGTTGTTGCATGTTCAGTTTCCTCTATGTGAAAAGATATTTAAGAATCTTGTGATCAGTATAGATCTCAAACGTCTCTCCATATAGACAATGATGTCAGATCTTAAGGGCATGAACAATTGCAACTAATTCCAAATCATGGGCCGGGTAATTTCATTCATGATTCTTCAATTGTCTTGACCCGTAAACTATGACTCTGCTATTTTGCATTAACATATATCCTAAACCCTTGCCTAATGCATAAGTATATATTGCATAACCCCCTTTTCCACTAAGTACTATTAGTATTAGAGTCATCATAAGTCAATCTTTGAGTTCTCTGAAGATATTTTCATAATCTGGGCTTCATTTAAACTTAACATCCTTTTTAGCAAGATGAGTAAGAAGGGTTGCAATCTTATAGAATCCTTTTATAAATTGGCGGTTGTACCCAGCTATACCCAAAAATTTTTGGACACCTTTTACCATAGTGGGATGTTCCAATCCCATGATAGGCTTAACTTTTGCTGGATCTACAGATACTCCATCTTTAGCAACCATATGACCCAAGAAAGCAATATGTTCGAGGCAGAATGCACACTTACTCCATTTTGCATACAACTTTTCTTTTCTAAGAGTTTCTAGAACTTGCCTTAAGTGTTTAGCATATTCTTCTTAACTCTTGGAGTAAATCAATATATCATCAATGAACATAATAACAAATTGATCTAACCAAGGCTCAAACATTCGATTCATCATGTCCATAAATAACATCGGGGCATTCGTCAATCTAAAAGGTAAGACCAAGAATCGTAATAGTCATACCTGGTTCTAAAGCCGGTTTTTAAAATATCATCAAGTTTAATCTTTACTTGATGGTAATTGGATCGTAAATCAATCTTGGAAAAGATCTGTGCCCCTTGCAATTGGTTAAATAGGTCATCAATTCTGGGCAAAAGGTATTTATTCTTGATGGTGACCTGATTTAGTTGTCTATAATTAATACACATTCGTTTGGTTCCATCTTTCTTATTGGTAAATGTTACAAGAGTACCCAAATGAGAAACAATAGGGCGAATGATGCAAACAAGGCTAAAAACACTCAAAATACTCAAAGAGCATCAAAAGGTGATTGGAGCAAATTTCAAATGACGTAAACACAAATAAAATTCCAAACTTCGAAAGTTTCAGCGGACCAGTAACAAGATCAAAGGCAAAGAAGCTTAAAGAGTTACTCCAAGTTTTCACTCAAAAACATGTGGATGATGGGCTGACCAATTGTGAAAAGTTCAAATATGAGCTTTTTGGGTAGCTCAAATTCGTAACTTTAATTGGGTTTAAATGATTTGGGGTAATTTGGGCTTGTTTGAGTCTTATTAGTAATGGGTGAATAATCTTTGTGTATGGGTTGAATTAGTTGAGTTGTTTTAAATATTTTGGATTATTTTATTTTAGTTTGAGTTAATTAAGCCCATATAGTCAAGTGTTACTCATTTGGGCTTAAGTTTTATCTTAGTGTTATTACAAGAATGAGCCCATAATTATATGGTGTCACAAACAATTAGTGGTGTTGGTTAAGAAGATTGGAGTTACAATGAGTCACAAAACAAATGATACCACCTACATAGCGGATTTGTTTTTCCGCAAAGTTGTTAGAATATATGACATTCCTAAAACCATTGTGTCTGATAAGGATGTTAAGTTTTTAAGCCACTTTTGGCGAGTTTTGTGGTTCAAACTTGGGACCAAACTTTTATTTCTACTACTTCACATTCACAAACGGATGGTCAAACTGAAGTAGTAAATAGAACACTTGGTATATTATTACGTGCTTTAATTGGAAGGAATGTTAAAACTTGGGAAGCTATGCTACCATTTGTTGAATTTGCTTATAATCGGAGTATACATTCTTCTACTGGGTTTTCTTCGTTTGAAATTGTGTATGGTTTTAATCCCTTAACTCCACTTAATTTGTTGCCTATTCCTATAAGTGACATTTCTAATTTGGATGGACATAAAAAGACAAAAATGGTTAAAGCAATTTATGAAAAAGCAAGGCAGAACATTGAAAAGAAAAAATGAACAAGTAGCATCTCATGTCAATAAAGGAAGGTGCAAGATTTCACTTAAACCCGAAGATTGGGTGTGGGTCCATTTGCGCAAGGAATGATTTCCATCAAAACAAAAATCTAAGTTGGATGCTCGTGGGGATGGTTTATTTCAAATCATAGCCAAAATCAATGAAAATGCCTACGAAGTGGACCTACCAAGTGAGTATAGTGTTTCAGCTACATTTAACATATCTGATTTATCCCCTTTTGAAATTGATGCATGAATTGATTCAATGATGAATCCTTTTGAGGGGAGGGGGAATAATGCAAATAAGGTTAAAAACACTCAAGATACTCAGAGCATCAAAAGGTGACTTAGATCAAATTTCAAATGATGTAAACACAAATATAGTTCCAAATCTAGAAAGTTTCAGTAGACTAGTAACAAAATCAAAGGAAAAAAAGCTTATAGAATTACTCCAAGTTTTTACTCAAAAACATATAGATGATGGGCTGGCCAATTATGGAAAGTTCAAATATGAGCTTTTTGAACAGCCCAAATTCATAACTTTAATTGGGTTTAAATAGTTTATGATAATTTAGGCTTGTTTGAATCGTATCGGTAATGAGTGAATAAGTCTTGTGTATGGGCTGGATTAGTTGAGTTGTTTTAAGTATTTTGGATTGTTTTATTTTAGTTTGAGTTAATTAAGCCCATATAGTCAAGTGTAACTCATTTGGACTTAAATTTTGTCTTAGTGTTATTACAAGAATGAGTCCATAACTATATGGTGCCATAAACAATTAGTGGTGTTGGTTAAGAAGATTGGAGTTACATTACAATTACATGTCTATAATTAGCTTAGTTATTGTTGGAGTTACAATTATAATTATCACATAATTAGCCTAGTTATTGTGGGAGTTACAATTGTAGTTATTGTATTGTAACTTATCATTGATTTCTTTGGCTATAAATACCAAATGAACTCTTCTTTGTGGACATCAAGAGTTGTAATCAAATATTTCAGAATTGAGTTAAGAGTGTTTTGACTTTCTTTTCACTTTATACACAAGGTGTTGATTTGGAATACAATTGTTATCACTTGTATTCAATTTTGATTTCCTATTTTAATTGTTCTTGGTACTTGTTTAGATTGAGTTCAAGGGATATCATTTATCTTTCTTGGGTTCAATTTAACTTCTACCATTTGAGTGATTAAACAATTTCTTTTCATTTTTACTTGTGATCTAAATTCTGTTCTAGACCGATTGAAGAGTTCTAAGGTTTAAGCAAGGGTCTTGGGGTTCTGTATCAGCGAATGAATCCTTTCTCTCGGAGTTCTGCTAATTACTTCTTTAATTCTTCTATTTTAGCTCTCACCAGTCTGTAAGGAGCAATGGAGATTGGTTGGGTGCGGGTGCCTGGTTGTAGATCAATGAAAAATTCTATTTTACAGTCCAGAGGTAATCCTCGAAGTTCGTCAGGGAATACATCTAGATACTCATGGACTACCAACACATCATAAAAATCAATCTTCTTATCTTTATCACCTATCACGTCATTCATATCCCGAATGAGAGCAACATTCCCTAAATAAGAGAAATGGTTTAAGTATAATGAAAATCTTTCAAGTGGGAAAATTTTCAATATGCAGAAATTCTCAAAATGAGAGAACCCCCAAATAGATGTACTTCACCTAACAAATTTTAAGCTTGATAGGAGCCAAATGATGATTTAAATTTTTTTGAGAATTCTCATTGTATCCCTCTAGGGAAAACAAATGCCCTCATAATTCTAAAATTCTGTTCTAACTATGTTTAGAGACTCCAATAATGGTTCTGAATCTTAGGAAAACAAATAACCAGTTCCTTAAGAAATAAAACTGTCATTCAAGGAATTAAAATCAAACAATGCCTAACTATAATCCTCCTATCTATAAGTTCTAGTACTTTTAGAAAACAAAATTCATAGGTGAGGGTATGTGTAGGAGTTATCCTCACATCCAACTACTAAAAGATTTCATATGTTACTCATCAAAGTAGTACAGCGGAAGTGTGATAAACCACCATCACCACACCATATGATTTTTCTCTTCAAACTAAAAAGAGTAAATTAATGGTGTGACAAAATGGTGACTCATATCTTAAAACCATACTTAAGAAGAGTCACAGAATTCTTGAGAACTTGGAGTATACTCGCGAGAATTAGAACTAAACGTAACTGTTTACAATAAAACTAGTGATTAAATTTATTACTAAAAAAATTCCTAAGTACCTTTAAAAATAATCATCAATTCCGTAACTCTCTAAGCCAATTTCAACTAGTCACATTGTAATTGTTAAAAGTTAAAAAAATAATGAATTAAATTAGACACCGGACACTTAAGGATTGATATAGCTTAGAGAAAATAATATTTTTTAACACTTTTAACTATTTTTAAGACAATCTGAATAAAGCACAATTCTGTTTAAACTTGCAAATAGAGAAACATGTCTTAGAAACTAATCTAATGTAATGAAATTGAGAAAAATGTGAGTACGATTTCACCAAATATATTTTCACCCAATGGAAATATTGTAACAACACCACTTGATTGGAACCTAAGTTCCTGAATGACCGTGCTTATAAAATTAACTTTCAAAGAGAGATGAAACAAAGTCCCTAAAGAAGTATTTTGATAACAAAATCATTACAACGATAAATTTAAAAAAATAAGCTCCCTTACACTGAGGAAGAATATAAAGATAATTGGATACAAAAACACCCTTAAACCTGCAGACTTTCATTAGTAAGAAATTGAAAAAGAAAACATTAGAAGATAAAATGATTCCATTAAAGAATATGTCATAACCACTCTAATCTGTTGACGAAAATGTCAATAGAATACATGGATGGCTGTTTCAAGTTCTCGTAAATGAAAATTTAAAAGATTAAATTTTTTAGGAGAGGAGATTTGCACACGAGAGGAATTTCTCCAAGTAACAGAGATAAACGCCTTCTTAATGAGAGAAAATACCGTACTAACAAATAAAAATTTTCCTAAGTAGGGAGATGAGTGATTCCAATTCATTGACGAGAAATTTGGAGCGCCAAATTATTTTAAGGGGGAGATTTGTAATACTCAGTACAAAAAAATAAAGAAAAAACAAAACCTATGGAATATATATATATATGTATATGTATATGTATATGGATATATATAATTAAATAAAAGAAAAAAATTAAAGAAAGAAAGAAAAGAAGAACCCAGAATGTACTCTGGGAGCAGAAGAAGAAAACACGTGGCCATATAATATATATATATATATATACGTATATATATAATTAAGTAACAGAAAAAGAAAAGAATGGAAGAAAAAAAATAGCTAGAGAAGAGAGAGGACCGAATGGCATCGACGGAAAAGAGAGAAGGGTCGCACGGTGTTGTGTGATGCTGCAATCGAAGGAGAAAGAAATATGAGAGGAATCACCATCGGTTAAAGAGAGAAAAGAGGAGAGAGAGAAAGAAGAGACGCGGTGGGTAGAGAGAGAAAAAAGAAGAAAGAATAAAAAAAATAAGAAAGAAGAAGAAGATGAAGATGAAAAGAAAAAAAGAGAAAAGAAGAGGAGTTGCAGGAAAGGAGAAAGAAGAAGAAAAAAAAGAAAAGAAAAAAAAGGAAAGAAAAGAAAGAAAGAAAAAAGAAAAAGAAAAAAAAGGAAAGAAAAGAAAGGAAAAAAAGAAAGAAAGAAAAAAGAAAAAGAAAAAAAAAGAATGAAAAAAAAGAAAAAAGAAATAAAATGGAGGAAAAAAAAATAGAAGTGTTGCGACCAATATGATATTGGTGCGCCGCATGCGACAACACACACCCTGATTCGATCATCAACGCTTGACATTTTTGGTAACACGCGTATGATAGCGCATGGTGACGTTGGCAACTAGGACCGCGTGTCCGAAGATAAAATTCCTTCCTAATTTCACGTAATATAATTTTTAAAATTATTCATAATTTAATCTATGTGTTTTCTATTATAAACTAGAAAAATTATTCAAACAGTATTCAGATTTCTGAGAGGACTGAAGATCGAGTTAGAAAGAATTCTCAAAGCTTTTCTGGTCACACCGTAGGTAAGAATTATGTGTATTCCGTACAAAGACATAAATAATATATTTATAAAAATGTGTATGTATATATAATATGAATATAATTATTATGTCTAATTATGTGTATATAATATGAATATAATTATTATGTCTAATTTGTATTTGTACGTGTTTATATAGTGTATATATATCTATATTGTTATGCATGTGTATATATATACAAAAATATACGATATATGATATATGAATTGATGAGAACAAAATTGATAAGAATAGAGCTGATAAGAACAAATGTGTGAATAAATATATATATATATATATGGTATGTTGTGTGTGATTGTGTGTACGTGTTTAAGTATGAATGTGTATATATATCGATAGAAATTGTGTGTGTGTGAATATAAATATATATTATGCTTGAGACATGTAGTGACGATACATGTCATTATTTTATATATATGTGTGTATTAATATGTGTGTACATATGTTATACATGTGAAATGTATAATCAGTTTGTGTACGTGTGGAATTTGGGTACACTGCACTAGCTGTGTGATATAGTCCAAATGTACGGTGCACTGTATTTGCTGTGTGATTTAGTACAATTGCGCGAGGAATGTAATATCTTGTGCTGGTTGTGTGATCTAATACAGGATGATTCAGAAAGTGTTTTGAAATTTATAGTTTTGATGTACGTAATGATATCGTGTATTGTCTGTATATTTGTGTTTTATTATGCATAGAATTGAAATTTAAGGTATGAAATGAATGAATTCGAAATAGGAGAGATTTAAAAAGAGTTTAGAGTGTAAGAATCTTGAATACATACTCATTTAATTTTAGTCGAAGAAGGGAGGGTGTGTGTGTGGCTGAAGTTCAGTAGGTGTGGTGAACCTGCATATGGATAGAGTTTGAAACTTAATCCAGACGTGGATAGGTGTTTGTGAGTGTGGGTCACCTAGCAAACGTACCTGCTGTGGCCATTATGAGATTTGTATGTGTGTGTCATCCATGCTATAGGAGGATCCATTTCACCTCTTCTCGATGACGACATAGACAGCATTGCGCGATTAAATCTTAGATGTGATATTCTGAGTGTATTGTGATATTTTGAGTATAAGTGTAATTTAAAAGGAGAAAAAGAATTAGGTTATAAGAGTGAGGATTAAAATATGTTTTATGTGATGATTTATTTTATTGTGTATTTTAATTGTGATGTTTGTTTGACATTTTCTTTGATGATAAAAAATACTATATTCTATATACTACGTGAATGTATGTACGTAAGTCTCCGTTATAGAATTTTTTTCTTACTGAGCTCGTGAAGCTCACCCCAATTTACCTACATCCAGGTCAGATGAAGTTAAAGATCAAAGAAAGATGACGAAGAAAACCTTGTTAGTTTCTATTTTAGATTTATAAATTAATTTAGATGCATCAATTATATATAAATAAATAATTATCCAGTCGCAAGGGATATGTAATAAAGTGTAGTTCCACTGCATTTTTAATATTTATCTGTTCCATTAGTTGGAAATATTGTGCTAACATCCGCACCCACCAATATTGGGATTCGAAATGTGAAAGGTGGTATCAGAGCCCATAATTGTATAATCATCCCTTGTACATGAGGTTTTAGAGTTTAAATATAATATTTTTTACAACTATTAGGGTGTTGAGAAATAGAAAATGTTATTTTGAAATGTTCTAATTCATTCTTTTCTTAATGAAGGGTTGTAAGATGAGACATGGACGGACTCCACCAGAGCAACCTCCCGATTATATGTCCTTACAGGGGTATATTGACTAGTTGTACCACATAGTAGAGGAGCTTGTTAACCAGCCTCGAGAATGGATACCTGGCCCTCTTCCAGTATCGGCTCCATACAATTCATGACAAGTCGTTATGGATCAAGACTATCACAGAAAGTTCCAGAGACTCCATCCTTCAAAATTTACTGGTACCAAGAATTTTATTGAAGCTGAAGAATGGTTGAAACAAATTAAAAAGGCATTCCGAGTTTTGGGGTTGACTTCTGAACAGAAAGGGATCCTGGCTACGTATCTGCTTGTGGGTGAAGCTGACCTTTGGTGGAAATTCAGATAAACTACTTTACCTATTCCCATCACTTGAGAGACATTTCTGGGGGTGTTCAACGCCAAATACTTTCCAGCACGACTCTAGCATAAGAAGGAGTTAAAGTTCATGCAACTCACTCAGGGGAACCTGTCAATGGTTGAATATGCTCAAAGATTCACTGAGTTGACCTGTTTTGCACCAGCCATTTTGACTTATGAAGGACAGAGGGTGAGAAAATTTTAGTGGGAGCTACACCCAGAGATCCAGAATGCTCTTATAGTTCTAAAATTGAAGACCTATGATGAGGTTTTGGCGAAAGTAAAAATAGTAAAAAGTATACTGAGGGGTTTATCTCCAGAGCAGGCTGTTCTAGACCCCCGATACCTCCGAGAATATAGATTCGAGGGTTTAGTTCACAAGATAAGAGGCCCATAATGGTAATAGAGGTATCTCCTAGACCACCATCAACTCCTGGTAGGGCACCGACCTGTTGTACTTGTGAAAAGAATAATGGTAATTAGTCGTGCCATAGTGTCACTTGATCCTATTTTAAGTGTGGTAGCCAAGAACATCTTTTTTATTTGCAAATATTACAGGAGCACCCCAAGGAGAAATACTAGGGTGAATGAATCATTTCTCTCGGAGTTCTGTTAATTGTTTCTTTAATTCTTCTATTTTAGCTCTCACTAGTTTGTAAGGAGCAATGTAGATTAGTTGGGTGCCTAGTTGTAGATCAATGGAAAATTTTATTTCACAGTCCGGAGGTAATCCTGGAAGTTCAACAGTGAATACATCTAGAAGCTCACAGACCACTAACACATCATAAGAATTAATTTTCTCATTTTTATCACCTATCATGTCAACCTTTACATGGCAGACTCAATAAATTATATAACTTAAATACTATACTATATGGTAAATAACACCATTCAATTATGAAATAAAAGTTTCTTCATTAAGGATATTAAATATAACTTTTTTGTTACGACAATCTAAAGTCATGTGATGAGCTGCTAGCCAGTCCATTCCTATAATTAAATTAAAATTCCCCAAATCTATTTTTAATTTCCTACCAGTATCTCTATTATATAATTTTTATAGAAAATATCATAAAGTAATATCTTTGTGCTTAGTGTGGATATCATCAAGATATACCCCAAATAAACAGGTGTAACACTCAATCGTGGTGCAAATGTGTGTGAAACGAATGAATGTGTGGAACCAAGATCTATTAATACCTTAGTTAGATTCTTTGAGACCGGATACGTACCTTGAACCACGTCTAAATTTGCTTCAGCATCTGCTGCAGTAAGTGTGTACACTCATCCCTATCTTTGAGCTTATGGTTGTCCCTTTATAACTGGGCAGTTACGGATCATATGTTGTTGGCTACCACACTTAAAATAGGATCGAGTGACAGGATGGCACGACTGATTACCATGACTCTTTCCACAAGTACGATAGGTCGGTGCCTTACCAGGAGTTAATGGTGGTCTATGAGATATCTCTGTTATCATTCTGGGCCTTTTATCTTGTGAACTAAACACTAGAATCTGTCTTTTTAGAGGTACCAAGGGTCTAGAACAGCCTGCTTTGGAGGATAAACCCCTCAGTCTACTTTCCACTATTTCTATTTTCACTAAAACCTTATCATAGGTTTTCACTTTTAGAACTGCAAGAGCATCCTGGATATCTGAGTGTAGCCCCCATTGAAATTTTCTCGCCCTCTGCCCTTCATCAATCAAAATGGCTGGAGCAAAATGGGTCAGCTTAGTGAATCTACGAGTGTATTCAACCACTAACAAGTTCCTCTGAGTGAGCTGTAAAAACTCCAACTCTTTTTGGTGTCAGAGTCGTGCTGGAAAGTACTTAGCATTGAACACCCCCAGAAATCTCTCACAGATGATGGGAATATGTAAAGTAGTCTGTTTGAATTCCCACAAATGGTTAGCTTCACCCACAAGCAAGTACGTAGCTAGGATCACTTTTGGTTCAGAAGTCACCCCGAAAACTCAGAATGCCTTTTTAATTTCTTTCAACCATCCTTCAGCTTCAATAAAATTCTTAGTACCAGCAAATGTAGGAGGATGGAGTCTCGTGAACTTTCTATGACAGTCTGGATCCATAACGACTGGTTTTGAATTGTATGGAGCCGGTACTGGAGGAGGGCCAAGTATCCCTTCTCTAAGCTGGTTAACAAGCTCCTCTACCATGTTGTATAACCGGTCAATATGCTCCTCAAAGGACATGTAATCGAGAGTTTGCTCTGATGGAGTCCGTCCACATCTCATATTACAATCCTTCATTCAAAAAAGAATGAATTAGAATATTTCAAAATAATGTTTCCCTTTTATACCAATTTCCTCAATCGTTGGATCTTCATGACTCGATCTGGGCCGTCCGTTTTCTTTTAAATCTCCTCCATTTGATCTCTTAAAGTGGTCCGATCTGGGCCATTCATTCTCCTAATTTTCTTTACCCCCTTCCACTTCTTCTTATTTATGTTTTTACCCTCTTTTTTCTTACCTACTTTTATTTAGGTCCCTGAAATTAATTAAAAGCCCCAAAATTTAAAAATTCCTTTCATTTACATCTAAACTCTAATTTTATTTATTTATATATATTTTTTCTCTTAGATTACTGCACCGTACCTGTCACGCTCCGATACTCGATATGAGGCGCAATTCTTACTCATATCATTTTATACAGTGGGCTCATAAAATATATACATGCATAGATAAAAAAAATATAATACAATCTAGCATCCCATGAAATATATACAATAACTGTATATACAAAATATTGGGTCAGAATTTAGAGTCTAACATAACAAAATAAAACCTTTCAAATATCTACAAAATATACAAAATAAGAACATTTTTTACAAGTTCTACTCGTCTAGCAGTGATGCTGGCTCTTCATCCTCCTCTAAAAAATATAAGGGTGAAATTTAATGAGTTTAACCAACTCAATAAGTATTCATGTTCTCTCAATCAAGAAAAAATTTTATGCAAAACACACAGTAAGAGACAAAAGTAATAAAAATATTTTAGTGTAAAATTCATGTTCTTATTTTCACTATTTCACATGTTCCTGATCAATTTGATAAATTTTCTCAAATATCACATACAAACCTCAAATGTATATTCCCATACTCTCGAAAGAACATAGATACACTTGAATATCATTCATCATCTTGAAACATAATCACACACATACAAAAGATCACTTATACACTCGAAATGTTATTTCTATGGTTTCATTGTGCGATGTCGTTTATGTTATCATAGAGGAAATGCGAAATGGATCCCCCCATCGTATAGATAACACACACACACACAAAAATCACATAATGGCCATAACAAGTACGTTTGCTAGGTGACCCACACTCACACGAGTACCTATCCACATTTGGATTACATTTCAGACTCTATTCATGTGCAGGTTCACCATGTCCACTGAATTTCAGTCACATACACACACTCCCCTCCTCGATTCAGACTAAACGAGAAGGTATTCAGGGTCCTTGCCCTAGTCATTCCTACCCTCTTATTTAAAAATTCTAAATTTATTTAAATGATCATTTCATAACCTCAATTATTTCTTTTCCTTTTTATTTTTACCTTTTTATTTTATTTCTTTTTTTTTCAATTTTTCCTTAATTAGGAATTTTTCTTTTCAATTTCATATTTTATCAGTCTAAATAACTCATTTCAGATAACTCTCAGTCCATTGGGTCTGTTTTCTGATTTTGTCTCCTTATAGCGTTCTAATTACTTAGATTTACCGATCATAATTTGGGTTTTATTTTTTATCAAAAATTGTGTCAATGTCCATTCAAATTTCAAAATTCATAAATTAATGAAATGAATGCACTTTTCGAAATTTAAACCCGATTGAAATTTAGAAATACTTACACTTCTGCGTGTCTTCCCGGATCCGCCTAAATGTTCAAATTTTTCTGTACACATGACATAATTAAATAAAATAGTTCAAAATACTAAAATTTAATTTAATCAAATTACGGGTTCTAACGACTACCCAATGGAATACTTGAAATTATAGGGATCCGTATATGAAAAATCTTTTGGCGAATCCGATTCACATTTTTTGACAAAGACTTTTCAACTTTCCAAACGGCAAACCGAATTTTTGTTTCTCAAGAAAGACTTTTTAGTTTCCTGAGCAGCGAATCGGAACCTAAAATGATGGATAGGGTTTTCATTCTCGGGAAAGACCCTTTGACTTCCTGGATGAGTCGACTTTCCCCATTCCCAAGGAAAGCTCTTCGATTCCCGCATGGGGGGTGGCTCGGCCGAGCCCGTGCAGCCAGTCCGACACCAACCCCACCCCACCGCCGCTCAACCGCCCTCAAAACTTGAAAAGAAACGGTTTTATCTTTCAGTGTGGGCGATTTGGCCTCGACTTAGCTCCTAGTCGCCTCCTCTCAGTCACCCCGCGGCTCCCTTGCGTGCATGCAATTAGAATGATGATTTTTACACCTAAAAATCGGCTAGCGCAAAGTAAAAAAAGATTGAAAGGAAAATAAGGGAAGAAAAGACGAAAAGGATGAACCTTTACCTCGCTTGCCTGGTCTCCACCGTCACATAATGTCTCGGGTTGTTCCCTTTTCCTCCTTTTTCCTTTCAGTTCTCTCTCTCTCCTCTCTCCTTGCACGGTCGTTCTCGGCTTCCCTTTCTCCCTCTCGACCACTCCCTTTCTCTTCTATTTTCTCTTTTTTCTTTTCCCTTCCCCTCTTCCCTTCAGGCTTCTCTCATCTTTCCTCTCTCTTTTTTTTTCTCTCAACTTCCCCGCGCGACAGTCTCTTCTATTTCCTCTTTCGCTCGGCCACTCTTTTTTTTTCTCCTTCATTTTCTCGTTCTCTGGCCTCCCTTTTTCTTTCTTCTCCTTATTTCTTCTCTCTCAGCTTCCCCGGGCGACCGTCTTCTTCTTCCTCTCCCTGATCGCCTCTCTCTTTTTCTCCTTTCATCTTTTCGACTTCTCCTCTCAAAATGAATAAAAACCCTAATATCTTCCCTTTTATACCCGTTCCCTCAATCATTGGATCTTCATGACTCGATCTAGACCGTTTGTTTTCTTTTAAATCTCCTTCATTCGATCTCCTTAAACGGTCAGATCTCGGCCATCCATTCTCCTAATTTTCTTTGCCCCTTCCACTTCTCTTTATTTATGTTTTTATCCCCCTTATTTTTACCCACTTTCATTTAGGTCCCTAAAATTAATTAAAAGCCCCATATTTTAAAGATTCCTTTCATTCACATCCAAACTCTAATTTTATTTATTTATAAGTTTTTTTTCTCTTTGGTGGATATTACAATTCTCCTCTCTTTATAAAAATTTGATCCTCCAATTTTGATATATCTCTACAGTAGGTGGGGAAATCGAGCTCGTATCGAATCTTCAGTTTTTCAAGTATCTTCTGCTGGCGAATGATGTCGCCAGAGTACCTTGACCATCAAAATAATCTTATTCCTTAATACTCGCTCCTGTTTGTCCAGTATTTCTATAGGCACTTGCTGATAGGACATATCTTCTACAATAAAAATCTCCTCATACTGAATTATATGTGATGGATTAGGATGAAATTTACGTAACATGGACACATGAAATACATCATGAACATTAGCCAACTCTTATAGTAATGTCAATCGGTAAGCCATAGATCCAATTCTCTCCAATATTTTGAATGGTCTAGTGAAGCGATGGTAATGTGTTCCCACTTCCACTCTTGAATTGGTAGAGGTCAGAGTAATCCCCCTACCTTTTGGTGTTCGGCTTTAGTCCTCTGACATGTGAGACATTTACTAACAAATTTGGAGATATCTTTCTTCATCCCAATCCATTAATACCGATGTTGTAAACTCTGATACATTTTGGTGATGCCTGAGTGTATGGTAAACCTAAAATTATATACTTCCTCTAATATGAGTCTCTTCAAGTTAGGGTCATTTGGAACGCATAATATTCCTCTGAATCGAAGCAAACCATCATTATGAACTCTGAAGTCAGACCTTAAACCCTGTTCAGTTTCTTTCTTCAAGGACCCTATAGCACTATCAGTTTGAGCATCTTTAGCTTTCTGAATTAATACTGGCTCAATTCTCAAACTAGCTATATACACTCCCCGTTTGTGAATACTCCATTGTAATTCTCGTAAGATCTCTAGAGTTTTGCATTCAAACTAGTTTTGTAATCATGCCGGAGGTAATGTGACACAGTGTATCAGCCACCACATTTCCTTTCCCCGAATGGTAGAATATCTTGCAATCGTAGTCCTTAAGAAGATCCATCCATTTACACTGGTGCATTCCCTCTGTGTGAAGAGATATTTAAGACTCTTGTGATCAGTATAGATTTCAAACATCTCTTCTTACAGATAATGACGTTGGATCTTAAGGGCATGAACAATTGCAACTAATTCCAAGTCATGGGTTGGGTAATTTCGTTCATGATTCTTTAATTGTGTTGACCTGTAGGCGTCACTACCACATGGATAGTGAACAATTGCAACTAATACCAGAGTGGTATGCGATGGAGGGATTGGTGAACCTGTACATGGATAGAGTCCGAAACCTAATCTAGACGTGAATATGCATTTGTGTGAGTGTGGGTCACCTAGCAAACGTATTTGCCTTGGCCATTGTGTGATTTGTATGTATGTACTATCCATAAAATGGGGGAATCCATTTCGCATTTCTTCGATAATGACATAAACGACATCGCGCGATGAAACCATAGAAATGACTGTTTGAGTGTATATGTGATTTTTTGTACGTGTGATTATGTTTCGAGATGATGATTGATTTTCGAGTGCATTTATGACTTTTGAGAGTATGAGAATATAGATTTGAGGTTTGTATATGATATTTGATAGAATTCAGAAGATCAATCAAAAATATGTGAAATAGTAAAAATAAGAATATGAATTTTACACTGAAATATTTTTAATTATTTTTGTTTCTTACTGTATGTTTTGCATAAAATTTTATCTGAGTTGAGAGAATGAAAATATTTATTGAGTTGGTGAAACTCATTAAATTTCACATTGATATTTTTCATAGGAGAATGAAGAGCCAACACCACTACCAGACGAGTAGAACCTTTAAAAATGGTTCTTATTTTGTATATTTTGTACATATTTGAAATGTTTTATTTTGTTCTGTTAGACTCTAAATTATGACCTCATGTTTTGTATATACAATTATTATACATATTACATGGGATGGTAGGTTGTATTATATCTTTTAATTTATCCATGTATATATTCTATGGGCCCACTGTATAAAATAGCATGAGCAGAAATTACGCCTCATATCGAATATCAGGGCGTGACAAGTACGGTGTTGTAATCTAAGAGAAAAAAGCTCATTACGAATTGGAGTAATTCCTGCTAAGAGAAAAAATATATATAAATAAATAAAATTAGAGTTTGGATGTAAATGAAAGGAATTTTTAAATTTTGGGGCTTTTAATTTATTTCAGGGACTTAAATGAAAATGGATAAAAAAAAAGAGGGCAAAAACATAAAAAAGGAGAAGTGAAAGGGGGTAAACGAAATTAGGAGACTGGATGGCCAAGATCGGACCACTTGAGGAGACCGGATGGAGGAGATTTAAAAGAAAACGAACGGCCCAGATCGAGTCAAGAAGATCCAACGGTTGAGGGAACTGGTATAAAAGGGAAACATTATTTTGAAATGTTCTAATTCATTCTTTTCTAAATGAAGGGTTGTAAGATGAGACATGGACGGACTCCACTGGAGCAACCTCCCGATTACATGTCCTTTCAGGAGTATATTAACTGGTTATACCACATGGTAGAGGAGCTTGTTAACCAGCCTAGAGAAGGGATACCTGGCCCTCCTCCAGTACCGGCTCCATATAAATCAGAACCAGTCGTTATGGATCCAGACTATCACAAAAAGTTCATGAGACTCCATCATCTTACATTTACTGGTACCAATAATTTTACTGAAGCCAAAGGATGGTTAAAAGAAATTGAAAAGGCATTTCGAGTTTTCGGGGTGACTTCTGAACAGAAAGCGATCCTAGCTACGTACTTGTTTGTGGGTGAAGCTGACCATTAGTAGAAATTTAGACATACTACTTTACATGTTCCCATCACCTGAGAGAGATTTCTGGGGGTGTTCAATGCCAAGTACTTTCCAGCTCGACTCCGATACGAAAAAGAGTTGGGTTCATGCAGCTCACTCATGAAAACTTGTCAGTGGTTGAATACACTCGAAGATTCATTGAGTTGACCCATTTGCTCCAGCCATTTTGATTGGTGAATGGCATAGGGCGAGAAAATTTCAGTGGGGGCTATGCCTAGAGATCCAGGATGCTCTTGCAGTTCTAGAATTAAAGACCTATGATGAGGTTTTGGCAAAAGTAGAAATAATAGAAAGTATACTTAGGGGTTTATCCTCCAGAGCAAGCAATTCTAGACCCCTGGTACATCTGAGAAGACAGATTCTAGGGTTTAGTTCATAAGATAAGAGGCCCAAAATGGTAACAGAGGCATCTCCTATACCACCATCAACTCTTGGTAGGGCACCGACCTGCCGTACTTGTGGAAAGAATCATGGTAATCAGTCGTGTCATTGTGTCACTCGATCCTATTTTAAGTGTGATAGCCAACAACATCTGATCCGTAACTGCCCACTTATAAAGGGATAACCACACGCTCAAAGACGAGGACGAGTGTACACACTTACTGCAGCAAATGTTGAAGCAAACCCATACGTGGTTCTAGGTACGTATCCTATCTCAAAGAACCTACCTAAAGTATTAGTAGATCCTGATTCCACACACTCATTCGTGTCACACACTTTTGTACCATGATTGGATGTTACACCTGTTTATTTAGGGCATATCTTAATGATATCCACACCAAGCATGAAGGTATTACTTTCTGATGTTATCTATAAAAATTGTATAATATAGATAATTGGTAGGGAATCAAAAATATATTTGGTACTTTTAGATGTTGGAGATTTTGATGTAATTATAGGAATTGACTGGCTAGCAGCTCATTACGCACCTTTAGATTATCGTAACAAGAAGGTTGTATTTAATATCCCTAATAAAGAGACTTTTTCTTCATAATTGAATGGTGTTATTTACCATATAGTATGGTTATTTAAGTTATATAATTTATTGAGCCAAATATATAAAGGTTGACGTGGTAGGTGATAAAGATAAGAAGATTAATTTTTATGATATATTGGTGGTCCATGAGTATCCATATGTATTCCTTGACGAACTTCCAAGATTACCTCTGAATCGTGAAATAGAATTTTTCATTGATCTACAACCAGACACCCAACCAATCTCCATTGCTCCTTACAATCTAGTGAGAGCTGAAATGAAAGAACTAAAGAAGTAATTAACAGAACTTCGAGAGAAAGGATTCATTCGCCCTAGTGTTTC
>NW_019014626.1:1029822-1052594 GCF_000150535.2 Carica papaya | reverse complement strand
GAATTTTTACATTTTTTGGCGATTGGACGGATCCGGACCGTTCATGCATGCGGGATCGATCCTGAACAGTCCGATTGCAGGGTAGCAGATCACCAGCGTGGCCTCCTGCGTGGCATCGACGTCAGTGCGTCTTGCCACGCGACACGTTCTGGTTCGTCAAGGCTGTTGACTGGGCGATCCTACGTGGCCGAACTTTTTCTATTTGTACTTTGACATCATATTTTCAATTTTTCTTTTAAAAACACATCGATAACCTAAATTTTCATTTTTTTTTCTAAAATTATTTTCAATGTTGTACCTAATTCATTTTTTTCTCAAAATTTTACTTAAATAAAAATAAAATAAAATAAATAAATTATTTTAAATTAATAATTAAAGAATAAAAAAATTATCTCAGGTCGTTTTTGGGACCCGAATATTACATATAATTTCATCTAATAAAAATAATCCTTGAATTAGTTTTATGGAATGGATCTAATATTCACATTGACATTTTAGAGATTTTATGAAGTAAGATAATTAATATTGTAATTCAAAATTCTTATGTTATTTCCATTATATTTGATGTTTCAAGTATAGAAAAACAAAATTTATTGTTTTAAATTATTATGTATATAAAATAATTTTAATTGTTCTTGGCATCGTGCGACACATTTTCAACAATAATTTAATTATTCATTTAAGAACAAATAGTATATTTCATTATGTAAGTAGCTTATAAAAAAAAAACAACAACTGATGAGCTTATCAAAAAAGGATCACATAATAATATGATGATATTTAATGAGATTTACCATTGAGGGAGGAGTAATTAAATTTCCTTATTTATTCACTCGCACGTATCATATAAGAACACGTGTTAATGCTGTTTAGTTTTCTTCAAACAATGTTCTTTGTGTCTTATCAACACAAAACAACTTAAATCTTTATATCACACAAATTTAAAAAAGTTTTATTATGAAGGATTGAAATACTAATACCAACGGCTTTTAAATCAACATGGTATAGAAAAGTTATGATAAAGAAAACGTATGTAGTTTAGTTACTAAAATTGTTTGAAAAGATAATTAGTTTAGGTACATTAAAAATACTATTATTGTTAATTATAACATAATATGAGGGTGATTTTTTTAATTTTTTTTTTCTTTAAAATAGAAAATTAAAAGCTGTATTGCAGTGTTGTCAAATTTTTAACATTATTTTTTATTTTGATAATTTTTAGTTTTATTAATTTAAAGAGTACTCTGTATAAATAAAATATTAAATGTATCAGAATCATATATAAGAATGAGCTTTAAAATTATTTAGAATGATTAAAATCTTTTGACTGTGAACTGGAACTTTTAAATATCATTTTAATTGTTGGATTATATTTTCATAATTTTTTTAATTAAATAAAATGTTGTATTTAGAAATACGTGTATGATAGGAGCAGGAGCGACACTGCCGTGGAAACTTTTCAGTACAAAATAAGTCAAACAAATCCTCCCTATTTATTACATTATGTCTACGCCGTATTTGGGGGTAAATTCCGTATAAACAAAATTATTTTCAAAAATTAATTTTTACTGTGACCAACTACGAAGCACGCTCTCTTCTGTGTACACACGAGTGGACCCCACTCTTTATTATTATTATTATTATTATTTATTTATTTATTTTCTAGCTGTGTCAAATTGTCATTTCCTTTTCCACACTCCTCATTTCTCCTGCTTCTTCTTCTTCTTCTTTGTCTCTGTACCGTACCCTTCTTCTCTTACTTTCTCTCCCTGTCTACACTCCGGAGCCTATTATTCTTTGCTTTGTAGAGAGAGAAAAACAAGCCTGTTTCTATAGACAGAAAATAGAAAATAAACAAAGCTTTTCCATTATGCTTGTGATTCAACTTGAGGTCACAGCCAAATCTTTGTTGCTCTTCTTGATTTTTCTTTAACGGTAAGTTATCTTCTCTAGCTTTTTTGGTAGGTTAACTTTATTTTTGAGAGTTGCAGATGCAAACTTTTTCAAACCGAAATGTATAGATTTTCTCTTTTTCCCCCCGGAATTTGAATTTTTTTTTCAAGTTTTTGGAAACTGCAGATTGATTAATTAGTGATCTTGTCCGAGTTTTACAGATCAATTTGCTGTGATATCATCTTTGAGATTTGATTTTACCTTTCTTTCTTCCATGTCTCGGTTCTTGTTTTTGCATTGAAGATTTTGAGATTCTTTTTACTTCGATCAATTCATGTCTTGTTTTTTCCCTTTGGCTTTAGACTCAAGATTTGGGTATTCTCATTTGTTTCTCTCCCCCATTTTCTTTTCTTTTAAATACACAGTCGGTCTTTTCTTTCAAAATCTTAGTCGTTGGTTTTGTTGTTGTTTTGAATTTGCCGGTTAAGTTTTAGCAAGATTATTGGTTGGATAAATAAATTTTATCATAATTTTGGAACACAAGTATTAGATTGAGTTTTGGATAAGATAAATATTCGGATTGCTGGATTTAGCTATGATTAATTTTATTATGTTATTTTTTTTTCCAATTTTCTCTTGATTTTTGTAGAGTTCGATTACAAGCTTATTTGGTGCTCTATTCTGCTAAACTTTTTGTTTTAAGAAAATTTTCCGGCATTTTGAATGCCAGTGTGAATTTAGGCGGATCACAATGGTTTAAAATTCTTGAGTTTTAGATCGTATTTTGTGTCTTCCTACTGAGTTTCGAGGACTGGCTAACTTTTCTTTCTGTTTGTTTGATTTTGACATATGTGCTTTTCTCTCTTTGCTTTTTTCTGGTTATTTGCTCCCTTTAGGTGGCATGGGGGAGTAGCGTTCTTGATCCGGCTTTTGGTCCAATTCGTTTGATTTGGTTCTCTTTTAATTTTTACATTATTCCTACACTTAATTAGTAGACTAATTCTGATAGCTGAAATTGGAAAGTTTCTCACGTTTTAGTTGACTCTAATTTTTACATTGTGGGCATAGAGGTGGTTCAAATATGAGTACTATGATGCAATTATATTTATGGTGAAGAAGCAATGCACAAGTTAAATGGGAATCAAATTGTAGAATATCTAATAGAACACTGCTCAACAAACCTTTCTAGTAAATAAATTATGTTACTAGTCTGATTCACCTAGTTTGCAAGAAACAAATTTGGATCTAAAGTTTGCTTATCATTTGTTCACTCAGAAGTTTTTGAATTGGTTTTTGGTCTCAACGATATCTTTGTTCTCCTTATCTCTCATTTTTGGATATTAAGCTATGAAATTTTCACTGCCCTCATATTTCTCTTATTTTTGGCTATTGAACTCCAAATTTTTAAGCTGCTCTTCTACGCTGCGGCTTCATCAGCTAAGAATCTTCAATGAAAATGTTCCATGAAGTGGGATTACTTCCCTGTATTAATAAATCTTCTTTTCTAAACATTTGAGTTGCACTAACCTCAGATTCTCAATTTCTGATTTTAAGAATCAAATGGATTTTTGTTAAATCAACTTATTTTTTAGAGCTGTAACCTATGTTCTTAGCGAATATCAGTTTAATTTTTTTCCTGAATCAATAGGTCGTCTAGTCTCAACATTTTTTGGAATATACCAGCTGGAGTTATTTTTTATAGCAGATGTGTAGCATGTGTCACACCTGTGGCGGAGAACTTTGTACGTCTGAGGGCAATAATAAGCAGCAGAATGAGAAATTTCTGAAGTTGAATGGTGAATGCCCTCGTGGTTCCTGTAAATCTTGTTGGGAGAAGCAAGAACGTGAATCTTTAAAGAAGTATGTTTTGAGTCCATATGCAACACCATTGATCAGTCCGACGACTTCCTTGTCAAGCAGTGATCGGTCCTTCTCAAGCTCAAGTATATTTCTCTATCAATTTTCTATAAAACGACCCTTCTTTGACATAAGATTGTGTACCATCATATTGTATTCTGATGATTTCTTTCATTCATCTGTCATTTTAGGTGAGTTTTCCGTAGATGGAATTTCATATGACAGGTAGTTATCTGCTGTTGAATTGTATTTCTGGTGTACAAACTTTTGTGTTCTGCTTAAAACAAATTGTCCTTTTGATGTTTTCTCTTAGGGTAAATCATGAAGGTGCAGCAGACAGCAGTAATGATGATTTGAGCTATAGGATGAGTGACCAAGTACTGCAGTTACCCTCAAAATGTCCAGTAAATGGGGTTGATAGATCTAATACAGTGATTGAGAATGGAAATTATGGTGTTGATGGAGATGTAGTTAGAGAAGTGGACATAGTTCAAAATACTAATGTTCTGGAAGCAAAAGGAATTGGCCCAGAATATGATAGCAAATGTTCTATTGGGGAATCTGGAAGTTCAAATCCCGACGATGATCTGATGGATGCCAAGATTTGGGAACCTCCAGAATCAGAAGATCCAGAGGATGACTTGGAGAGTAGTGTGGCTTATAATGATGATGACGACGACGAGTGTGGTGATGGCGTCAATTGGGGCAATCCAAGTTCTTTTAGTCATTCTAATGATGAAGGTTGTGGAAACTACAGGTTCAAAGAAGAAAAACAACGAGCAATGGAAGAGGTGATAAATGGCAAGTTTAAAGCAATTGTGAGTCAGCTTCTAAAATCAGCTGGTGTTGCCTCACCTGTTGAAGATGGTGAAAACTGGGTTGATATAGTTACTTCTTTATCCTGGGAAGCTGCTTCATTTTTGAAGCTTGATGGTATTGATGGCAAGCCAATGGATCCAGATGGCTATGTGAAAGTTAAATGCATAGCAACTGGGTCTCGCAGCCAAAGGTGATATGATATAGCCAGAATAGTTATTAGTTATATTACACTTTTGATTATTTATGTGCAGCAACTAACATAGTTAACTTCTGATAACATTGCCCATTACTGGGTTATTCTAGAGGGTTTTAATGTTAAATACATAATCTTCAATATAATAAAGAGCTACAAAATATGTTGATTAAATACACTTTGTTTTTCCAGAAAATTATCTGATCAGTAAGAAAGAATTTGTACCTGTTCATGTTTTCCTTGACAACATGGGAATATCATTTATGGCCCCTCATCAAATGGCATTTTGTCTTGTTTATCTTTTCTTTTAATTTAGAAGGGAGATTATCAACATCTTAATTTGGTGTCCTCACATTTTCTTAATTATCACACAATGTATTTTTGTTTTTATTTGCTACTCATGAGGTTAAAATATTGTCTTGCAGTCAAGTAGTGAAAGGCTTGGTGTTTAAAAAGCATGCTGCTCACAAGCACATGCCAACTAAGTACAAGAATCCAAGGTTGTTGCTTATCCAAGGTGTGCTTGGTCAGTCTTCCAGTGTTTTATCATCATTCAAGTTAATGGATCAGGTATTCTAGCAGGAAATTTGTATTTTCTCATCATCCATTATGCTATTTTTTTCTCATCATTTGGCTGCAAACAGGAAAAGGATCATCTGAACTCTGTCATTGAGATGATAGAAATGTGCCATCCAAATGTTGTATTAGTAGAAAAAAGTGTTTCTCGTGATGTTCAAGAGTCTATCCTTTCCAAAGGAATGACACTGATATTTGACATGAAGCTCCATCGCTTGGAGAGAGTTGCTCGCTGTACTGGTTCGCAAATTGTATCATCCGATACTCTGATGAATCAAAAGCTAAAGCAGTGTGATTCCTTTCACATTGAGAAGTTTATAGAAGAGCATGCTGCTGTTAGTGAAGGTGGCAAGCAGCCAACTAAAACATTGATGTTTCTTGAGGGCTGTCCCACACGTTTAGGTTGCACTGTAAGTTCAAATTTTTGTAATTAAACCATACTAGTTGGTAAGTAATATTGAATTCAAGACTTTGATATGATCCTGAAACTATAAAATAACTTGTCACAGCTTTTGTTTTTCTGATATAGATGGTTAATACTGATCCTTTCCTTTAGAGTAAGATATTTTTATTGTGCTATTCATCTGAGGAAAAAAGTTACTCAGTACCTTGACATTGATAATTGATATTTTGCTGATGCTCTTTGTTTTGGGATAATTTTCTATGGATTATCCATTGTGGATCCTTGGACAACAGTACTTACTTAGTTGACGGTATTGCCTGATGCATGCAGATTTTGCTGAAAGGAAGCCATAGTGATGAATTGAAGAGGGTTAAATATGTGGTGCAGTGTGCAGTTGTCATGGCATATCATTTAATCCTTGAGACTTCTTTCCTTGTTGATCAGAAGGCAATGTTCTCTACGATTCCCTTTGCTGGAGTAGGAGAAGTCATACCAACAGATCAGCTATCTCCTGCTTTAGAAATTGGTAATTCAAGTGTTCCTTGTCTTGATGACTCTAGCACTGAAACTGCATTAATCAAAATTGATAGCCTTGTTTTGAATGGATTACACGAGGAAAATTCCCATGTCAGCAGGGTATTGGAATATGATAAAATGGTCAATGGAGTGTCAGATGGAGATTATGCGTTATCTTATGAGCCGTATAATCCAGCCATTTTTACTGGGTTATCATCTCTTTCAGCATCCCTGAAGAAAGTTATATGGAAAAGCTTTCCTATTGCGTCTGCTACCTCTCGGTCTCTGTCTGCATATCTTGGCTTAAATGGAAAGGAGTCTGAAAGGATCTTAGAAGAAATTCCAGTTCTGAAAGTTCCAGACGTTTGTGATCACTGTAATGCTGAAAGTAAAGGTAACTCTGATGAAACGAAATCAATTGAGGATGGAAAAACACAGTCTTTATCATTATGTGGTGACAACCTGACAGATATACTAATAGATGATGCAAATGAAGAAAACCAAATGCAGTGTAAGGATGATGTCAACAAAGTGGTGGATTCTCAGAGTATTTTGGTTTTGATGTCTAGCCGGAATGCCTCGAAAGGAATTGTTTGTGAACAGAGCCATTTTTCTCATATCATGTTCTACAAGAACTTTGATGTTCCCCTGGGAAAGTTTCTTAAAGACAATTTACTAAATCAGGTTTCTCAGATCTCCTTTTATTACCAAGTTTTACACTTACGTAGTTTACTATGAATCTCAATGGGTAAAGCCCTAGGTAGCTTATCTGCTAGTACGGAATTTATTTTTTAGGTTCGAAGAATTGCTTCTGTAATTCCATTGTAAAGTTTGTTAACCCTTAATGTAACTGAGTTTGCATATTATTTTCTTGGGCTGGATTAGCTCAACTTTGGACTGATGGAAACTGTTCATGCTGCAGAAAAGCCAGTGCATGACATGTGGTGAATTGCCAGAAGCACATTTTTACTATTATGCTCATAATAGTAGGCAACTCACAATACAAGTGAGACGGCTTCCCAATGGAAAACAGTTGCCTGGAGAAGCCAGAGGAAAACTCTGGATGTGGAGTCGGTGTGGTAAATGTAAAGGTAGGAATGGAACTCCAAAATCTACAAAAAGAGTATTGATCTGCACTGCTGCACGTGGTCTGTCATTCGGAAAGTTCTTGGAGCTCAGCTTTTCTCATAACTCTTCCATGGGTAGTTTCTCTGGTTGTGGCCATTCTCTGGACAGAGACTTCCTCTATTTTTTTGGGTATGGTCTGGTTTATCTCCTTTCATTTAATGTCGTTTTTCTATCTCCACATGATTTTTTTTTCTTCTGAATGAGTAGAGTAAGTAAAATTTCTCTGAGTTTCAAGGTGAAGATTTGTTTTCACAAATTTGTGAGTAAAAACGTGGAGATCTCAACTAAATGCATATAATGGCTATGGTGCCCCAATGCTTTTTGAGGAACTATATGCTAATTACTTGAATCAACTTTCTGCTAGCCTGCATATCTTTTTCTGTCCA
Source organism: Carica papaya (assembly GCF_000150535.2). Next base: position 1,044,823 of record NW_019014626.1, on the reverse strand, counting down.
TTTACTTATGGAACCTTCATGCATATATAGGTCTGGCCCCATGATTGCAATGTTCAAGTACTCTCAAGTTACAACTTATACTGTCTCTATGCCTCCTCAAAAGCTAGAGTTCAGCAATTCAATTAGAGGAGATTGGCTTGAGGAAGAACTTGAAAATGTGCGTTTTTCCTGATTAAATCCTTGGTTTTGATTTATGTGAATGCTTGGATATGCTTGGCCAGTTTTGAAATCTAATCTTTTCATGTAATTGATGAATTCTTCCTTTTAGTAATGATTTTGAATTGGAAGTATGTTTTTTTTCTCCTACTCAAGGTCTATGCAAAAGGAATTTTACTGTTCCGAGAGGTTGCAAACTCATTGAAACGGTTAAAATCTCAGTTCATTGGTTCAACTATAATCCTTCAAGGGTTACAGAAGAACTTCTTAGATATTGAAGCGATGTTGAAGCAGGAAAAATTGGAGTTTGAGGTTAGTTTCTCTCTTGGTACTTGTTTGAAGAAATTTTACCTTTATGGATTTATGTGGTTGATGCAATCAGTCAGGTGCACAAATGCACTTTTGCAAGATTGGTGGCTCACTGAATCCTTTGAGGCTTATTTTTATTATGAAAAATTTCAATTATGAACCTGAATTTTTGCAAAACTAGTGTTTTGTTGCAGTATAACCTTTCTGTACTTGCAATTGCATCAATAGGAATAGTCCCTGATTTCATTTTTATGTTATCTTATTTCATTTTTTTTCTCCTGTTTGGCTTTTATTGTTGAAAAAAATGCACTAAAATTCAGAGTGGCCTTGGTAAGAATGGGAAGCCGGAGGAAGATTTACCACAACTTCTCAACTTGAACCGAATACGATGGGAGCTTCTGCTTCTGGCACGTATATGGGACAGGCGTTTGCACTCGCTGGTCTTGCCTGCACCAGCAATAGTTGTGACAGGAATTGGTGAGGAAAATGCAGAATGGTTCAAGTCAAAGTTGGATGGTGCTGCTGGTGCCAGGGATAAAGAGGCAAAAGCTAAACTGGAAAATGGTCACACAGTTCCTGATAATTGTTGTGATTTACCAATTCTATCGGACAAACCTGTTGAAGGACATGAATTTTCAGTAAAAGAAATTCCAGTTACTGGTCCTCCCCAAGATGTGGAAAAACAAGATGATAAGTATAACATATCTAATATTGATGAGGGTATTAGGATCCACGCACATTCAGACGCATGTGCCGTTTCTGCTTCCCGTCATCCCTCTGATGACAGTTATCCACCCAATAAAATTCCTTTTTCTGATAGTCTGCAAGTAGATAGAATAACTCCAGTTACCGTAGAATATGAGAACAATGATCATCTTGATACAAATATGTCTAGAAAGGGTTCTCCACATTCAATATCATCAAGCTTAGAAAGATCAAGTGGATGGTTCTGGATGCCTTTCTGGGAAATCCGGCAGATACACTTGAATGGTCTTCAGAGAGGTTACTTGCCAAAATTTGAATCCGTCAATAATTATACTTTAGAGCACCTATCCACTGTCTGTCAGCTAATCAGTGAAGAAGGTTCAAGGCTACACATACCTCTGGGAGATAATAATTGTATTGTGTCGGATTATGAGGGTGAAGTCTCGAGCATAATTGCATGTGCACTAGCCTTGTTGAAAGATATACCTGTATCTGCAGAAATTGTTGATGAAGACAGCAGGAGAGAGTCTGGAGTGGCTGCTAAAGCAATTGAAAGTTTACACAGCATATCTAGAATTCCTACCATGACATCCTCAAATTGGTCTCTTAATGGATCTTCTGATTCAGATGCAATCCAGGCTACCCTAAGCATTTCTTCAGAAGAGACAGGACTTTCCAGTTTTGATGGGTTTAATTTGTTGGATTCTCTGAGTTTGCCTGAAGGTCTTAGCATGGAAGTGTCTCTTGGAGCTGGAAAGTCACTTGGAAAGAGCAAATACTCAGTAAGATGTCTATATGCCAGCCAGTTCCGTAATCTTCGGAATCGATGTTGCCCGTCTGAAATTGATTTTATCGCTTCTCTCAGTCGTTGTAGAATCTGGGATGCGAAAGGTGGCAAAAGCAAATCATTGTTTGCTAAAACAATTGATGACAGGTTCATTATAAAGGAAATTAAGAAAACAGAATATGATTCATTTGAGAAGTTTGCTCCGCATTATTTCAAGTACATGAATGAATCATTTGATTTGGGGAACCAAACTTGTCTTGCCAAAGTTCTTGGGATTTATCAGGTTTATACTTTTAACCTTACTATGTTTAGGCTTTTTTATTTCATCGTTTGTTCTCCTTAATGCTTGAATATACTTTGCAGGTGACCATAAGACATCCAAAAAGTGGAAAAGAGATTAGGCATGATCTCATGGTGATGGAGAATCTCACTTTTGGTCGAAAGATTACTCGTCAATATGATCTTAAAGGGGCTCTACATGCTCGGTTTAATTCAGCTGCTGATAGTTCAGGAGATGTTCTTCTGGATCAGAACTTTGTCAATGACATGAATTCTTGTCCATTATATGTTAGTAATACAGCAAAGCGTCTCCTGCAACGGGCTGTTTGGAATGACACTGCTTTCCTCTATGTGAGTTTTGCTGTTAATTCTTTATATTAATAGCATCTTTTCATGTGACATAGTCGCTGACATGTTTTCATCGATTAACTGGATACACTCTGGCAATGCTCCGCCTTCTGAGGTTGTTAAAAGAGCAAATAGCATTTTGCTTCCATGGTTATGAATCTGTTAACATGCACATGCTTTTGCTAGTTCGTTTTCTCTATTCTGGCTGCACTTTATACATTTTTCATTCCTTTTTCTATTTGCATTATCAAATTTTGGTCCAAAAAATTAGGTTTCCAATCTTTACCACTCCTGACACCTCCGTCTATTTCCAGTCAATCAATGTAATGGATTATTCTTTACTTCTTGGAGTGGACACCGAGCGGCGGGAGCTTGTTTGTGGAATTATTGATTACCTTAGGCAATATACTTGGGACAAGCAACTAGAGACATGGGTTAAGTCTTCACTTGTGGTTCCCAAGAATGTTTTGCCAACTGTTATCTCCCCAAAAGAGTATAAGAAGAGATTCAGAAAGTTCATGTCTACTCATTTCTTGAGTGTTCCAGACGATTGGTGCTTGCAAGGATCATCGGAGCCTCATGAAGATTATCATTTATCTCAATACAAATCCCAGAAGCAAGGGGGGATAAATGGTTTTTCTTCGTAGGTCTCTTCTTTTCAGGTTATTTATTTACTTGATCTATACAGTCAGTTGAGATGATATTGTTGCTATTGTAAATAGGTTATGTAAGAGCCCTCCTCGTCATTCTGCAATTTTTAGCAAATTTCTGGGGAAAAATTTCATCATCTCCGTAGGTCTCCCCTATCCATCTACATGTCCATATATATATATATATTTTATTTTTTGTAAAGCCATTGAGAAAGTGTAGAAAATCCCGGTGAATGAAGCCTACAGATATTATTTTGTATCAATGAAAAGTTGTTGCCGCCATTTGGTGTTAGTTTTGGATCTTTGATGCTTGTGTCCCCAGCATTTCAGAACGTAATAAGGCTTCTTTCCTTCTCTGGATACCCAAGTTCAGATGTTCAATTTCATTGTAAACAATTATATCATTTGGTCATTTACCCAAATCATTTTAAAACATTGTTTAAAATTTCAAGGGGAAATAAAAGTGGCTTGACTTTTAAGTATGGATTTATTACCCAATTTGTGTTTGAAATTCTAAATATGTGATAAATTAATTTTCAGATAATTTGTTATGGAATATGAGCTATATAGATTCATTGCAGGAAAAATTTAAAATTGGATTAACCAATTATGTGCACGTAAGAGTAAATAAATTATTTTCTGTTTGAAAATTTTTTGTCAGCTTATTATAAGATGGTAAAGAGATTTAATTTCTATTTGTTATTAACAGTCGTTCACACATCCATTTATCACTTATTTTTTGAAGAAATAGAAGGGAAACAACTGCCATTTTTTTTCTTGTTTTTGCTGCAAGTTACATTAATTTTTCGGTCGTATTTTGTATTACTAGATATTTTAAGTAGAATTTTGTACAATGAATAATGCATACACTACTTTATAAAGTAAGAATATTTGTTTCTATTATGATTTCTGTGCAAAAGGACGCAAGGCATCCCAATACCACGCGGATGAGCAAAACAAAACGCAGGAAATGAACAGAATTCCTCGTCTCCTCGATTAAACAAAGAATCTTATCCCCCGTTCTTCTTCCTCTTAAACACATATCCACCATGAATTTCCCAGACCTCCTCGAAGATAATCCATGGATTACAACTCAGATTCAGACACCCAACAACGCCTCATCATAACCAGCCAAGACCAAGATGAAGACGACGATCACGCTGACGAATCACATTACATATACGTAATCAACGCAATACTAAGCGGCACAGCAAGGCTCAATGTTCTATTACCAACAGCAACCATCCTCGCCTTTTCCATCTTCGCTCCTCTGCTAACCAACGACGGAGCCTGCACCGCCCTCAGTAGGCGGCTGATGGGTTCCTTCATCTTCCTCCTCTCGGCATCTTGCGTGTTCTTTGCTATCACCGACAGCTTCCGGACACCGGCGGGCAGGGTGTACTACGGGGTGGCGACAGTGAACGGCATGTGGACGTTCAACGGCGGGCGGAAAAAACCGAGGGTTCCGGCGGATTACAGACTGAGATGGGAAGATGGATTTCATGGTTTGCTTTCGCTGGTGGCTTTTGTGACGTTTGCGGGATCGCACAGGGACGTAGTGGGTTGCTACTATCCGGGGATTCCCAGGAAGGTGACGAAGTCCATGCCGCTGGTGGTTGGGTTGGTGGTGAGTGTTTTGTTTATGGTGTTTCCTTCGAAGAGAAGAGGCATTGGATGCCCTTTTTTGCTGCAGAGAAGTCTTTTGAAATCGAGAGGCTAAAATCTGCCAATTGTCATTTGGCGGGAAAAAGAAGGATTTACTTAAATTCTCAAATTTAATAATAAACTCATCTACATTAGATTCATTTAGTAATTACTGTTAATCATACATATTAAAAATTAATCTTTTTTATAATTCCTGATTAGTCATTAGTACTCTATTTTCTTTTTGTATGAGGTAGATTTCGCAAAAAAACTTATGAATATATAAATTACAGGTAAGAGTTTGTTGAAAATAAATTAAAAAACCAATAATGTAGATGAGTCATTTTTTCCCATCCCCAATCTATAGCAAGGAGTCGGGCATAATTCACGTACAAATAATATTGCCAACATTATTGTATTGTTAATAGTTTTTTTAGTAACTATAAACAGCGGCAGATTCAACCGCCGCTAAAGAAGAAATGTTTAATCCGCCGGCCAAAAAACGTTAGCTTTATTCTGTCGCTAAGCTTGACATTTTTCCCGCAGTTAAGCATCTGTTGATCTCATCATGACGTAGCATCCGTTTTTTTGTTTCATTTGCTACAGATAGAAAATCGTCGCTTAAAGCCGCCATGCAACGCGTTTACGGACCGCTGCTAAATGTTTTCCACCAGCTTCTTCTGTCGGTCAATGCAAACCGTAGGTTTTGCCTCTAAAAGTACGGCAGATTAAATTTAATTTATATTTGTATATTTTTATTTATTTCTAAGTTAAAAATATAATATTAAACATTAAGACACACACTGTTTGGTACTAAAAAAATCGTGCTATTTAAAGATAAAAAATATTTATTTACGTCTTTGAAATTAATTATTTAAAATATACATGGGTATGTTTGGATCTATTACTATTTTTTAATTAACAATTTACCTTTTGTAGTTTCTTTTTGGGTAAGTTTTATACATAATAGATAAGTTATTCAATGGCTAAAAAATATTAATGACAAATTAAATTGTTTGAATAGAAGTTTTATAAATTGTTTAAATAAAAACCTGTACTTTAATGATCCCAACCGTTCAATTAGAAACTTCTCTTCATTTTTAGTTCCATAGGGTTGTAGATTTGTGCTTCTTCCTTGCCTCTCTCATTCTCTGTTCTCTCTCACTCCCCCTTTTATGCTTCATCTTGTATGCTCTCTCTCTTTTTAAAGAGAACGGAGTGTGATTGAGAATGTACAAAAATAATTTTAAAAAGATACAAATAAAATTTACGTGATAACATATATAGTAATTTTTTAAATATAAAATTAAAATTAATTATAAATTATGTATTAAATAGTTTTAAAATATAAGATAATTTTAATGATATATAATAATTATTTATTTAAAATTTCTGAATATAAATAAAATTTTATTTTTAATTAACTATAAATTATGTATAATATAATTAATTTTTAAAATTATAAGTTGCGTGTAATATGAAACAAATTTCCATCTATATGCAGAACATAAAACTACATAATTCACACCTACCCTTTAAATTTTTAATGAGCTTGAAGTTCTTCAATGTCATTATTTCAAGATTATTAAATGGTGAATGCATCTAAGAGTTAGACAGGCGCGTGTAATGACGCTCCTTTGTCATGCTTACGCAGAAGAATCTGATCCCCTGATCCCTCTTCTTCTCCGTTTCCCCCACATATAAAATGCGTCTGACTGTACCCCTGATCCCTCGTTTCTAGCTTCCAGGAATGATTATCAAGATAAACAATCAATCATTTAATCACGAAAATAGCAGAGACCTACAAAGTTTTTGTCTTTAAGGTTTGTTTCTCAGATCTCCATCTCCTCCCCTTCTAGTTTGTCAATATTTGTCTCTGGGTCTCTTAAAAGATCTCCTTCTTAAATCATTGTCCTTCAGATGATTCTCATGGATCTTCGTGTAGGCCATATTCTAGCTGCTCGCATGTTTCCATGAGCATATATAGGAAAATTAGTTCTATGGAGTTAATGGTTCTCTTGGGTTTTTGCGTATTTCAGCACTTGAACTCTCTAATTATGTTGGTTTAGCTCCAAAATTTGCATGCTTTTGCAATTGCAGTAATTCCGGTTAGGAGATGTCGTTTTCATGTTAGCTGTTGTAAGGAGACGGATTGCAGGGAGTTTTTGAATTCTTCATTAGGGTTTCAGAGTTGTGTGGTCTGCGTAAATTCTTGAAATTGGGTTTTGTGTCTATAAGATTGGGGTTTTATTCTGATTTTGATTATCCAATCCTGTGCATTTTGGTTTGTTGTGAATTTTTAAGTAATGGGTTTGGATTACTGGTGGATTGTTAATAATGGACTCTTTGAACTAAAGCACTGTCCCTAATATATTCATGTAAAATATGAAGAAAGGACAGTACGATTGCTCATTTCTTTTACCTACAAAGAATCCAGTCCTGCTTCGCGTTGGTAATCTTTGAAATAAGATGCTTTTCTCACTCCGGTACAATTTTTAGCAGACATTCATATAATGAGACTAATGTCCTACATGGTCTGGTTAAAGCTGATACTAGTAGATTTACAACAATAATCCTTGTATTCTTGCCCAAGAGAATGAAATTAGACCTGGCTCACATGGTATTTTACCAGCATGTTAACCCCTCTGGGTTACTTGTTGCCTTTTTCAATTGCTTCTTGTAAGATTCTAGAGGTAAGGGAATGCTGAGAACTATCATCTCGTTTTGTGTCTATTCTGAGGGAGGGTTTCACTCATGCACAAACATTTGGCATTCGATATTAGATAGTTAATATCACGTTCTATTTCATTCATCCAATTAGGATCCTCTAAAATTGAAATTAAAAAGCTGGGATAACTAAACAGATGGATTTGGTGATTTTAACTAAACTGGGTTAACCAGTTTTTGTCAATTTGACTACTTACTTTAGTTCTGACTGAATAATGTGCACCCTGCATACAAATGCAATGTGGAGAGGAGGGTAGAGAATGCTGATTACACTGATTATATTGAGACACCTTAACATAGTTTAACTTTTAGAAACTGCTACCTTAATCCACCTAAATAACTCTTATGAATCTTGAAAAGAGAAATTGTTGATTTCAGTGATCTTCTTTGTCAATTACATATTATACTAGAACAGGTAATTTAACAAAGACCATTGGAATTTAATGAAAACAAGTATGGTTATTGGTTGAGCTTCTTTGTGAAGTAGTTTCTAGTAACTAAACATTCCATAACACAGGCTTTCGGATATGGATGAAAGATTCAGTGGTACTGCTGTAACTAATCAGTTCATTATGCTCTCCCAAAAAGCTAGCTTTGACCTTTAAAAGATTGTTGTATTTGGTTTTTGATCCTTGGGTACTGTTGAGGAATTTGAATGATTAAGATGATATAATATAGGTAGACATTCAGGACATGGGGAACTTTTTGAGGCGAAATAGCTCTTTTTGTGTAGAAAGTAGCATTTGCTTAGATTTTCAGAAACCAAATCTGTGAAGGAAGACAAATTGGACAACTGAATCAGGTGTTATGTAGCATAGGACTTGATACAACTGAAATCAGATTCATTGTTCCTGAAACCAGCTTTTGATGCGTGAAGGGTTGGTCTTGTGTGTATATTCGTGGATGCACATAAATTCCAGAGTTTTAAACCCGATACTTCCATTCCTGAAATCAGCTTTTAATTTACCAACTGCTGGTTCAAGAGTTGGTGTCTGATGCACTGTCCTTGTAAACTAGACAATTTAAAAAGTGTCTTCAGAACAAATCTAGCTTCGGATTTTCATCTTGTTGATGTGGTATTTTCTTTTAGAACATAACAAATGAAATCACATTTGTTCTTAGCTTTTCATGCTCTGGAAAGGGTTTCCCTTTCACAGCTTTAATGTTTATAAATTTGGTTGATCAGAATATATGCCATCTATTTACTTGCAGGAGGGAACGGCAATTTGGTTTTGTAGCTTTTGGTATATATGCATATGTATATGCTTCTGCTAGTGCGTGTATATCAATTTGGTTTTGTTTATTGTTTCTACTTGACATTTCCATTGCAGCATAAAGCATTCTCACTCTGCCAGCCGAAGCTGCTTGGAAACAAACCATGAGTCTGGCATGTCTGGTGTGCCATAGTGTTGAAAGTCCATCGCACTCTTTTAGGAGTTACTCTGTTTCAAGTTCAGATAACGAAGGGAGATGTTCTACCATCGCAAGTTGCCTAACTCGGAAACTGTCTCTTCCAGCTCCAAGATCAAATTCTTGTATAACAACATCAACCTCCAAAGTGACACCACAACCAAACATTCAGAGCAGCAGTGTCTCAGGTGCTCCACGGCTAGTACGCAGCCATGCTGTAAGAAGGGATCTTGTGCGAGACTGGAATTTTGATGAAGCTGTAATGGAGAGCTAGTTTGTGAATTTAGAGGTAGGAGAGAATAGGGCTATGTTTGGTGGGATAGGATTAGCATTGCACTTTGATCTTGCCTTTTACTACTTGATACTTCTATTTTGTTCTTGGTGCAGTTAAAACTATGAAGAGTATGAGCATTTGTAGCCACATCTATGGCGAATGAATTGAATGTGACAAGTTGTTCATATTTCACTCTGTTTTGGTTTTCTTTACCTGATCGAAAACCTGACTGTGGCTAGTAATTTTCTTGCAATTTCAAGTTTTGTCTTCTTGCAGAATATTTTGATTTGTATTTCGGTGAAATGAGGTAACAGACTTGTCTTTTTTTGTCAGAGAGTAGCTTAATTGAAGCCAAATGATTCGCAGGTCTGAGTCAAACAGAATAATGATTTGGTGAATGACAAGGAGTCTGGTTTATTCTATATTCAAACATTTAATAATTTGTTTTGTTAATAATTTGAGAAAATTAGATGGCCAATCAGATCACGTTAGAAACTAATCATAAATTGTGATTTACATATCAAATTTATTGAATAACGAAAATCCATCTGATCAACTTTCTTAACTACAATTTGTATTTACTCTTTTTCTTCGTAAATAACCATCCCATCAACTTCATATAAAAACGCCTGCTAGTAAAACTATGGTATTTGCTTGAAAATCCAGTTTTTTAAAAAAAAAAAAAAAGAAAAAAGAAAAAGAAAATTTAACAAATAACATTAATTGCTGGTGTAGAATAAATTCTTTCTTTCGCAATTGATTAATAATTAAAATTGTACCAACCTGCTAGATATCAAAAGTCTCAAGGCATTACAAGATACTGAAAGGAAAGATAAAAATGACGAATACATTCAAGTACAGTGGCAACGAGGAGGAATGGATACACCTGGTGGCTTTCTTCTCTCTCGAACAATGGCTTCCTTAATTGCGGGCAATTTCTGGTACACTTTTTGCCATATGTGATTCACAGCACCATTAGGACGAATTGGCCCGATACCACCTGGAAATCCGTTATCATACTCAAAAATAGGTTGGATCTCAGCTAGTTTCTGGCGGAAGTTTTCCCTTTTCTGTTTAGAAAGACTTCTGAGGTGATTTACCAGCCAATTTGATCTCAATGCATCATTTTCTGCCACAAAGATAGAGAATTCTGAATAATCCACCATCCCTTCGAATGGAAGCTCAATGTTGTCGCTGACGATAACAGGTATGCAGAGACTTTGAATGGCATCAAATAGTCGGCATGAAGTAGGTGTGTCTCCAGCCGGGTGCAAGCAGAATATGGAAGATCGCATCCCTTTGATTGACTGCTCTATTCCAGTGGCATTGGGGAAGCCTTCTTCCATTATAACCCCAGGTTCATTAACCAACAAATCCCACAATTTCTCTCGGACCAGACCTCCCTGCTTGAGTAGAAGTAATAAAATTAGAGTTATAGCTCAGCAAGGTAGATAATTGATTAGCATGCAGTCCACATGCTCATGCACACTGTTTGTTGCGTTGCACAAGAGATGGAAGACATAAAACTAGAAGAAAATCAAACTAAAAGTCAGTATGCTAATTAATAGGCAGCGGTAAACTATCAGTTTTGACTTATTTGTGTGGTTTACTAGACAAGAATATACTAGCTGTCTAAACTTTTCTGATTGGGAAAAAAAAAAAGAAAAGAGGAGAATGAAAATAACTATTAGGTTGCACAGGTTGCATCTTGGTTAATTTCCCATTTCAATTCCTACTTTTAATTTTTTAGTCTTAAACGTGTATAATCAGAACATAATTTCTTGTTTTTGATTTAACACCATCGAGACTTGAATGCCAGGAATTCAATTCATAACTTTCAAGTTGAGAAATGAATTCCCACATCAATCAGTTCAAGTTGAATTGGTAAAGTTATGAATTGAATTCCCACGTTAACGAATTCAATATGAACCAGTGATAACTCAAACACAACAAATTATATTTTAATATGTAATAAGAATAATACAAGAATTAAAACTACAAAAATGAATAAGAATTAAATGAAAATAGAACAAAACACAATGAAAGGGTCTAAATGCAGAAGTTAAAAAGGAAAGAAGCTTTATCATTTACATGGAATTGCATCTTTCCATCCCTTGTTTAAGTGAAGTTATGTCAAAAACAGAGAGAGAGGTCATAACTGAAACAAGAAAGTCTCCTTTTCATGTTCGTGTAAGAGAAAGCTTTGGACATAGGAAGAAACACAGGAAAATCATTGCAAGAAAACGATGAACTAGTTATTGCTAGATAAATCGAACGTAGAAGAAATGATAACGTGATGATTAGAATTCTTAAATCAAGAAAAGCACTGACCCTGTGTCTATGTTTAGCCCCCTTGAAATAAAGAAGTGTATTGCGTTCCTGGTCTTCCGACAAGTGCAATCTGGGAAGCAGATGTGTATATGGCACAATTACATCTTTGAGAATTGAAACTTGTGTATGTTGTATCGTCTCAGTTGAGCTACCATTGGATGACCTAGAATCAATCCTGTACCACCCACCAAAATCTACCACCAGGAGAATGGCCGGTGCTATCTCAGCTCTCACATGCCACATTGCAACTGGGTCTGCCAAAGAATGCCTCAAGGTTTAACATAACCTGACAATCCAGAGACTTGGATCATAAGCTGCTAAAGCATATGGATATTTCTACAATTTTTGCTTCAGCAGAAAAAATTAACATAACTCACTTTGATAGAATCAGGGCCCAGAAAACAAAGCTCAGGGAAATAGAACTATTGATTATATCTAGTCATACATTTTCTCAGGTTAACCAGCCAAACATCCAAGCTACCAAAAGCCGGCTTCTCATTTCTAATAAGCCACAACCCTATTATATTAGGAATACTAGTGCAGCCCCATCCATAAAATGAGATGTAATGAAACTTAAAATTGATTTTTTTACAGCAGTTTTTCAGTAAATTTTTAGTTTTTATCAAAAGCAATTTGCCTTTCTCTCTCTATTAATTTCTCTATCAAAGATATAGTAAGAAAGTTCGGAAATCATATAGTTTACAACCTCAGCAAGAGTTTACCGGTAAGAACAAACACATGATCCTGCCCACCGGACCGCTTCCACGCCTCTGTGTTCTTGACAAAGTCGAGCACTTCCCTCTGCCGGCGATAGTCTTCATTGCCCGTCTTTTTCTTGAAGATTCCCCTTCCCATTCCCAGCTGCATTTCAGTGCTTAGCGTCGCGAAAAATGGCACAAAAATCACATCAGCCTCAGTTTCAGCGAAAACCCTTTTGGCAAAAGATCCGCTTCTCTGATCCTGAGGTGTCTCCAGGTCGCCCATGATCCAGTACTCCGCACTGTACTGCTTAAGCAGTGGATTCTCAGGGTATGGCGGGAATTTGGCGGGTTTGGGCGAATGGGTAGGCGGGATCGGGTGGTCCGGGTCGGTGGGGATGCGGGAGTCTGGTTCAGATGACCAGTATTTTTCAAGAAGGCCGTAGTTGAGAGATCTGGGGAGCTCTGCTACGTAGACATTGATGTGAGTGGGAGACTGGATAGTATCTTTGGAAATTAGGGGAGCGGGATCGGGGTCTTTGGGTGTGGGGCTTGAGGAGAAGAAGAGGAAAGAAAGTGAGAGGATACAGAAAAAAGTAAATGAGATGAATAGACAAGTGACCGAGCTCAAAGGTTTCATGGTTGTGAAGTTATTCTTGGTAGCCACGAGTGGAGTTTTGGAGCTCTGCTTCGCCTCGGTGTCCGCAGGATCTCATGGAGGTTAGTGTGATGGATGGCCGGGTAGATGATTTTCGGGAGAGAATGAAAGGGTAATCTGGTACATTTGGACGCAAGTTCTAGTTTTCTTTTTATTTTTCATAATCAGTCCTCCACTTAACTTTTAAATTTTAAAATTAAGATATCCAGTATTTAATTTTATGTCAAAGTAATCTTTTTTCTTGTTCAACCCAAATACTAAGGAATAATAAAGTTAGAGTTTACATTCGTTACACAATAGTTTAAAATATCAAATAGAGATGCAAGAATGTCTCTTATAAAAAAATAAATAAAAATTATAGAAATAAACGAAAAGTAAACAACTGAGTATCTTACTACGACATTCACTAGCTTTTAAAGAAGTTCGGATCGTGAAATTCACAACTTTTTTGTTGATTGGGATCTGGATCTTGGTCCTCTTGATACGAAATAGTTAATGTAAAGGTGAGCTACACTATCCTAGTAAAAATATCACACTACTCACCGATACAGAAACTGAAGGTTGATAAAAATCATAAAAATAAACAATAGAGCTTTTAATTTAAATAAATTCATTTATCATAAGTAAAACCATTTATTGTATATTTACCGTTGCGAAATTTTCAAAACCGACTTATAAAAATAATAGCTCAACAACATCATAATCTCATATTCAAATAAGTAAGAAGAATAACTTTTTTTTATTTGCCTGCGGGTATCCATGGGAGTCTATAGAGATATCCCACTACGAGTGAACAAATATCAAATCTTGTCAACTAACCAGTCGTCTCCATACTCCGTCCAGTATGAGCGCTAAAAATATCATTCCTCAATACCTTATTCGATATGAGGGTGAAACGGGCTGTTTTTATACCCCGTCTGGTATGAGCGCTAAAAATACCAATTTTCGATACCTAGTCTGGTATGAAGCGACGTTTACGGTAGGGTTTCCTATGTACCCGATCTATCCACCATCTCCCAGGATATCCATTAAGGCTACCATTCATTCATTCACTTAACCAATCAATTTTCTGTTTAAATTTAATTTTCAATTTCATAATTTAACCGTAAATCAACGCAAGACAAATAATACATGTATCAAGAAAACACAACTGAATTATTTTACCAATTTCAGTATATTATCATGCATTTAAAGCTGTAAAATCAAACAATCGGTTAAACAGGACAACAGTAACAAATAACCAGTTCTGGTTTCATTAGTAATATTTAATTAATTCTCAAAACTTTTTGAATTACGTAAAATATCGTATTATTGATAATTAAACTTCAATTCCATAACATAGAATAAAGTGAGGGATTCTTACTCAAATCGTTATTTGAAACACCGAACTTTCAGCTGTGCCTATTTGCAGTCCTCAGGTTTTCTGATTTTTTCTGAAGAGCTTAGCACACGCTTCACGTACCTAAAAATACTACAAAAAGTCCAAAATTAGTGTTAAAAACCTTTTCCGACCAATTTTGGGATTCCAGAACAATGGCACCGCCGTGCTCCAGCGACGGCACCGCCGCTTGCAGCAGAAATTTATCTCGGACTAGCTATTTTCAGCTAGTTTTGGCCAGTTTCAACCGGTTTTATACCTATTTCTGCGAGAAAGCACGTTATGGAGCCTCGGTTGGCCGAAAAAAGTATAAAAAAACTTACCGGAGGTAGAGTTTTTCGGTGTGGTGGCTCCGTTGGCTCACCTTTGTCGCTGGGTATTTTTCTTTGATCAACCTATAGAAAACATAATGGTGAACACAATGGTGAAAAAATAGCACGAAACGAAAAACGGAAAGGGGCTCATCGGAGGCGATTTTTTATTTTGCTCGTGGTGGTACTGCCAAACTTTACCCATAGTTTTCAGCTCATCCGCCGTTCTTTTTGCTTCGATTTGGCCATGAGGGTTTTCGAAATCAAATTTCAAGTGGATATAAGAATTTTTGCCTTTTTTGGTGGTCGGAGGTGGCTCCGGCGCGGCGGGTGACG
>NW_019014626.1:1016567-1029616 GCF_000150535.2 Carica papaya | reverse complement strand
CATCCACATATTTTTTCCTAATTTTACATTAAATAAAAATTTATAAATTTAAAAATTATATTTTTATATATTTTTCTTAATTTTAAAATTAATATCGAGTCAAATTTCAATCCCAGGTATTATAACTCTCCCCCCTTAAAAGAAATTTGGTCCCTCAAATTTATCTCTCTCTCACTCAATCAAACAGTTGGGGATACTGGCTTCTGAAGTCTGATTCTACCTCCCATGTGGCCTCTCTCTGTGTGTGATTCTGTTATAGGACCTTAACAAAGGAAATTTTCCGGTTGTAGAGTACTCTTTTCTTTCGGTCCACAATACCCACCAGTACCTCCTCATAGGACAGATCCTTATGAAGTGAAATGGGCTCGTGGACCAAGATGTGAGAGGAGTTTGGGTTGTACTTACATAGCATGGTTACATGAACCACATTATGGACCCTGGACAGTTCTGGAGGTAGTGCTAGTCTGTAGGTGGCGGTACCAATTATATCTAAGATTTCAAATAGCCCAATAAACTGGGGATTTAGTTTTCTCATCTTGCCAAACCTACTAATTCGCTTGAAAGGAGTGACATTAAGGAACACTCGATCACCTTTCTCAAATTCCAAATCCCTCCTCCGGTTGTCTGCATAACTCTTCTGCCTACTCTGAGTCGTCTGAATGTTCTTCCTGATCTTAATTATTTTAGCTGTAGTCTCATTCACAAGATCTGGGTTGAATAATTTTCTATCACCCACCTCTTCCCAATAGATCGACGATCTGCATGGGCCGACCATATAATGTATCGTACAAAGCCATGTCGATACTTATTTGGTAGCTGTTATTGTAAGTGAACTCTATTAAGAGTAAATAATCATCCCAATGGCCCCCGAAGTCAAGAACACAAGCTCGGAACATATCCTCCAGTGTGCGGATCGTCCTTTTTGATTGTCCATCAGTCTGAGGGTGGAATGTGGTACTAAGAGACAATTTCGTTCCCATAACTTACCAAAAACTAGACCAGAATAGAGAAGTGAATCTAGGGTTCTTGTCGGATACTACTGTCACTGGCACTACATGTAACTTAACTATATTCCGGATATACATTCTTGCTACCTTGTCCAATTGGTCGGTTATCTTGATGGCCAAGAAATGGGAAGACTTGGTGAGTCGGTCAATAATTACCTAAATGACATCATATCTCGAGCGTGCCCTAGACAATCCTGTCACGAAATCCATTATGTTGTGTTCCAACTTCCACTCCAGAATTGGTAGTGGCTGAAGTAGCCCCCCTGAGCATTAATGTTCTTTATTGACTTGGTGAGACACCAGACACTTGAAAATAAAATCAGCCACCTCTCTTTTTATCCCGTTTCACTAAAACTGGGGTCGCATACTTTGATACATCTTAGTGCTTCTAGGATGCATGACAAACTTTGAACTATAAGCCTCTATCATGATGTCCATTTTCAGCTCATTATCACATGAAACACACACCTTGTCCTGAAAATTAAGCAACCCATCTGCAGAGACTCAAAATTCTAAATTTACTCCCTGTTTTACATTTTTCCTGAGGGTTACTAGGGTGGAATCGGCAGATTGGGCTTCTTTTATTCTCTGGATCAACTCAGATTGAACAGTCAGGTGGGCCAAACATATAACTCTCTTCAGATTCTGAAATAGTACCTATTGTACAGACCATATTACCTTGCATTCTGAAACCATTATGTGAGCTAATATACCTGCTTTTTTTTCGCTGAGTACGTCGGCTACTACGTTGCCTTTACCCAGGTAATACAAGATATTGTAATCGTAGTCCTTGGGGAGTTCTATTCATCATCTCTGACGCATGTTGAGATCCTTTTAAGTGAATATGTATTTCAAGCTCTTATGATTGATATAGATATGAAAAATCTCTCCATACAAGTAATAGCACAAAGTCTTCAAAGTGTGGATAATTACGGTAAGTTTTAAGTCATGGGTGGGGTAGTTTTTCTTAGGACTCTTCAACTACCTGGACCCATAGGCTATGACCTTCCCATGCTGCATCAGAACACAACTCAACCCCAGGTAGGAGGCGTCACCATAAACTGTATATCCACCTGTCCCGCTCGACAATGCAAACAAAGGTGTAGTAGTCAACTGCTTTTTTAGTTCTGACTCATTTCACAGTTCTTGTTTTACTCAAACTTGATGTTCTTCTTTGTGAGCCGAGTCAAATGAGCAATTGGACTAGAAAATTCTTCCACAAACCTGCAGTAATAACCTGCCATCCCCAGAAAGTTACAAATCTCCTTGACCGAGATCAATTTCTCCCAACCAAGCATTACCTCAACTTTTTCAGAGTTTATTGACACTCCATCCCTTGATATGATGTGCCCTAGGAAAATAGTCTGCTCGAGATAGAATCCACACTTACCCAACTTTGCATACAACTTCTTTTCTCTGAGAATCTATAAAATATGAGTTAGATGGTGAATGTGTTCCTTTTTACTTTTGAATAGACTAGGATATCATCGATAAATACAATGACGAACTAATCTATGAATTATCTGAAAATCCTGTTCATCAAATCCATAAAGATGACTAGTGCGTTAATTAATCCAAACGACATGACCATGAACTCATAGTGTCCGTACCTGGTTCAGAAAGCTGATTTGGGAATGTCTTCTGCCTTGATCTTTACCTAATGGTAACCTGAACATAGATCTATTTTAGAGAAGACCTAGACACCCTACAACTGATCAAAAAAGTCATCAATTCTGGGGAGGGGGTACTTGTTATTGATCGTGACCTTGTTCAGTCTCCAATACATAACCTTAACGTCCCATCCCCCTTCCTTGCAAATGTGACTTCAGCACTCCAATGGGACACACTATGTCAGATGAACCCACTATTTATAATTTATTGATATGTTTTCTCAGCTTTTTCATTTCGACACGACTCATGCAGTAAGAAAAAACTAAGATAGGCTGCGTGCCAGACTGAAGGTCTATGGTGAACTCAATTTTTCTATCCACTAGTAGTCTGGAAACTTCATCAGGAAACATATTCGGGAAGTCTCAGACTACCGGGATCTCTTAAATAAAAATTAATTTTCTTAAGTTTTTCTAGTGTAGAGAAAAAAATCGAGTTAAAGTGATATGTAATAAGAAAATTGCTATGAGGGAATAATATTTAAAAATTTTATTAGCTTGCAAATAACTCTTCGTTATGAGGCTTAAATACATTTTTCTCGTGGAAACAATCCATGGTGGCGTGATACATCGCTAACCAGTTCATTTTTAGAGATACACAGGGTCCCCTGTGTCAATCTTTATCAGGTCAATCATGGGTGAAATCGAGTCTCGTTGAAGAGGGGCCAGATGTTGTTGGGGAGGGACCGGGTGGCCCTGTAACGGTGCTAGATGATCAGGTGGGGGGCTCTGAATTGTATTGTAACAATGTCAGATGATACGATGGAGGAGCAAGATTGCTTCGAAGTGGCATTATATCCACTCGTTATAGGGGTGGCCCATAGTGTAGAAGTGGTGGAGGGTCAGACAGGTCCCTCTTCTCTTCCCTGGCCTTCTAGACAAAGATGAGTCTCTCTAAAATCTTGAAGAGGCAATCGACATCCTCTTGAAGTGACCTATCTCGGGTTTCCCTGTTCGTACTTCTTTTTCACAAAGAAGGGTTGGGCGATAGTTCGTATTTAGTATTTTTAAGTCTTTGTGTAAGGAATGAATGCGGCTCTGATACTAACTATAAAGGTCCGGAACTTAAAAGGAAATAAAGACATGAATTAAATACGGAAGCATAATAATAGAGTTAAGGTTTACATTCCTTACATAATAATTTAAAATGCCAAATAGGATTACGAGAATGTCCCTCATAAAGAAACAAACGAAAATTAAAAAAATAAACGAAAAATAAACAACTAAGCATCTTAGGACGACCTTCACTAGCTTTTAAAGGAGTCCGGATGGTGAATTATTCACAACTCTTTTGTTAATCGAGATTTGGGTCTTGATCTTCTTGATATGAAATAGTTAATGAAAAGGTGAGCTACACTACCATAGTAAGAATATCACACTACTCACCGATACAGAACTGAAAGTTGGTAAAAATCATAAAAACAACCAATAAAGCTCTTAATTTAAGTAAATTCATTTATCATAAGTAAAACTATTTATTGCATATTTACCGTTGCGAGATTTTCAAAACCAACCTATAGAGACAATAGCTCAACAACATCATAATCTCATATTCAAGTAAGTAAGAATAACAACTTTTCTTTTTTATTTACTTACTGGTATCTACGGGGATCCATAGGGATATCTCACTACGCGTGAACAAATATCCAACCTTATTAACTAACCGGCCGTCCCCATACACCGTCCAGTATGAGCACCAAAAATACCATCCCTCAATATCTCGTTCGGAATGAGACGACATTCACTGTAGGGTTCCCTATGTACCCAGTCGGTCCACCATCTCCCAAGATATCCAGTAAGGCTACCATTCATTCATTCATTTAACCAATCAATTTTCTGTTTACATTTGATTTTCAGTTTCACAATTTAATCATAAATCAATGCAAGACAAACAATACGTGCATCAAGGAAACACAATTGACTCATTTTACAAATTCTAGTATATTATCATGCATTTAAAGCTGTAAAATCAAACAATCGGTTATATAGGACAACAATAATATACTAATAACTTGTAATTAATTCTCGAAATTTTTTAAATTACACAAAATACCGTATTATTAATAATTAGACTTCAATTCTATAACAGGGAATAAGGTGAGGGATTCTTACCCGAATCAGTGTCCGAAACACCGAACTTTTAGCTGCGTCTACTTGCGGTCCTCCGGTTTCCTAAATTTTCATGCGGAGGTTAAAACACGCTTTACATACATAAAAATATCCCAAAAAATTCAAAATCGGTGTTAAAAACTTTTTCTGACCAATTTCAAAATTCCAATATGGCGGCACCGCCGTGCTCTGGCGATGGCAACGCCGGTTTGCCTCGGATTGGCTGTTTTCGACTAGTTTTGGCCGGTTTTAAACTCATCCCTGCGAGAAAATTACGTTAGGGGCCCTCGGTTAGCCGAAAAAAGTCAAAAAACAAAAACTTACCGGCGACCAAATTTTTCAGTACGACGGCTCCGCCGGCTCACCTTTGTGGCTGAGCGTTTTTCTTCGGTCAACTTGTAAAAAATAAAATGGTGAGCACAATGATGGAAAAATCGCATGAAACAGCAAATGGGCTCATCAGAGGTGATTTTTGGTTTTGCCCCCCGGCGACGGCACCAGGGTTTTCCCACAATTTTCGGTTCATCCATCGTTCTTTTTCCTCTGATTTGGCCATGGGGGTGTTCAAATCAAATTCCAAGTGGATATGAGAATTTTTATATTTTTTGGCGGTCAGAGGTGGCTCCGGCACGGCGGCAAGCGGCGGTCGGCTCCCTTCTCCAGCGACTGGTTCTTCTTCTCCGGCGGGCGGAGCCGGGTTTGGGTTCAGTATGATGCGAGATATTTATACCCGTCTCCCTTAAATCTGGACCGTTCATTGCGGTTGATCTCGACCATCCAATTACGTTTAAAGAGGAAATAAATCTAGATCGTTCATCGCGATTTGACATCGACCGTACGATCGCATTTAAAGAAAGAACGAATCTGGACTATTCATCGCGTTTAAACGCGACCGTTCGATCGTGCCTGAGGAGGGAATAGATTCGAATCGTCCACACGCACGGGAATGTATCTGGGCTGTCCGATCGCGAGCACACTGATTGCTAGCGTAGCCTCCTGCGTGGTACCGAGTCAGCGTGCTTTGCCATGCGGTGTGGTTCGGTTCGTCGGAGCTGCTGACTGAGCAATCCTAGGTGGGGCAATTTTTTTAAATTATATTTTGACCCTCAATTTTTTATTTTTCTTTTAAAAATACATCCCGAATCTAAATTTTCACAATTTTTTCTCAAAATTATTTTTAATTTCATCATCCACCTATTTTTTTTTCTAATTTTACGTTAAAGAAAAATTTATAAATTTATAAATTATATTTTTATATATTTTTTTAAAATTTAAAATTAATACTGTACTAGAGTTCATATATTACAACATTTATATAACAAAATGTTATCAAAATTAATAAAAATAACAATGTAAGCATTAACTCTGCATCACTAATTAATACTTTGAATCTAACCCTTTTGTTCTTAATATATCAGTAATTTTTAAACATATTTTCTCTCTCAATAAATTGCAAATCGGGAACCCTAATGCCATAATAGCTATATATGGTTGAACATGAATGCTAATAATTATTTACAGTTTATCTAAAGTGTCTAGTTATAAATACTAAAAAATTTTGTAAATACTTTTGTTGCTTTAAAGATTTTCATACCTTATAATTTTTTTTCAAAAAGAGAAATTATCACACTTAGAAACAAAAGTAACAAGTTGAACTTGTAATTATTGGAAGCAAATTGGTAGCAACATTTTGTGAAAGTAATATAGAAGAAGTGGTGGGTTAATAATTTTAAGGTCAAAATTGTTAGTATATAATTATTATACATAATATTTAATTATTAATGTAATATATTAAATATATTTTTTAATAATTTATTTTAATATATGATAATAATATTTTTAATATTTATTATTTTGTTATTTAATTTATATCGTAAAATCATTAATTAAATTTAGAGACTTTACATTAAGATGAAAATTTTAATAGTGACAGTAAAACTTTTTATGATTTAATTTAAAATGTTCTTGATCGTTGGATCATCAAAATATGATATTAATGATGATCAAAATATGATATTAATGATATGGTAAGACCAATATATATGTGATTATCTTTACAAAATAATACATGTTGAAATTTGATAATTAAACTATATTTTAGGCTTACCAAGATTTGAATAAACAATTAATTCATTTTTGCTCAAATACCTTCACAAGAGAATAGGTTTAGCAAGATACAAAATTAGTTTCAGGAAAAGAATATTACAAGATTGTATTTATCAAAATCTCATATACACTCGTACCATATCTTGAAAAAATATATATACACACTCGCACCACTAATATATATATACACGAAGGAAAAGAATTGAAAAGAATGATAAGCTACGGCCTTCTGTTGATATGTGTAACGGCCCCAGAGATTTAAATGAAATATATGTATTAAAAATCTCAATTACAGAAGCGTAATAAAATTTTTGATTAACATCTCTTACACAATAACCAAAACGTACTCAAAATATGAAGGAACAAACTAACTAAAAGAAATACTCGAAATAAAAACTATAAATATAACTATAAAGTCTTTAGGCGTCCCCTTCGCCGTCTTCCTGCAGAACGGGCTCGGGAACAACATCTTCCTGATCTGAAATGGTTATATAAGGGATGAGCTACACCAGCCCAGTAAAAACATCACACTATCTCACTGCCAAGGAAGTAAATGTGGGTAGAAAACAAAAATGACTAATGGAGTATAATTTATAACGAACTCGTTTAT
Organism: Carica papaya; assembly: GCF_000150535.2. Next base: position 1,022,117 of record NW_019014626.1, on the reverse strand, counting down.
TAACATAAAAACCTTTACTGTCCACTTACCTCGGTGAGATCCATGAAAACAACATATGAAAACAATAACCTTATAATATCATGAAATCATACACATTTTATAACATAACACATATCATGCCTTTACATTTCAATCATCAGAAAACAGATTTCCTCTTTTACCAGCCTACTAGTATCTCTGGGGATCCATAGGGGGTCTCTGCTACACGTGAACCATTAATATTTACAACCTGATTCCAGGGCCGTCCCCATACCCTGTCCGGTATGGGCGCCAAAATCATGAACCTCAATACCCCGTCCGGTATGAGGGTGAAATGGGCCGTCCCCATACTCCGTTCGGTATGGGCGCCAAAACACATAAGGTCTCCATACCCCGTCCGGTATGAGAGACCACGTTCCCGGTAGGATTCCCTACGGACTCGGTCCGTCCACCATCTCCCAGGATATCTAGTCAGGCTGTCCACATTATCCACTCATCAATTCACATAACCTTTTTACCATTTTCCTTGGTCTCACTCATCCAATCATACACAAACATGTAAACCAGTCATCGACACCAAATAAGACAATACAGTACCGGGTTCACCATAATTCAAACCATAATAAAAGAAACCATAGTTCATGCATACGAGACCATAACATAATTACATCAAACATCATGCTGCATTTAATACTGAAAAATAGATCAAACAATAACAAACCAACACTGTGTTAGACTCGGGCTCTATTGGCAACCTTAATCAATTATACATCTATAAAGTCACAAAGTACAGTTTAGTTATTTATTTAGCTTTAATACCGTGATAGAAAATAGGGTGAGGGGTCCTCACCTATTTTGGGGTCTAAATTCGACTCTACAGTGTGCCTACAGGCTGTCCCTAATTTCCCTGAATTTTCTCCAGAAAACTGAAACGCACTACTGGTACCTGCACGTCCCAAAAAATCTCAAATCAGACCTGGGGCTCCTTTCGACCAATATCGAAATTCCGACACGGTGGCTCCGCCGTGCTCCGGCGACGATCCGCCTCGGGTTGGCCGTTTTCGGTCGAATTCGACCACACTTGCATCGATCCCTGTGATAAAACAACCCTAGGGCTCTCGGGGGGCCAAAAAATCATGAAAAATCGAAACTTACCAGCGGCGGCTCCTCCAGCGTGAGTCGCGTTTTGATGTTTGGCTCCGATCAATCTGTAGAGAAAAGAACGGTGATCATAGTGGTATAAAATTTGCATCGAATGGAGGTCAGGAACGGCCTCGTCGGAGGCAAAAACAGAGGGGGGGCGCGGCGGCGCCGCTGGACTTCGGCTAGGTTTTTCGGCCGTTTGGCCGGTCGTTTAGCTCCGATTTGGCAATAGGCGGACTCAGCATCGAAAAACAAGCAATGGGGAGAAAATTTACCTCGATCGACGGTCGAAAACTTCCCCGGTGCAGCAGCGGGTGGCGGTGGCCGGCTCCTCCAGCGTCTGGTACTTCTTCTCCAGCGAGGCATTGGCGGCTAGGGTTTTGTGGTCAGGTGTAGGTGGGGTTATTTATACCATTTTCCTTTTAATCTCAACCGTCCATCAAGATTAAATCTAGACCGTCCAATCGCGATTTAATTGGGATTAAATCTGCGCCGTCCATCGCGATGCAATCTGGGCCGTCCGTGCCTGATTGAATCTAAGCCGTTCGTACGCGTGCATCTGGGTAGTTCGTGCGCACGTTTGATCTGGCCCGCCCGTGCGCGCGGGAATGGATCTGGGCCGTCCGATCACGCGCACGCGGATCGCCCACGTGGCCCGTCCCCTGGTCAGCATTTCCTTGCCACGCGGCGTGTCCTGGTTGGCCGGGGCTGCTGATCGGGCCGCTGACGTGGGTGCTGACGTGGGTGCTGACGTGGCACAACTTTTTAAATTACGTTTTGACCCCCGGTTTCTGATTTTCGTTTCAAAAACACCCGCAGAATCCAAATTTTCACCCATTTTTCCCAAAAATCAATTTCAATTAAATCCAAATAATATTTTTACCCAATTTTATCATTATTATTAATTTTATTTTCATTAAATTAAATTAAATTAAATCAAATCAAATTAATTAAAAATCTAAAAAATTCAAATACAAAAAAAAGAAAAATAAAATAAAAATAATAATAATAAGAATAAAATTAAAATATTTGGGTGTTACAACTCTCCTCCCTTAAAGAAATTTGGTCCCTCAAATTTGCCTCTTACTCTTGGTCGAACAAATGGGGATACTGGGCTCTAAATTCTGATTCTAGCTCCCATGTGGCGTGTGGTTCTGCCACACGACCTTTACAAATGATATTTTCTGGCTGCGGAGTATTCTACTGTTTCGGTCCGCGATACCGACTGGTACTTCTTCATAAGACAAGTTTTCTTGGAGTGGAAGCGGTTCATGAGCCAAGACATGAGAAGGGTCTGGGTTGTACTTACGTAGCATGGATACGTGGAACATGTTATGGACTCTGGAGAGCTCTGGAGGCAGTGCTAGTCTGTATGCAGCAGTACCAATCCTATCTAAGATTTCAAAGGGTCCAATATATCGGGGGTTTAATTTTCCTCTCCTGCCGAACCTACTAATTCCCTTGAAAGGAGTGACCTTAAGAAACACCCGATCGCCTTTCTCAAATGCTAGGTCTCTCCTCTGGGTATCTGCATAACTCTTCTGTCTACTCTGAGCTGTCTGAATGTTCTTTCTGATTTTAACTATTTTGGACGTGGTCTCTTCCACCAACTTCGGGCCGAACAATATTCTATCGCCCACATCCTCCCAACAAATCGGTGACCTGCACGGGCGCCCATATAACGCCTCATATGGAGTCATGTTGATGCTTGCTTAGTAGCTGTTGTTGTAGGCAAACTCTATCAGGGGTAGATGGTCGTCCCAATGGCCCCCAGAGTCCAGGGCACAAGCTCGGAGCATATCCTCAAACGTACGAATTGTCCTCTCTGATTGTCCATCAGTTTGGGGATGGAAGGCAGTACTAAGAGACAGCTTTGTTCCCATAGCTTGCTGGAAGCTACTCCAAAACCGAGAAGTGAACCTGGGATCCCTGTCGGATACTACTCTCACTGGAACCCCATGCAATATGACTATCTCCCGGATATACATCATTGCCAACTTGTCCAATGAATTGGTCATCTGGCTAGGAAGTGGGAAGACTTGGTAAGTCGGTCAACGATTACCCATATGGCATCATGTCCTGAACGTGCCTTGGGTAGCCCCGATACGAAGTCCATGGTGATATGTTCCCACTTCCACTCCGGGATCGGTAAAGGCTGAAGTAACCCACCTGGGCGCTGATGCTCTGCCTTGACCTGCTGACATACCAAGCATTTAGATACAAAGTCGGCTATGTCTCTCTTCATCCTATGCCACCAAAACTGGGGTTGCATGCTTTGGTACATTTTGGTGCTTCTTGGATGCATGCCAAATTTCGAGCTATGGGACTCCGTCATGATGTCTCTTTTTAATTCACTGTCATATGGGACACACACCCTGTCTTGTAAACGAAGTAATCCATCGGCAGAGATTCAGAATTCTGAGCTCCCTCCCTGTTCTGCATCCTTCTTGCGGGCTACCAGGATGGGGTCAACTGTCTGGGCTTCCCTTATTCTCTGGATTAACTCAGGCTAGACTGTCAGGCGGCCCAAACATGTGACTCTCTTCAGATCATGAAGTCGAACCTGTTGCGTGGCCCCAATTGGTCTGTATTCTGAAACCATCAAATGGGCTAAGATACCTGCACTTTTCCTGCTAGGGCATCTGCTACCACGTTGCCATCACCCGGATGGTATAAGATATCACAATCATAGTCCTTAAGGAGTTCCATCCACCTTCTCTGACGCATATTGAGATCCTTCTGAGTGAATATGTATTTCAAACTCTTATAATCGGTATAGATCTGAAAGGTCTCTCCGTATAAATAATGGTGCCAGGTTTTTAAGGCGTGAATGATTGCGACAAGCTCCAAGTTATGGGTGGGATAGTTCTTCTCATGATTCTTTAACTGTCTGGACCCGTATGTTATAGCCTTTCCATGCTGCATTAGGACACAACTCAGGCCCAGATAGGAGGCATCACTATAAACTCTATATCCTCCCGATCCACTCGGTAAAGCCAGCACAGGTGCAGTGGTCAGCCGTTTTTTTAATTCTGAAAAACTTCTTTCACAGTCTTCATTCCACTCAAACTTGGCATTCTTCTTTGTGAGTCGGGTTAGAGGAGCTGCTAGACTGGAGAATCCTTCAACGAACCTGCGGTAATAACCTGTCATTCCCAGGAAGCTATGGATTTCCTTAACTGATGTCAGCTTCTCCCAGCCAAGTACCGGTTCAACCTTTTCGGGATTCACTGATATCCCTTCCTTCGATATGATGTGTCCTAGGAAGGCGGTCTGCTCAAGCCAGAATCCACACTTACTTAATTTCGCATATAATCTCTTATTTCTAAGGACCTGCAAAACTTGGGCAAGATAGTGAGCATGTTCTTCTCTGCTTTTTGAGTAGACTAAGATATCATCGATGAACACGATGACAAATTGATCCAAGAACTCTCTGAAGACCCTGTTCATCAGATCCATAAAGATTGCCGGGGCATTGGTTAGCCCAAATGGCATGACCAGGAACTCATAGTGTCCGTACCTGGTTCGGAAGGCCGTCTTGGAAATGTCTTCTGTTCTTATCTTCACCTAATGGTAACCTGATCGTAGGTCTATTTTAGAGAATACCTGTGCACCCTGTAGCTGATCAAAGAGGTCATCAATCCGAGGAAGGAGATACTTGTTTTTAACCGTAACCTTGTTCAATCCTCTGTAATCAATTCACAGTCTCAACGTTCCATCTCTCTTCCTTGCAAAAGTGACTCCAGCACCCCAAGGGGACACACTGTGTCTAATAAAACCACTGTCTTGCAATTCAGTGATCTGTTTCCTCAGCTCTTCCATCTTAATGCAGCTCATGTGGTAAGGAGCAACTGAAATGGGATGGGCACCTGGCTGTAGGTCTATAGTGAACTCGACTTCTCTGTCCACTGGCAGACCGGGCAGTTCGTCCGGAAACACATCTGAAAAATCTCGGACTACCAGAATCTCTTGAATACAAATTTCCTTCTTGGGCTTACCTAGTCAGAGAAAACAGCAAGAGTAAGGCACTAGAAGTTAAGAAAACTTGCCATCAAGGAATAAGTACTGAATAATTTTATTAATTTGTAAATGGCTCCTCGTTAGGAGGATTAAATACAACTTTCTTGTTAAAGGAATCTATGGTGGCGTGATACGCCGCTAACCAATCCATTCCTAAGATTACATCAAAATCCCCCGTGTCTAATCTTATCAGGTCTACACTCAGTTTCCTATTTACTATCTCCACGGTACAAGCCCTATAGATAACTTTCCCTAGTAGTGTTTCACCCCTGGCAGTAGACACAAACAACAATGAATCAAGTTTTTTAGGTGATACATTAATTTTGGAAGCAAAAGCATGTGAAACAAAAGAGTGCGATGCACTAGTATCAAATAAAACATGAGCAATATGATCACAGATAGTATACA
>NW_019014626.1:1001774-1016032 GCF_000150535.2 Carica papaya | reverse complement strand
CATCAAAAAATAGATTTCCTCTTTTACCAGCCTACTAGTATCTCTGGGGATCCATAGGGGGTCCCTGCTACACGTGAACCATTAACATTTACAACCTGATTCCAGGGCCGTCCCCATACCCTGTCCGGTATGGGCGCCAAAACCATGAACCTCAATATCTCGTCCGGTATGATGGTGAAACGGGCCGTCCCTATACCCCGTCCGGTATGGGCGCCAAAACACATAAGGTCTCCATACCCCGTCTGGTATGAGAGACCACGTTCCCGGTAGGGTTCCCTACGGACTCGGTCCGTTCACCATCTCCCAAGATAGAGTCAGGCTGTCCACATTATCCACTCATCAATTCACATAACCTTTTTGCTATTTTCTTTGGTCTTACTCATCCAATCATACACAAACATATAAACCAGTCATCGACACCAAATAAGACAATACAGTACCGGGTTCACCATAATTCAAACCATAATAAAAGAAATCATAGTTCATGCATACGATACCATAATATAATTACATCAAACATCATGCTGCATTTAATACTGAAAAATAGATCAAATAATAACAGACCAATACTGTGTTAGACTCGGGCTCCATTGACAACCTTAATCAATTATACATCTATAAAGTCACAAAGTACAGTTTAATTATTTATTTAGCTTTAATACCGTGATAGAAAATAGGGTGAGGGGTCTTTACCTGTTTTGGGGTCTGAATTCGACTCTACAGTGTGCCTACAGGCTGTCCCTAATTTTCCTGGATTTTTTCCGGAAAACTAAAACGCACTACCGGTACCTACACGTCCCAAAAAATCTCAAATCAGACCTAGGGCCCCTTTCGGCCAATATCGGAATTCCGGCACGGTGGCTCCGCCGTGCTCCAGCGATGGCGCCGCCGCTTGCGGCGACGATCCGCCTCGGGTTGGCCGTTTTCGGCCGAATTCGGCCACACTTGCATCGATCCCTGCGATAAAACAACTCTAGGGCCCTCGGGGGCCAAAAAATCACGAAAAATCGAAACTTACCGGCGACGGTGCTCTCGGGTGCGGCGGCTCCTCCGGCGTGAGTCGCGTTTTGATGTTTGGCTCCGATCAACCTGTAGAGAAAAGACCAGTGATCACAGTGGTATAAAATTTGCATCGAACGGAGGTCGGGAAGGGCCTCATCGGAGGCAAAAACAGAGGGGGGGCGCGACGACGCCGCTGGACTTCGGCTGGTGGTTTGGCTCCGATTTGGCCATAGGCGGACTCAGCATCGAAAAACGAGCCAGGAGAGAAAATTTACCTCGATCGGCGATCGAAAATTTTTCCGGTGCGTCGGCGAGCTCTTCCGGCGGCCGGCTCTTCCGGCATTTGGTTCTTCTTCTCCGGCGAGGCACTGACAGCTAGGGTTTTGTGGTCAGGTGTGGGTGAGGTTATTTATACCCTTTGCCTTTTAATCTGAACCGTCCGATCGCGATTTAATTGAGATTAAATTTGGACCGTCCATCGCGATGCAATCTGGGCCGTCCGTGCGCACGTTTGATCTGGCCCGTCTGTACACAGGGGAACGGATCTGGGCCGTCCGATCGCGCGCACGCGGATTGCCCACGTGGCCCGTCCCTTGGTCAGCGTTTCCTTGCCACACGGCGTGTCCTGGTTGGCCGGGGCTGTTGAACGGGCCGCTGACGTGGCACAACTTTTCTAAATTGCGTTTTGACCCCCAATTTTTGATTTTCTTTTCAAAAACACCAACAGAATCCAAATTTTCACCAATTTTTTCCAAAAATCAATTTCAATTAAATTCAAATAATATTTTTACCTAATTTTATCATTATTATTATTTTTTATTTTCATTAAATTAAATTAAATTAAATCAAATTAAATTAATTAAAAATCTAAAAAATTCAAATACAAAAAAAAAAATAATAATAAAATAAATAATAATAATAAGAATAAAATTAAAATACTTGAGTGTTACAGTATGTCTGTTTCTTTTTATGCACAACCTGTATGTAATATTACAATAAATAAATAAATGCATATGATATATATGATAAGAAGAAGAAGAAGAGGCAAGTTATTTTTACCTGGGTGGTAAGGAAAAATGCTAATATTACAACTCGTGATTAATATGTCTGTCTGTTGATTGATATGTTTGTCTCTCTTTATGCACGCAACCTAAAAGTGATATTATAACACACAAGTAAATGTATATATACATATATGATAAGAAAAAGAAAAGAAGAAGAAGAAGAAGAAGAGAAGAGGCAAGTTAAGATACCTGGGTGGTAAGGAAAAATGTCAAGTTACAACTCGTGATTAGGTCAGCCTGCATGATGAAAGAAATATAAAATCATTATAATTATTCATTGATATGCTTCTCTGAATATTTTAAGCGAAAATGTATGCATACTTATTATTTATCTAGTTCTGATGAAGCGGTTTATAGTGTTGTCTTTGAGCTTTCCGAAGGTACATAGTGAGGATCGCTCATCACATCCTGCAAAACCGATTTTAATATATACAACTATATATATATATATATTTGTAATTAGATGCCACATTTTGTATGATATTGTTGCATATCAAGTCACCTGGTGTGAGGAAACTTGGCTGTTGTGAGGGGATGGGCCTGCACTGCTACCGCATGGAATGATGCTGCCCATATTTTCTTGAGCTAATTCTCTCAATTTACAAAGTTCCGGCAGCACGACTTTGCCAAGATCCGGCCTATCTTTCCTTCTCAATTCTGCACACTGGAGTGCTACCTTGGCTAAACACAAGGCTGCATCAACAGGCCAATCAGTCACCTTCGGATCGAGCATTGATTCAAATGTTCCTTTCTTGATTGAATGTTCAACATAATGAGCTAATCCCATTGGATTTTGTGCTGTAAGAAGTTGCAGAAGCAATATTCCTAATGAATATAAGTCAGATTTTACACCAAGCATTCCTGTTTGTTGGTACTCTGGATCAATATAGCAGAATGTTCCAGCCATGCTAGTCATTCGGTACTGAGTTACATTCTCAGCCACTGCAGGGACTAATCTGGCTAATCCCACATCGCTTATTTTACTCACATAGTTTTGGTCTAGCAATATATTTGCTGGTTTCAGGTCTCTGTGAACCAATGGCTCTGGCTTGGTCTGATGGAGAAAGAGCAAACCTGTGGCAATATCTGCAGCAATTTGGAATCTGAGCTGCCATGACAACACCGGTGTATTCCCTTTCCGGAACAATCGATCTTCTAGACTTCCTTTCGCCATATATTCATAAACTAGAATGCCATACTCTGGACAGGCTCCCAGAAGAAGTACCATGTTTGGATGCCTTATGCAGCTAAGTACTTCAATCTGCATTATTGTTCTAAAATCTCATTAGTATGATCAAGATAAAAATTGACTTGAGAAATCAAATGCTCTCACCTCTTTCTTGAATTGTGAGGTTCCTTGAACTGCATCAGGGCGAAGAACCTTTACAGCCACAGGTGTATGATCAAGATAACATTTATAGACAAGACCGTACCCGCCTTCTCCAATCTTCCGAGATTCAGAGAAGCCTTCGGTGGCTGCTTCAATCTCCTCAATTGTATATCTCCTGTACCTCATGCTATTATTGGATAAAGTATCCAGAACCTTTTTCATTTCTTCACATTCTTTAAGGGCTTTCTTTTCTGCACTCGTTCTTTTCTGTGCTTCCAGCTCTGCTAATCTTTTTGCTGCCTCTGCTGCTTCCATTGCCGCCTTGTACTTAAGTCTCTCTTGCTCCACCATAGACATTGCCTTGTGGTTTGCAGTAAGTGCTTCTTTGCATGCTGTATTATACAAATCCATCGTCTGCTTTAGCTCCATTTTCAGTCTCCTCATCTCACCTTCAATATCTTCCTGTTTGATATTAATAATTATTTTTTTAATATTAACCAATTCATTCCCAACGTAATTTATCAGGTAATTACCATGCTTTGCGATGAATACGAACATGAAGCACACGACAATCTACCGCTTTCTTGGGAAACTGGTGATAAATCATGTAGAGAAATTTGGTCACTGAACTTGAATCCTAGATTGAGATGTCCAAGGGCAAGACTCTGTTCCGAGCTAGTGGAAGGTCGTGAAGTTGGCATTGAATCAGTACAACTGTAAGGGAAAGAAGAGGCATGGTCCGTGCTCGTCCTGTCTGAGCTGACAAATGATATATCAGTTTCTGATTCTGATAAATCTGAAAATGGTGGCTTTGTATACCCTCTTTTTCCAAAAGGTGACCTGTTAGATTGATCAAATAACATCTCATTAGACCAACCAAAATCAAACTACTCCGGTCCATTCAGTTCAATTTTTTATTCACTTACTTTCTTTGGATTTAAATATAGATGTTGAGTAATGAGGTAAAGGGATAACTAAACCAAATGAGTGATTATGATATTAAGACTTACTTTGAACGAACTTCGCGAACCGATGTGTTTCCAAGTTTGGATGACATTCGCTCTATGGAACAGTTACAGTAATTTGAGGATAATTTTGGAAGACAAAACTTGAGATTGAAAAGATTTGTTAAGGGGAAAATACCTCTAAGACTACTGTGATTATCCTCAGAAATTTGGTTCTCTATCTGACTTAACAATGGAGAAGTATATGAGGCTGAGTGAGAGGCATGCCGTACTGAAGACACTTTCCCTTTGGAGATGACGTATACAGTGCAGAAATCCGGTGCTCCTTTTGAGACGCCACTAGGAACATCTGCCCTGAACCGTCTGTACCAAGAACGGGAGTTAGATTTAATCATCCTCAGCCTTTTTTTTTTTTGACAAATTATCAAATTAGTCGATCAAACTATAAGTGGGTTTCTTTGAGAAACAATTGTAATTACAATTTGTTTTTTTAAAAATTGAAAAAGTTATTACATAGAGGTATGTGTACGGATAAAAAGTTGAAAGGAGAAGATGTGGGTACCTCATAAATCCATGCTTTGAAGGGGAACCAAGAACCAGATTCTCAATTGCAGCGTAAGCCACATAATCTGTTAATGCCCTGACTGTGTCTGTGTCTTCCAGTACCACATCAAAGCAGTGTATCTGATTATATAAATTCTTGTAATTAGCACCAAATTAATATTATTCAAAGAAAAAGATAATTAATTAAATCAAAATTACATAAGAAGCTTACATCTTTACGAGTGCAATAGCAGTGGAAGGGGAGGAAAATTTCCCCGCTCAGCTTCTCGGTTACCTGCTTTTGTGACATAGGCCCTCCTCCAATGTGCTCGTTGCCTTGCCCCTGACCTGCCATGCCGATCATAATTTCTTCGTACTCTTTTTCATGTGTTTGGAAAAAATAATAATATTTTTCTTTAAAATATAAAATAAAATCACACATGAAATTTGAGTTAAATTTTTTTATATGAAATTACCTAGAATTTCTCAATTAAATAAATAATTTACTAAATCGGATTTGTAGATACCGGGTAAATTGGATGATTTTTGAAGAACATGGATCAAAACAGCAGTTTGGCCTCTGGAAAGAAGAGTTTCAGCTGCCCATTTCAGGGCCTGTTGGCTTCCTTTGTCTTTGTCTATTGCTACTGCCACCAACCCATTTCTGGTTCCCTTCTTTGCTGGAATATTTCCCCTGGGTAGCCACATTCTTATTTTCTTCTCTCTTCTCCAAAATTTCAAAATTTTCTTTTTACCAAAAATCTCTTCCAAAATTAAATCTATATATATATGCACGCACACACACACACACACAGAGAGGAAGATGAAGATCAGGAAGCAAAAAGGTTATTTGAATATATAATTTGACAAAAAGTAAATTTTTAATAGCTAATGAATTAATTACTACCTGATGAGAGGTCTCGAGACCTCTCTTCAGCTTCCTCGTAATGTTTTACCATTAAAAAGAACCAAGTGTTTACAAGTTTTATATTTCTGGTTAACCGTCTGAAATTTGAAAGAGCTATTTTTGGGTTTAATTTTCTTTCTAAAATAAACTGCTTCTGAATTCTCCACTGTCTAAAAATAGAGGCTCATGTACGTGTGTTCTTACAAACACATGAAAAAGAGAGGAGCAAGCGTGTGTGGAATGGGATAAGATTAAGAGGGAGTCAATACAATTATTAATTTTTACTAAGTGCATATTTGCTGTCAGTTTTTAAGTGGTATAAATGTTTGGTTGTGTTTTCATGTTAAAAGAAGATGCAGGCTGTACGTGCTGATCAATTTTGTGGTAACCTGTAATATTTTGACCTTAACAAAACAATATTCATTGTTTAATATATATTGTCTTGGTATTTTACGCTTCTTCTACATATATTTTATCAAATAGTTAAAGTCGTACTGTAATTGTGTCCGACCATTTATTTGAGTAATTTTAGTATGTATGTATTGATCGGAGGTTTGTTAATATTATAAGTTTTAAAAGTACTATTAAAAATAATTATTTTTTATTATAAAATTACTTTTTAAAATTTTAATAAAAATCAAAAATATTTTTTATTGTTAAAATTTTAAATATACTTTTCAATATAAATTAATAAATAAAAAAAATAAATATAATAAAAGATGTAAATTGACACAAAAGTATGACACAAGAGGTACTAAATTTTAGTAATATGAAATAATAGAATTTTACGACTTAACACAAAAAACAAAAATAAAAATAAAATTAAAAGATGAGAAATAATTTGAAAAAAAATTATACAGAATAAAATAAAATAATACGAAATAATAGATTACTAATTAAAATTAAACAAAATAAAATAATTTAAATATAATTAGAAGATAGTATGAAATTAAAATTATGTACTTTATGTCTAAATTGCTTAAGAGGAAGACCAAATTTTGCTTTTTTTTTTAATAAAAAAATAAATAAATAAATAAATTGGTTTTTTTTTTTAAAGTGTATAATTACATTTTATGATGTTTCTTTAACTCAAGATATCTGACTAAAAAGGAAAATTCTTTTTATATTTATGTGGGCGTTAATAATTATATTATTTGATAAATTATAGATTGAATTTTCAACTAATATAAGTGCAACAATTAGTCTGAGAGGAATCCCTTGGAATGGGTCAATCTTTGAATACGAACGAATTTGTTGATTTAACAAGGAATTCTCATATCAAAAAGTTATTTTCTCAAGGACAAAATTTTATACGTTGGTTATTTTTATTAAAAATATCAATACCCATAATCTTTCACAAGAAAATAATTTCATTCACCCAGATTTTTTACAAAAAATTAAAAGTATAGTAATGTATTTATATGTAGTTTTAATTCATGTAAATGATATTTACATAATCATAAATAAAATTATGGTGCCACACAAATCTAATAACTAGTAAAGGGGAACGGAAACCCTCGCACGTAACAAAATGAGTGATAATTACAGGAAAGGATTTTCAAGTGATAACAAGGGTGGGGGAGGCCTGGGACCCACGAAAACCAAAAACAACTGTCCACCCAACTCCTTTTTCCAGTCAATAAGTCTACCACCAAAACCTGCTCCTTTTCCCATTTCTCCCCAACCCAAAACCCCCGATGAGGAGAGGAGCACCCACTCCGCACCGGAGTCGCCATAGCTAGAGACCTCCACAAACATGACTATGCAATCTCACCTCCTCTTATCTCTTTTCCTCTTACCTTTCTTTTCTTTCACCACCTCTCTCTCCTCCATCATCCCTCTGGGTTTCTCACTCCACGCCTCCAATCAAAACCAGTCTCTATCCTCTCCCGACTCCACTTTCTCTCTCTCATTCCTCCCCGTCGTCCCCGCCACCTCCCCGCCCACTTTCCTCGCCACCATCACCTACTCTGGCGGAGTCGCCGTTTGGTCTGCCGGTGAGGTAGACTCCGGTGGAGTCCTCCGCCTTCTTCCTACCGGATCGCTCCGTCTTGTCAACGGCTCCGGCTCCACCATCTGGGATTCCCGCACTGAAAATCTTGGTGTCTCCTCGGGCTCACTCGACGACTCCGGCAACCTCGTACTCCTCAACAACAAAAGCGTTGTCGTCTGGTCTTCCTTCGAGGACCCCACTGACACCGTCGTCCCAACACAGAATTTCAGTGTGGGTCAAACTTTGCGATCTGGGCTTTACTCGTTTTCGCTTCAAACAAATGGTAATCTCACTTTGACATGGAATAAGACTATTGTGTACTGGAACCAGGCGTCGAACTCCTCCATAGACACCAATTTGACTTCTCCCAGCTTGAGTTTGCAACCTAACGGGGTCATGTCAATCTTCGATTCGAATTTGACCAGCGGAGCTATTGTTGCTTACAGTAGCGATTACGGAGAAGGCAGTGATATATTGAGGTTTTTGAGATTAGACAATGATGGGAATCTGAGGATTTACAGCTCCCCTAGAGATTCCGGAACTATATCTGCGAGATGGGCGGCTGTTAGTGATCAGTGTCAAGTATTTGGGTACTGTGGAACCATGGGGATTTGCAGCTACAACGATTCAAATCCGATTTGCGGATGCCCATCTCTGAATTTCGAGCCCATCGATGTGAATGAAGCGAGAAAAGGATGTAAGAGGAAAGTGGAGCTGGATAACTGTCCTGGTAATCAAGCAATGCTGACATTGGAGCATGCCAAGTTCTTGACATACCCTCCTGAGTTAAAAGATCAGACTTTCTTCATGGGCATTTCAGGTTGCAGGTCCAATTGTCTTCTCAGCGGTTCTTGTACCGCTTCCACTTCTGTATCAGATGGAACTGGAGTCTGTATCATGAAGACACCAGGTTTTGTTAGCGGGTATAAAAACCCAGTTCTGCCCAGCACTTCTTTTGTTAAGGTCTGTGAACCAGTTTCCCCTAATCCCTCACCATTATCACAGGCTGCAGGGAACAGTAAGGGTTGGAAATTGCAGGCTTGGATTGTTGTGGTTGTGGTTATAGTTACCCTTTTGATTTTAGTTGCACTGGAAGGTGGTTTTTGGTGGTGGTGTTGTAGAAATAGTCCTAAATTTGGTGGGTTATCAGCCCAATATGCCCTTCTTGAGTATGCATCTGGTGCACCAGTGCAGTTTTCCCACAAGGAGCTGCAGCGCTCCACAAAAGGGTTCAAGGAGAAGCTTGGAGCTGGAGGGTTTGGTGCTGTGTACAGAGGTATTCTAGCTAATAGAACAATTGTTGCAGTGAAGCAGCTTGAGGGCATCGAGCAGGGAGAGAAGCAGTTTCGAATGGAGGTTGCTACAATAAGCAGCACCCACCATTTGAATCTGGTGAGATTGATTGGGTTTTGCTCAGAAGGAAGGCATAGACTTTTAGTGTATGAATTCATGAAAAATGGGTCACTTGATAATTTCCTTTTTGCCGCAGAAGAACAGTCTGGAAAGTTGTTGAACTGGGAGTACAGATTTAACATTGCTCTTGGAACTGCAAGGGGGATCACATACCTTCATGAGGAGTGTAGAGACTGCATTGTTCATTGTGATATAAAACCTGAAAATATTCTCTTGGATGAGAATTACAATGCCAAAGTTTCAGACTTTGGCCTCGCTAAACTGATAAACCCCAAAGATCATAGGTATAGAACCTTGACAAGTGTTAGGGGAACAAGAGGGTACTTAGCACCGGAATGGCTTGCTAATCTCCCAATCACGTCAAAATCTGATGTTTACAGCTATGGCATGGTTTTGCTAGAAATAGTGAGTGGGAGAAGAAATTTTGAAGTCTCAGACGAAACGAATCGAAAAAAGTTCTCTGTGTGGGCATATGAAGAGTTTGAGAAGGGCAATTTGCAGGCAATCATCGACAAAAGACTTGTTGACCAGGAAATCAATATGGAGCAAGTGATGAGGGCAATTCAAGTCAGTTTCTGGTGCATACAGGAACAGCCATCTCAAAGACCAATGATGGGGAAAGTGGTGCAGATGCTAGAGGGAATTACAGAGATTGAGAAGCCACCAGCTCCAAAAGCCGTTACTGAAGGTTCCATGAGCGGAACCAGCATACACTTGAGCAGTAACATAAGCGCCCTCTCAACATTTGCAGCCTCTGCTCCGGCTCCATCATCGTCTTCATCTCTTCAGACTGTTGAATTGTCATCCTCAGCATCGGGAAGGAATATCGAGGGAGGAGCTTCTTCTTCCTTGCTACGGTCAGAGCAGAAGTGAAAGCTGATTCCCACGACTGAGTTTGTCAACAAGGCAGACTTGAAATTGTATTTTGATGTTCCTGGATTCAACTATGTGAGTCACATAGGCTAGGTAATATGTTGTAAAGAATAGTAGGACTGTGAGATTGTATGATATGCTGAATTTATTATGAACATTGTGAGAGGGCAGAACATAATAAATTCTTGGGTCGTAATTGAAGTTTTTATTCATTGTAAAACATTGGTTTAAAGGTTTAGATTGACAAACAGAGGAAAAATAAATGAAAGAAAACATTCAATTTTCAAATTTGTCTCACTCTAGATTGATAGCTATTTTATATTATGTAGTTAAAGAGAAGATTAAAAATTTATTACATTATTCAAAACAACCGTGTTGAAACCTGGGGTGTTGCTGCAGCAAATGAGGAGATTGTTTCAACTGACTACAAAACAAGCGTGTAAGTAGTATAGTATATATGCTCTGTTGTTGTCAGTTGTCCCCGGTAGTAGCAGGCCTGGGGTTGGTTAAGTAAAATATTATTCACATGTCGATATGAGAGAGAAGACTAAGTTCTTGGAAGTTAATTGCGCCTTTAATTTCACCTGCCCACAGACATATTACCAATTTAAATGTAAGCGATATGATATCGTAGAAGATTTTATTTTCTGAAATATTTTAATGGTGGCTGGTTTACTCATAAACTGTAAAAAAATCTTTATTAGACCAAAAACATAGATCAATAGTTTGTTTACTTACAAATAATTCATATTTCCATTCAGATTTGAAATCTCAATTTCGTAATTTCTCTTCCACTAAAATTATGTGATTATGCCTTGTACCCCAAAAAAAAAAAAACATACGAACAATTTTGTTGATATAAATTCAAGTAGCTCATGAGTTACTTAATTACGACTAACAACTGTCTGTTATTGGCATAATTTAAATGAATTTTGCTTCTTGTTTTTCAAAAACAAAAAACAAAAAAAAAAATTCAAGTAATTCTTGAGACCCTTAACTTTTATGCAAAGAATCATTATGCTAATGGATTACGTAAGTTTACAATAAGTCCAACAAACAATTCCTGAGAATCGATATTTGAGTTTCTTTCCTTTCACACATGCAATATTAATTGCTAATTGGCTACATTATTTTCTTAAAGGCACTACTAATCTTCATGGGTCCATCCTATCTATATATATATATAGGTATATAGGTATATATGTGTACTCAAACTCAATGTCTCAAAAGATAAGACAAATGTTGGGGTATATACAAAGTCAGGAGTTAGTAAGTTATTCGCACAATGTTGAATTTTAGATGCAATAATAGAGTGAGTTTTTTAAAATATTTTTAAAAAACATTAAGTTGTTTGATAACTCCTCTCGTTTTCTGAGCAAGTGGTTCAGAATTTGATCTCCTCTTTTCACAAATTATTTAGCCAGCCGCCTCAAGAAAGAACAAAAACAAACTCATATACACTAAAATACACCAGTAGTTTTAACTATATACATATATATATATATATATTATGCATTATTAAGTTACTAGTGACAAATAAAAGTTACACAATGAGGATTGCACCTTATCCATGATTTTTGTTTGTTGGGTTGTTTAATTGAGAGCATTAAAAAATAGAACATACACATATAAATATTTATATACGTATGTAATTAAAAATTGGGATTCATTACCTTCAACATTGAGTTTGTCTTTTATAGATTCAAATTCTATTGCGTGTTGTCCCAATTAACCTTATAAGGTTGTCTAGTTATTTTAGGCTATGCACCTGCCATCATTATTTTACCTTTTATTTTTTAAAAATAAAATTCTAGCTTTTGTTATAAAAATAGCCTTCAGTACCGTGGCAACTATATGTATATGTATATGTATATATAGTCACCATCATTCTTTTGTTTATTTGTATTGATACAACACAAAATAATTTGCCCACAATGCTAACATATATTATTGTGCTGATCTCTTGTAGCCGCTAACATTTTCCCCCTTTGGCTCAGCCAATAGATGAAGATATCCATCATTATTAAAAAATTTTGATAAAAAAATAATGAAAATAGTGCAAGCTATTGTTATTTATATACTATACATATTTTTTAAAGGGATCAGTGTATTTCACATCAACTTTTGTAAATTAAAAGTAATGATAGTAATACTAATTTATAAATTAAAGTAAACACAAAAATATATGAATTAAGGCTTTAGATGCTTAAATAAAGAAAATTTAAAATTTTAGGGTTTTTTGTGATTAAAAAAGACTAAAATGAATTAAATATTTTAAAACGGGACCAATCTATAATTTATAAAAAAATTGACATCTCAGTAGGTGAGGTGTTAAAGCTAGCCAATCGCAGAGGCGGAGCAGGAAGGAAGAGATGCCAAAATTCAATGGAGGAAGAGACGTCGTGTGGGAAGGAAGAGAGAGGGGAGACCGAGCGGCGTTGGGGTTAAGGGAGAGTCACAGAGAGAGAGAGGTCGAGGGGAAGAGGGGGCGACACGACCGATAGGAATATCTATGCGTGGCTAACCAAAAAGGAAGGGAGTATAAGAAACCAAAAAGGAGAAGAGGCAGCATCATGCAATGGGAGAGGAGATTGTCGCAGGAAAGAAAGAAGAAGAAGAAGAAAAAGAAAAAGAAGAAGAATGAGAAGATGAAGAAAATAAAGGAATTCGATCAAAGCAATCGGCCTATCGTAGCTTAGGGGCAAGCCGACAACGCGATGGAGCTTCGATTGGGAAGCAAATTCATGCATGCCCAGAGAAAAAAAAACCAGGCATAGTGTCGGGCTTGATCTAGCAGTTTCGCTCCAAATATGAGGTGTCGTGAGTTTTTGAGATCTAGCCAACCTTACTGTGAGCCATATCCCAATCGACTTCATGGTGGTTCCGCTCCAAGTCTAAGGTGTTGTAAGCTTTCACAGTGAATTTCAGTCCTTCACGGCAGCACGTGGTGGTGCCAGCAGCGAAAACGTGGTGGCGCATGCTGTTTCCAGTGGTGGCATGTGCGGCAAAGCGTGGTCATTCCAACGGTGGCGCGTGTGGCAATGCATGATCATTCTGGCAATGGTGCATATGGCAATGCGCGACCATTTTGTTGGTGGCATATATGGTGGCGTGTGGTGGTGTGCGGTGACTTCGATGAACCTGGATTACGTGTCAAAGGTAAAATCAATTTTTTCTTTCATTTTATATCATTTCGAAATTATTAGTCAGTTAATAAATAGTGTATATTGTTTGTTAACAAGAGAAACATTGTGGTATGGTTCAGCAACTACCCCCATCGAATTATTTGGTCTTACTCGTTATCAATGGGATCAGGCATACTTCCAGCAAGAAATATATCGAAGAATTAGTGTTGGGCTAGCCGAAAATCAAAGTTTATCAGAAGCTTGGTCTAAAATTCCTGAAAAATTAGCTTTTTATGATTACATCGGCAATAATTCGGCGAAAGGGGGATTATTCAAAGCGGGTTCAATGGACAACGGGGATGGAATAGCTGTTGGGTGGTTAGGACACCCTATCTTTAGAGATAAAGAAGGGCGTGAACTTTTTGTACGTCGTATGCCTACTTTTTTTGAAACATTTCCAGTTGTTTTGGTAGACGGAGATGGAACTATTAGAGCCGATGTTCCTTTTAGAAGGGAAGAATCGAAATATAAGTGATAATCGTGATTGAAAGAGAACTATAGACCAAGTCAGAAAGGATCCCGAAAGCTTTTCTAATCAAATCGTAGGTAAAAATTGAGTTAATTCCGTACGGAGACATATTAGTGTGTATATAAATTATAAATGATATATATAAATATATATGTATAAATTATGTAATGTACATATTTTTTTATAGGTAGGAATTGATAAGAATAGAACTAATAATAACAAAGGCTTGAATGGATTATTTACTGTATGTGGTGTGGCGTGATGAGGTGTATTGGTGTAATGTATATGTATATGTATGTATACTGTGTGAATTTATATATATAAACTATAGGTAAGTGTGTGTATTTATATGTATACACATGTTATTATATGTGTGAATGTGTAATTTTTGTATGTGTGTAATAGTGTATGTATTTATAGTTGATTGTGTGTAGGAATTATGAATCTTAAGTTAAGATATATATTGGAATTGTGCAATAAGAAGATTAGATAATTTGTTCATACGCTTAACTCG
>NW_019014626.1:949299-966260 GCF_000150535.2 Carica papaya | reverse complement strand
ATAGCTCTAGCATGTTAC
Source organism: Carica papaya (assembly GCF_000150535.2). Next base: position 966,242 of record NW_019014626.1, on the reverse strand, counting down.
ATTATTATTATTATTTATGGAGAAAGATATGTAATATGGGTATGTGATTTAAGTTGTTAGATGATTGCCTCACCCACTTTTGGGTTTCACACATATTGTAACGTGTGATTGGGCACCATAGTACAAGACACAACTATATAAAGCCTCCTATGACGATATAAATATAACCCAACACAAGTGGATCAATAATATATATTTTGCCCCATTTGCTTACAGTATACACACACATATTAAGACAATAAAATAATTACTAGAAATATTATAATAAGTTCAATTATTCTTTTTGAAATAACTTTGTTCTATTTTAATTAATTACAAACAGAAAATCTATGTGACATTATGTCTCAATGGCTATTATATTTGAAACTACTAATAAAAACCAGTTTAATTTCCTTTTTAACTTTTAAAAGAATATTTTGTATTTTTTATATAATTTTTTTCCAGGTGGGTAATGAACTGGGAGCCGGGAAGCCGCAGAAGCGAAGCTGGCGGCCACAGTGGCACTTGCCTGCGCTTTCCTAATTGGCGTTATCAACGTAATATGGACGGCGGCGCTGAGCGAGAGGTGGGCCAATTTGTTCACAAACGATCACTTAGTCACCACTCTAGTGGCCTCGGTCATGCCCCTCATAGGTATCTGCGAGCTCGGCAACTGCCCGCAAACCACCGGGTGCGGCATTCTACGCGGCACAGCCAGGCCAGTGGTGGGCGCCCGAGTCAACCTCCTCTCCTTCTACTTGGTAGGCACTCCAGTGGCAGTCGTCCTCGCCTTCTGGCTAAAGGTGGGATTCAGCGGGTTATGGTTCGGGCTGTTGTCAGCGCAAGTGGCGTGCGCCGTGTGCGTACTGTACGCGGTGCTGGTGTGTACGGACTGGGAAGCAGAGGCGTTGAATGCCAGCAAGCTGACGAGCATGGAGCTGAGCATGGTGAAGGAGCAGAAAGAGGAAGAGAGCAGAGGGTTGTTGGTAAATGGGAATGGTAGTTATAATGATGATAGATTAATGGATGATGTGTTGTAGATATTTAGGGTTGATTAATGGAGGATGAGGAAGATGAAGATGAAGATGAAGATGGGGTTGTTAATTTCATGTTGTTGTTTTTTGTTGCAATGGTGTTGTGTGTTTGTGTTGTCTGGTGGGGGGCAGGCTGGTGGTTTTGATGCCATAGGAAGGTGTTAAAAATATTTTAACAAAGAATGGCCTACATTTAATTTGCTACTTTCTTCTTTGTTTGTTTACAAGTTGTTTTCTTTCATATAATCTTATTTAATAATTGGACATAATTTTCTTGGTTATCTTAAAACATCGTTCGCTTGTTTCAAGAGTTTTTCTGAGTTGGAGGTGTAGTCATCTCTTCCCCTACAGTCTAAAGATTTGAAATTAAAGAGAGATTGACATGATGACTTTTGAATGATTAGTGTTTAAAATGGGATTGAGAATCAGAATCAGCAGGCATTGTCTGGCCAATTTAGATGTTGTAGGGGAAAATGGCGAGGGAGACCTGTTTCTTTAACCAGTCTTAAAGTCTGATTCTGGGCTAAAACGACACTTCATAAATAGCAAAAAAAGGGAGTGTACCAACCAAAATTTGCCACATGCCCCACAAACCTCATCTTTATATTTATCTCATCTTCATATTTTCACTATATGTTATTACCACTATTTTAATTTTTTATTATCATAATAATTTTATTTATTGTCAATTATTCTTTTAATTACTTCTATTCTTTTTATAAAAAATTATGAGTTTTTGATCGATTTATGCGTATTAATATATTTTTATTGTAAGTTTATATTATCGTTAGTATGTATTTGTTATTGTATAAATTTTTACATAAAAAAATATTAATTCATTATTAAGTAATCTGACACTCGTCGTCACTTTCAAATAAGAAAAAATTGTATAGATTTACTTTTCACATATAAATTATTCTAGTATTTAGAATGTTATAGTCTTGGATTAAAATTTTGTATATTAAAATTAAATTGTTCCCAAACATAAATTAACACTAAAATATTGAATAATCTAATCATACAAAAAGTAAATCACTTAAAATATGAAAGATTTACATGAAACAAAACAAAAGCTAACATCACTAAAAATCATCTCATACATTATAGCTTTTGTAAAAGTAGTTTGGTCGTCCAATTCTTAATATCTTTTTAAAGAGAAGAGAGGAAAAAAGTTTATAAAGAAGAAAATATTATTGCTCTCACAAGTTGACAAGAGGAACAAAGCATTCCCAATTCAATAGATTGAATTGATTTTTTTTTTTTTCCCCCTCTGGAATTTTATTATTATGGTTAGTCTGCTGGTGGGGGTCTATGTCATCAATGCAGAGGAAAATACAAGAGAAGCCAGAGTTACAATCATGAAAAACAATATTGATTTTTGTATCATCATCATGCATCTGGGCTCTGTTCACAGAAGGGAAAAAGCAGAAAAGAAAGTGGGACGACCCCTCCACTTACATATATCTATATATCTATACATATATACACATATATATATATATATATTTCCCTCCCTCTGAGAAAGGGCAAAGTAGTGGATGGGGATGAAAACAGAAGGCTCAGGAGAAAGGAATTGAGCTGAGTGCTTGCTTTTTTAGCAGGACCTGAAATGTGACATTTCAAATTTTCCAATTCTTCTGTTCTGCCTTTTTCAGTTAGATCCTTCTCCTATTGAACTCTTAGAGTCAGAGGCAGCCTCCATCCTTTGATATTGGAGATGTGGCACATTTTACAACTTGAAAATGATATTACCTCGGATCCACATCTCTTCAAACATTTTGTCCAATATTTTGCCTTGCTAAAATATCACATAACATTAATACCATTATTTCACTCTCATAAATTATTAGGATATGTTATTACCAATATATTAATATAGTGACATATTTATATATTGGTTAAATATATATATAAGAATATAATTCGATTCAAATTTATTATTTTTTATAAAAAAAAAAAAAAAAAAAAAGACATACCAATATCATCTATCTAATTTTATTTGTCAAAATGCTATAAGCACGGATAGCATTGTGCCATCTAACTATCTCCATCCAATATTTCAAGAATGTCACTTAATCAAATCTCTACTAGTAACTTCTAACTTTATATTGAAGGAGGACAGTAGGCACCCCCAAAACTGTGTTCTCAGTGGGTATGGAGGATTATTGAGGATAAGATTTAGAAACCAGGCATGTGAGAGATACAAAGATGTATACAGTAGCAAGAGAATTTTTTTTTCTGGGGAAAAAGTATGAAGAGAATTTTGAGGAAGGGGAGAGAGCCAAAATAAATTGTAGAAGCATGCGCATAAATAAAATTGGAACAGTGAAGTGAACAGAAAAAGGACACAGTTTGATGTGTGTGGAAATCCAACTTTACCTCACTTTTTCTTTTTAAGTCTGATTTTCTTTCTTGATGCCACACGTACGGATCAGCAGAAGAAGACAAACAAAGGAATGGATTTTTAATTTTATTTTTTCTGAAGAGATTGATTTGTGATCAGTGATAAAGATGTATGATGCTGCTACTGGGTCCTACACCTACCATAGTGTATAAATTAACCTACTGTTATAAAATATTTTTTTAAAAAAATTATGTAGGAATTAAGCACTGTGGAATATTTCCTTTGGTTGCGGCTCACATGGGTTTGGCTTCTCAACCCTAAACAAAGATTATGGAGCATGGGATGGAGATGGAGATGGAGATGGAGATGGAGATGGAGATGGCCTTTCTTCTTTTCGTATCTGTTTGCTTATTCCTTTTTCTACAGTTTCAGGTATTGTCTCTCCCTCTGCTCATTATTTAAACTTCTTCTTTTTCATTTCTTTAAAGATGCTTACTTTCATTTAATCCCTTGACCCCACTATCAGCTTCTTGATTTCAGAACAAGGCTCATAAAGGTCATAATCTTAAAATTATGAATAGTAATATATTATTTAAAATCTGGGATTGGAGATAAAACTCTCTAACTTACAATTTTGATATATTTTCATGCATTATGATAAATAGCATATGTTTTTTTTTTTCAATTCCAGGACTTCATTTTATTTTCTTAACATAAAAGTTATTCAATAAGTTTATTCTTACAACTTCTGTCAATCCGTGCAGCAGGTTTATCCTATACCCACAAGGGCCTTTATCTCCATCTGAAAAAGGGTTTCTTCACTTCAATGTGTGTGTGTGTGTGTGTGTGTGTGTGTGTGTGTGTGTGTGTATACAAGGAATTTATATATAGGATCCAGTATCTTTTCCTCCAGTCTCTTCAATGGCACAGTTCCTTTATTTTGACAATAATGATCTTCAAATCGCCATAAAGAAGACTCTGTTGCCTGCAATCACCCAAAAAAATCATTTTGGTAGAAGCTTTACCAGAGGGCCCTCTGCTGACTCAACTTTGTAGATATACGGCCTGCAGATAACATTAAATTAACAGTTTGTGTGTGTGTACATGTGTATATATATAGATTGAATATACACGTATATTAAAAGTTTTTTTATTGATCAGAATATCTTCGGACTAACTTTTACATACTTATAATAAACTTCTTTTCGTCCAGTCAAAAGCAAGTAATTTACACAAAAATAGAAGATCATGAACAAAAATACTTGTTGCTTTGTATTAATGCTTGAATACCAACAGAAAGACTCCATTTTTAGAAAATTTTCTTCAACAACAGACAAGGCATGATCTCTAGTCTAAATTACTGGTTATTGACACCAGCGGGTGGGTGCACCACTTTCCCATTTCAGGCTGTCTAGTCTAGTACATAAAGAAAAGACAGTATATTGCATAATAACTTTATTTCAGAATAATCAATGGAAAAGAACGAAAAGAAAGGGCGAGCACGAAGTATGATGGTCATTTTCAAGCTAAAATTGAGAATGAAATAATTAATAATGTACCAAACGTGCAATTTAGGCATACCATGCGCACTACCTTAGTATGTGCTTGTGGAGATGGTTATAGGATATTACAGAAACATACATCAAACTATGTGCTTTCCAATGAGTGCGTTCCTCTGTGTTGTTGCAATGAAGTAAACTGATCATAGACATGGGGATGCAAGCTAAGGGAAAAAGATTGAGCAGTAGATATAAATGGTTGCTGAATGAAATGCTGCCAAAATTTGACTTCCTAATTAGATTGGGACAGCAAAAGAACAAGTTGAGACATTTTTTTTCGTAATGAATTGAAATCCAAAATCCATTGTCATACAGAGACCGCTTTATTGACAACTTATTTCCAATATTAGAAGATCGTGTATTGGGCAAGAAATCAGAAACCTACATCTTGGCATGCCAGTAGTTTATGTTACTGAGGAAAATATCCATACTAAGTGGTACAAAAGATAGTCTCTATTCCTCTCTCTACAAAATGAGCCGTCAATTCCCAAAAGTGAGGATACTAAAATGTGGAAACAACTGTGACCTTACATGCCATTCCTCAATGGTTCATGTTTACCAACACAACCTCCAAGAGCGGACGTCAGCAAAGACACAAAATCATTTATAATATTTTCAGATTACGATTATCAGTAGGATGCAAGAATTGGTTCCGCAGAGGGAAGACAATAGACAGAACACCCATGCATAATACCGTGCCTGATATTTGAACTAGAGTTCAAAGCCTTGTTTCAAGAATAGGATGGGGCATTGCAGCAACAGCCTTGGACTTCTGAAACCAACGAGGTTGACCCTGTTCCTCAGAGGCACAGGTAGGCACTGTACATGCCTGGCTTTATACTCCCAAATCATTTGAAGAAAGGTGGAGCCATTTATGAACCTTGGCCCAGACAGGATACCCCTGATATGAGTTAATGCAGCAAAGGTCAAGAAATTAAATCACACATTTCTAATATTTCAAAGTTATACAATTTTTTTGTGAGTTCTAATTAAAATTTTGTGACTTCCAATGAACACTAATTTTAACAACAGAACACCATAAATAAATGAAGAAAAGTTATTTATTGCCCAATAATTAACAGAAAATTTCCCGATACTGCAGATAGGAAAACAGTCTAGCTATTAAACATAACCATGCATCGGTACAGCTGCAACCACTTAATCAACAGAACGAAAAATAACCGTTTCATTTACCTCCGCTACCAGCCTCCTGATGTAGGACAAATTAGCATTACTTTGCCTAGTAAAAAGTTGGGAGGAAAAAACTCAAATATCACACCTAGGACTCTTATACATCATATCTAAAAAGTCTTAAACAATACTTAAGGATTTGACTGCATCGCAGAAACTCTGAAAAATATATTTTGAATACTTGAATGATTAATAAGTAAAATTACAAGGTTATTTATAATAATCTTTCCTAATTAGAATAAAACTAAGTTAGAAATACTAATCTTAATACAAATAGGAAAATACTAATAAGAATAAAAATCTTAAGTTATTAAAATTATAATAATACTCCTCAATAATATAGATTCTTAAGTAGTATAGTAGTTTAACATCTAATATAATTACAATTTCTAAACTATATAAGAAATCTATTGCTAGTCCATTCTGCATCACTTCCATTATCCCTTCAGTTGTGTTCTCTGTCCCTTGTTCCTCCTCTTCCATATCTTTTTCTTTATATGCTTATAGAGTGAGCTCCCAAGATTCCTTGTGGACCAAAGGACATGGTTGTTGGCAGCCCATCCTACAAACGAGATGGTCTGTTAACTTTCTAAATTTCCTTACTTTGCTTTTTGTTATTGTATTTTCTCCGAGAATCTCTTCTCCTCTAGTTTTGTATCTTCCTCCTTTCTGAAAAATCTTGTTTTCTGGCAAGAGGAAAAAAATCAGAAGAAACTTTAGACATGAGTTTAGAACATTTTATTGTTGTGTTTTCTTGAGGGTCTTATCCACAGATTTACCCCTATCTCCATTTCAGTTCAGTAACAATTTGAAGGAAAGAGACATAGATATGATGTGAAATCAAGGAAACTTATATGTAAATTTTGGGTTCAAATCCATAATCATCAACTCATGGTGTTCAACATCCTTTCAGCTGAACTGTAAAAGACATTGAGAGAACAGGAAAAATAATTCCTTTTGGTAGGGTGTTTCAGTGTAGAGAAGCAAAAGATATGAAGCTCAAGCATTTTAATATTGTTTCATTTTTTAGTATGTGTTTTAGGAATGTTATTTTGTTCTTCTGGCTCCTGTCCAGTGGCAGTTTATTTTTGTATACATAGATTTATAACCGATATGCCTAGATAAGACAGATTCTAGTCAAAAGAGCAGTAACTATATCAGTTTTATAATAACTCCAACCCTAATGCAATGGAGGTTATCAGCAAAAATTAATTTCAGAAAAGTTGCCTGGGTACTCAAATGTTGTAGATCTTTGAACTCTCTCTTAAAAAACTCACACTAATTTATCCCGTTCTAAGATCCTATTGTAGGAGTTATAACAACTTTCCTCCTCCCCAAAAAAATATATCTATTTTCCCCTTCCATAACTCTTCTTCAGCAATCACCCATCCAAAGGTAGCCTACACATTGAATTCCTCCATAGCTCAATGACGTTGAACGCAGACAGGAAAAGGAAAATTTTTTCTTCTTTATTTTTTGGTATGATTAATTGATACAAAAAGCTGAATTATAGAGTTTATATTCCTATTTTATCTTCGTAATTTTAAAAGTAAATGACTATACAATCAATAGTAATCACTCCTAAAAATTATAATAATAAATCTTAAAGATACGTAGTAATAACTTCTAAAAATATACAGTAATAAATTCTAAAAATATACAGTAATAATTCTAAAGATATCTAGTCAACTTTTGATTCTTTTCATATATTTCTACACCTCTCCTCAAGTTGGTGTATAAATATTGATCATGTCTAACTTGTCCATTAAGGATTCAAATTTTGGTCTGAAATGCTATTAATAACATCAGTTGTTTGTTGCTCAGAAATCACAAACGGCATACAAACAACTCTATTCTCCAGCTTTTATTTAATGAAATGTTTATCAATTTCAATATATTTCGTACAATCATGTTGAACTGGGTTGTGCGCAATGCTTATACTTGATTTGTTATCACAAAATACTTTCATAAGTGCTTTTGCATCTAATCTTAGTTCTTCAAGTACTCTTTTAATCCATAATACGTCACAAGCTCCATTTGCCATAACTCTATACTCGGCTTTTATATTACTTCTAACGACCACACTTTCTTTTTTACTTCGCCAAGTAACCAGATTTCCCCATAACAATGTACAGTACCAAAGATTGATCGTCTATCTAAAACTGAACCTACTCAGTCTGCATCTGTGAAAACTTTTATACTCTTTTTATTATTTTTATTGAACAGCAACCTCCTTCCCAGTGTACTTTTTAAATACTTGAGAAGTTTATATGCGGCTTCCAGATCTCCCTCATAAGGTATATACTTTCTTTGTGACACAATTTTTCATATTTGACCTTGCAATTTCCATATCTAGGAAGTAGCGTAACGGTGCCAAATTCTTAATTTCAAATTTTGAGACGATATTTTTTCAACTTACTGATCTAATCATCATCATTCCCAATAAGTATTATATCATCCACGTATACAATCAAGATAGTCATCCTTTCATTAATAGTGTGTTTCATAAACATTGTATGATCAGATTGTCTTTAGCTATATCATTCTTTTTTAATAAATCTGGTAAATCTCTCGAACCAAGCTCAGGGAGACTATTTTAATCCATATAATGATTTTCTTCAGCTTACAGACTTTTCCTCTAAACTTTTCTTCAAAGCCAGACAGCACATCCATATAGACTTTCTCTTCTAACTCTTTATTTAGGAATGCATTTCTAACATTCAATTGAAACAGTGATCATTCTAAATTCATAGTTACAGAGAATAACATCCGAGTAGAATTCTCTTTAGCAACAAGGGCAAGCGTCTCCTGATAATCGACTCTATATGTCTGCATAAATTTTTTTACTCCTAAACTTACTTTATAGCATCTCAAGGATCTATCTGAGTTGAATTTTATAGTGAAAACCCACTTGCACCCAACAATCAATTTCCCTTTAAGCAAACTGGTCATCATCAGATTCTCAGCTTTGAGGAGACATAACTACATCTTTCTTAATTTGAATCGGCTTTCTTTTAGTGTAAATTTTTCCGAACAACCTCTCATTATTGAAGCGTGCATAATTCATTTCACTAGTGGCTTTTTTGTGTTCGGGATTTAAGGTGGGCCCCTCCCCCTTCCCCCCCCGAAGTTTTCCTTATCCAGAATATCAAGAGTAAAAGTTGCAATTTCACCATTTGGATAACCATCAGAATTTTTTTCGATCTTTTCTTTCTCAAACGCTAAGTCTTCATTTCCTTCCCCTCCTTGAAGAAGAGGACTAAAAAAACTTTGAAATTCAAGAAATGTAACATCCATTATGACCAAATTTTTTTTTCTAGTAGAATGAAAACATTTATACCTTTTTTTGTGTGAGAGAATATTCTAAAAAAACACATTTTATTGTTCCTAGATTTAACTTATATCTCTATTACGATTATATATATGAATGAATGCAACACATCCCAAAACTCTTAATAGTAAGTAGGAGGTCAATCGAGACATTGGAAAATGAATTTTTGAAAGTCGTTAGAATGTCTAAAGTTCAAACTCTTGATGGCATCCTGTTGATCAGGTATGTAACAATAAGAATTGCTTCCCCCCATAAGTAGTTAGGTACATTAGTGGTAAATATGAAGGACCTAACTACTTGTAAAAGGTGCTTATTTTTTCTTTATTCTACTCTATTTTATTGAGAAGTGTTATTGCAAGAATTGTGATGAACAATTCCTTTTTATACGAAAACGACCCTAAAATTTGATCAAAATACTCATTTCCATTATCACTCCTAACCACTCGAATTTTTGTTTGAAATTGGGTTTCAACCATATTATAAAAATTTTTGAAAACATGTTCTGCTTCAAATTTTTCTTTAAGTAGATAAAACCAACTTAAACGTCTATGATTATCAATAAATGTTATAAACTATTATTTACAACTTGGTGGATAATTTTGAGGGTAAGGGACTCTCACTCTAAAATTTTCTCTCTCCAGTTTTCTCTCTACCTGTTCCAAATTGTCGGAAATTTGGTCGGCCTAATTGTAAGAAAAGACATGAGTATATTCGAAAGAAGATTTTTAGCGATTGAGAATAAATCTTTTGATCTGGTATGCGATGGGAAAAGGGCAGATGGTATACAGATCACCGAGAATGGGCACGGATTTGGGTGCTCGATCATTCTAGAGAAAGATGAGTTTGAATGGTTCCTAGAAGCTCTTAACAAGTTCTGGTGGAGAAAAAAGCCAGGGTGTTGGGCTAAACACTTGGTGAAGAGGAATTATGAGTTATGGCTTTCATTTGGGACGAACAGAAGGGGGAAATATCTGGCGCTAACGGTGCAAGGGGGTCGTAATACAAAGAGGATTTGTTTTCCAGGAGGATTTCACAGGAATGGATGCTGGAAACTGAAGGTTGCTAGCTATGAACTTGCAGATAGACCTGTGAAATTCCCTAGATTGTAACTGAAAAGGAGAAGAGAAGACAAAGAAGTCCAGTGGAGAATCAGAATAAAGTGAAGCAACCGTGGAAGATTTCCTTCCCATGCCCGCATTGCAAAGATCTGATTAATGTTACGATGGATGGGGGAGGTCCACTGTCGTATGCGACGACGCTAAAAAGTGATGGAGGAAAGGAGAAGCGGGTAGGGCAAAGGCAGAGTGTTGGCAATTCGAAGCGGGTTGGTCCGAACCCACTAGGCACCCGAAAAGATAGTAACAAATGGAATATTGGGCCTAATGCAAGGAATAGGGGTCAGCGTCATAATTTGGATTTTGGGCCGGGCAAAAGCAAGTTCACCTGGAAAGAAAAAGAGAAATGGATTGCTAGCTTGAAGAAAGATGAAGGTTTTACTTCCAGCCCAAGTAGGGTTTTGGGCTTTAACCCAACCCAAGGTGAATGTTCAGGGATTGAAACCACGTTAAATGGATCAGTGGAAGAAAAAAGAGAAGGAAAAAAAAAAAATAGAAGAGAAGAAAAAGTTAGGGTTCGAGGGCGTGGAAAAGGAAGGGGATGAGAAGGACTGTGAAGGAACAGAGATACCAGAGAAACAAAGTGATAATGAAGACGAAGAGCTTTGTTCGGTCTTCTCTACTATGGATGGCTTCGTTAGTGATAGCATTGTTCCGATAGATTCACAGAGTGAAAGAGGAGAAAGAGTCGAACATGGCAATGGTTTTGCTGGACGAAGAAACCCAGACGCTCAATTCCATTTATGACTCTGAAATTGAAGAAATCATTCAACTAAGCCTGCAAGGTTTGAAAATCACAAAAAGATAAATGGATTACTGCTCTCAGTGGGTTGCCAATAATGTATAAAAATTCAGCAAAAAGATGGGTGTCTCTCTGGAAGGTATGGAACACTTGATCTTTCTTTTCTTCTCTAAAATAGAAAAAAGAAAAACTTCAATGAAGTTAAAAGGGAGGATCAGTAAAGAAAAGAGAAAACAGGCCGGTGGTACTCCGAGAGAGTTAAAAAGATTGGAGTCTTCAATAAATTATGAGAGCAGAAGGAAGGGAAGCATGGATTCAAGAGGGGTTAGGATAATTTGTCAATGATAGGAAAGGTTATTTCTTGTAATGTTCGTGGTGTCAATGACAAAGGCAAACGACTGATAATCCGAGGATGCTTTAAGAAGTGGAAACCTACCGTTGTGTGTTTGCTAGAAACAAAACTAGAAATGTATGACAGTGGAATTGTTAATAGCTTGTGGTGTGTGAAGGATAAGGGATGGCAGGGTATTCCAGCTAAAGCCATTACTGGGGGGTATGATTATTTTGTGGTGGGATAATCACATGCAGTGTATATTCGGCTTAAAAGGGGAATGCACGTTATTCTGTATTTTTAAAAATAGACGTGGAAATTTTAGTTGGATGTTTACCGGGGTTTACTGCAAGGGAAACAAAGAGGAGAAAGCTCTACTATGGAATGAGTTGGAGATGTGTGGAGCTAAATGGGATGGTAACTGGGTCATTGAGGGAGATTTTAACATAACTATGAGAAGGGGTGAGAGAAGTGGAAGCAATTTGTCCACAAAGGAGGCAAGCGAATTTAAGGAGAGGATAGATAAGGCTGGTGTTTTAGATTTGCCTTTATCAAATGGGCAATGGACTTGGTCCAATCAACAAAGTAGGTCAAGAATAGACAGATTTTTTATTTCTTCAAATTTGTTGGTGGATCTTGCTGGAATTTGTCACAAAATTTTACCCCAACCTACCTCGGATCTTTACCCTATTTGCATCGAAGTTGAGGGGATTCAATGGGGTCCTATCGTTTGGATAATAAATGGTTGGGGAAGGCAAATTTTAGGCAGTTGGTGGAAAAAATTTGGTTGAACACAGAAGTTGAAGGTTTTGCAAGTTACAGATTTGCATATAAACTTAAAGTCCTGAAAAACAAAATTAAGACTTGGACTAAAGAGGTCTTGGGTGAGGAAAAAGCATAATTTGAGACTGTCATGACTGAGATTAATGATCTGGGTGAGAAAGAGGGTTGAAGGGATTAAATGATGAAGAAAAAGAACGGAGAGGTAGTTTGAAGCTTAAATTGACTACTCATTTGAAGTATGAAGAGTCAATTTGGAGACAAAGATCCAAGGAGAAATAGTTGGAGGAGGGGGACAGGAACACTAGATATTTTCATGCTTTGGCCTCTTGTAGATGCCATGGAAATTACATTGAAGAGGTTTGGTGTGATGGTAAGAAGGTTCTAGGGCAATACTGAGTTAAGGGAGGCTGCCAGAGGTTATTTCCTCAACTTATACAAAGAAGACAGGGAGGTTCGCCCCAATTTGAATGGTTTGCCATTTAATAGAATTTCAAAAATGAGTTACAAAATGCTTGAAGCTGAATTCAGCAAGAAGGTGCTTGATGGGTTAAAATCTTGCAATGACAACAAGGCTCCTGGCCCGGATGGCTTTAATTTGAAGTTTCTTCAAATTTTCTGGAATTTGTTGAAAGATGACATTATGCGTATATTTAAAGAATTGTACTGCTCGGGTAAATTTGTGAAATATTTAAACTCTACTTTTATTACACTCATACCTAAAAGGAATGGGGCCAATGAGTTTAAAGATTTTAGACGTATAAGTTTAGTGGGTTGTGTCTACAAATTAATTGCAAAGGTGTTGGCTAGAAAGCTCTTTAAGATGTTGGGGGAGGTTATTGGGGATTGTCAACATGTTTTTGTTGAAGGAAGACAGATTATTGACGCGGTGATAGCTGCAAATGAAATGGTTGACGATCTTTTTGTCAATAAGAGGGACGGTTTGGTGTGCAAGCTTGATTTGGAGAAGGCTTATAACTATGGTAATTGGAATTTTGTTGATTATTTGCTTGATAGAATGGGGTTTGGGTCAAAATGGAGGAAGTGGATGAAAACATACATTACTACTACAGCTTTTGCTGTACTTATAAATGGGGGTCCTTATTTTTTCAAGGCGACAAGAGGGTTAAGATAAAGGGATCCTCTCTCTCCTCTTCTTTTCATCTGCATTATGGAATCTTTTAATGGCTTTTTGTGTAGAGCGTATAATCTACAGATGTTGAAGGGTGTTTCGGTGGGTAGGGGTGGAAACAAAACTGATGTGACCCATCTATTTTTTGCTGACGACACTCTCATATTCTGCCAACCAGAATTAAAGAATCTGCTATATTTAAGATGTATATTATTATGTTTTCAAGCAGTTTTGAGACTCAAAATTAATCTCAACAAATCCGAAATGGCCAGAACTGGTGGTGGTGGTGCGGCTGGGCCTTATGCAGAAATTTTGGGGTGCAGAGAAGTTAATTTCCCTTTTAAGTACTTAGGAGTCCCCTTGGGGGCTAAATACAAAGATCAAAGTATGTGGGAGTCAGTCATCTTTTTTTTATGAAAGGAGACTTGCGGGGTCGAAGAGAGGTTTTTTTTTCTGAGGAGGGAGATTAACCTTAATTAAACCACTTTGGCTAATCTTCCAATATATTACTTATCTACAATTACTATCCCAGTGAACGTGGCAAAGAGATTGGAAAACATCCAGTGTAGGTTTTTGTGGGGTGATGGTATTGATGATCGGAAATATCATTTGGTTAATTGGAATGACATTAAAGCTCTTCTTCAATATGGAGAATTAGGGATTCGGTACTTGGTTAAATTGAATGAAGCTCTTCAAGGTAAATGGCTTTGGAGGTATTGGAGGGAAGATAATGAAATGTGAAGAAGGATTGTTGAAGCTAGATGGGGTGTGCATATGACCTCTAGAAGTGGTGGCAATCTTTCTCTCCCTCATGGCAGGGTTTGTGGAGGAAAATTCTGATGCAGTGGAATTTGTTTCATCAGTGCTTAAAGTGGAAACTTGGCAGAGGTAACAAGATCAATTTTTGGGAAGAAGATTGGGTTGGGGAAGGTAGACTACTGAGGAGGTTTCCAAGAATTCATAATATCACTCAATCCAAAGATATGACTGTTTTGGAGGCTTACAGGGTTGTTAATGGGAACGAGGTTTGGTTAATTAATATAAAGAGGAACTTAAATGATTGGGAGGTTGAAGAGTTTGAAGACTTGATGGCTACTCTTGAATCTGCACAGGTATCGGATAGTGATGATCAGGTGGGGTGAAATCTGGAAAAAATGGAATATTTTCGGTCACTTCATACTATAAGTTCTTACACGAAACGGATACTGAAAACAGAAGACTATTTCTTGCTAAGCCGATTTGGAAAACTAAAATTCCTCCACGCATTGCTTTTTTTGCTTGGGAGGCTTGCTGGGAAAAAATCCTTACTCTGGACAGGTTGAAAAGTAAAGGCATGATTATTGCAAATGGTTGCTCTTGCTGTTTAAAGGCTGAGGAAACTTGCAATCATCTTCTACTATGGTGTCCTACTGTTTCTAAATTATGGTGCGGGATTTATGGGTGGTTAGGTATCAATTGGGTTATTTCGAGTTCGGTTGGGAGGGAGACTTTGGATGGTTTATATGTAAAAAGAAACATTGCTAATCTTATCCCTTTGACCATTTTTTGGGTTATTTAGAAAGATAAAAATATAAGAGCTTTTGATAGCATAGAGAGTAGTTCTAATAGATTAATGGATAGATGAATACACTTGTTTGGGACAATTGTGCTTGATCATGACATCACTAATAATGAGAATTTTGGGAAAGTCATTGATACTCTAACCTTTTTGTAGAGATTTTGTACATGGGTGGTACTCTCGTTTTTAGTACCTTGTGAATAATACTTTACACTTTTTATTTTTATTTTTAAAAATGTTATAAACTATTTTTTTGCAGAGTTGGTTAATGTCCTAGAAAGTCTCCACAAATCACTATGAATAAGAGAAAAAGGCATAGATGGTTCATATAGTTGAGTAGGAAATGATGCACGATGGTGTTTAGCTAATTAACAAATTTTACATTGCAATAATGATAAATCTTTATTACGAAACAAGTTTGGAAATAAATATTTTCAATATTGAAAGCTAGAATAGCTTAACCTATAGTGCCATACCATTATTTCACCACTAGTAGAATTAAAGCATGCTCCAAAATTTGAGGATTTCGGTTGCTAACACAAAAAACTTCCATCATCAAAGTAATAGAGACCTCCATGTTCCCTAGCATTATTAATCATCAACCCCATATCCAGATCCTGAAATTCACAATAGTCTAAAAAAACTTTATAACAACACCTTAAGTCTCGAGTTATTTTACTAGCAGACAAAAGATTACAAGAAAAATTTGGAACGTGAAGGATATCGTGAAGAACAAAAGTATTAGATAACAATTGACTTTTTCTCAGCAATTGCTGAGGGCGAGTCATTTGTGATTGTCTACACAACGACTATAAGAAGAAAACAATTTAGAATAATTTATCATGTGATCCGTGGTACCTGAATCTATTATCCATAGACAAATAGGAATAGCTTACACATTAAAGACAATAGATTAAAGATAATTACTTTTCTAGGCCAAAGAACAAGAGGAAGGTACAGGATTAGAGAATTGTCTGGACAGAAAAAATCTATACAGTTATTCTAACTGTTCTTTATTGAATGAAGGTGTTGCATTAGCGCAGATTCTATGTTCCCATTTTGCTTAGTGGTGGAGTAAAAGGCCTTTGGGTCACAATTTGGTCGCCTGGGAGTACTCGGCTTCCAATTAGGGGGTTTCCAATGTAACTCCTAGCAAGTTTCCCTGGTATGGTGTGATTTATGGCGGTGATCACACCACACTTTTTTCCTTTCTTATTTACCTATGTGTGGAGTGGAGAATTACTATGATTGCTTCTAATCATTAAGGCTGAAACTTATGAGGCATATGAGTTTTTTTAACCTAACATCACTTGGCATCGACCTTCTTCTCATCGCACCTCCGCAAACACTTCCCAAATTGACAGAAGTGGAGTTTTGCCAAGAATCCAACATCTTATTCTCGTCGACTCTTATTCAATCCTGCCAAAAATTTAAAAACACGGTCATTCTTTATTCTTTTCAGATAACGAGTACTATCTGTTGCACAAGCCCAATTATCCTCATCGCAGAGATAAAGTTCCAGCCATAATACCTTCATCTCACTATAATACTTAAAAACCTCATGATCACCTTTATCTCATTTGCCAAAGTCTTGTTTTCAACTCGAAAATCTATGAAAAATTTTCGTGATTTGAATACATTTCTTGGAAAGCATCCCACACATCTTTCGTGGTGGGAAGAAATAGATATGCTTTCCCAATTGAAGCCTCCATGGAATTGATCAACCAAGCTATTACGAGAGAGTTTTCTGGCTTCTAAATCCACCATGTCGGATCTGTATTTTCTGACTCCTTTGTCTCGCCGGTGAGATAGCCCAAGTTTTTCCTTGCCAACGACTACTAACTTAA
>NW_019014626.1:904593-948880 GCF_000150535.2 Carica papaya | reverse complement strand
CGTCAGCAGACCCAGTCAGCAGTCTCGGCCAACCGGGACCTGCCACGTGGCAAGACCACGTCAATCCAGGACGGGCCACGTTGGCGATCTACGTATGCGCGATCGGACGGCCCAGATGCAATCGCACGGACGGCCCATATTAAATTAAAATGGATGGCTGAGATCAAAAGGCAAAAGGGTATAAATAAGACCCCCACACCAGACCACAAAACCCTAGCCGCCTGCCCTCGCCGGAGAAGACGAACCAGAAGCCGGCCGCCGCCACCCGCCGCCGCACCGAAGGGATTTCCGACCGCCGATCGAGGTAAATTTCATACCCCCGACTCGTTTTTCCACGCTGATTTCCCCTGTGGCCAAATCAGAACCAAAATCCCGGCCAAACGGCCGGAAAACACGGCCGAATCCCAGCGGCGCCGCCGCGCCCCTCCTCGGTTTTTGCCTCCGATGAGGCCCTTCCCGGCCTCCGTTTAATGCAATTTTTATATCACCGTGATCACCATTCTTTTCTCTACAGGTTGATCGGAACCGAATCACCAAAACACGAACTTCACTGGAGAGCCGCCGCACCCGAGAGCACCGCCGCCGGTAAGCTTCGGTTTTCCGTAATTTTTTGGCCCCCCGAGGGCCCTAGAGTTGTTTAATCGCAAGGATCGATGCAAGTGTGGCCGAATTCGGCCGGAAACGGCCGAAAACGGCCAAACCGAAGCGAATCGCCGCCGCTTCGTCGGAGCACGGCGGAGCCGCCGTGCCGAAATTGTGATATTGGCCGAAAGGGGCCCTGGACTTAATTTGGGATTTTTTGGAACACGTGCAGGTACCAGTAGTGCGTTTCAGTTCCCCGAAAAAAATTCAGGGAAAATTAGGGACAGCCTGTAGGCGCACCGGGAAGCCGTGTTCGGACCCCGAAACGAATAAGGACCCCTCACCCTATTTCCTATCACGGTATTAAAGTTCAATAAATGATAAAACGGTATTTCATGAATCAACGAATGTGTGAAATTGCTTAAGGTAGCTAATGGAGCCCGAGTCTAGTGTGTTTGTCGGTTAACTGTTATTTGGCCTGTTTACAGTTTTAAATGCAGTATGAGGTTTGATGTTTTCATTTTAGAGTTTCGTGTGCATATTTTACTGTTTTACTGATTATCGATTGAATGACTGAGATATTGATGCTGTATGTTTGTCTGTTTGTCTGTTTGTCTGTTTGGCATAAATTACCGTTTTACTTGTTTGTATGTGGATTGATGATGCTGACTGAGGAAAAGGAGAATGAAAGATTATGTAAATGGGTAATTGTATAATGTGGTCAGCCTGACTAGATATCCTGAGAGATGGTGGACGGACCGGGTCCGTAGGGAACCCTACCGGGATTGTGGTCTCCCATACCGGACGGGGTATGGAGATCTTATGTGTTTTGGCGCCCATACCGGACGGGGTATGGGGACGGCCCGTTTCACCCTCATACCGGACGGGGTAATGAGGTTTATAGTTTTGGCGCGCATACCGGACAGGGTATGGGGACGGCCCTGGAATATGATTTCAAGTGTTAAGGGTTAACGGGTAGCGGGACCCCTATGAATCCCCATGGATACTAGTGGGCTGGTAAAAGAGGAAAAATATGTTGTGTAACGATTGAATTACAAAAGGTTTGATAAGTATTATGTTATACAGTTCATATATGATTTCATGATGATGATAATGTTATTGCTTTCGTATACTGTTTTATGGATTCCATCGAGGTAAGTGGATGGTGAAGGATTTATTATTGATAAAAGAATTTGTTGTAAATTATGCTCCATTGGTCTTTTTGTGTTTTCTACCCACCTTTACCTCCGTGACGGTGAGATATCGTGATGTCTTTACTGGGCTAGTGTAGCTCATTCCTTATTTAATCATTTCAGATCAGGAAGACATTGTTCCCGAGCCGGTTCCGCAGGAAGACGACGAAGGGGACGCCTAAAGACTCCATAGTCATATTCGTAGTTTTTACTTTCAAGTTTCTCCTTTAGGTAGTTTGATCTTTTATATTGTGAGCACGTTTTTGGTTTTAGTGTAAGGGATATTAATCGAATTTTTGACTTCGCTTCCGCATTTGATATTTTTAATATACATTTCATTTTAAATTTCCGGGGCCGTTACACTTTTTCTTAGATCTACAAGTGCTAATACCCAGGGAACACAAATTTCTTTGAAAACAGAACCTGAAACAACCCAAGTTAAATCGAGGAAAGTTAGAGCACAATGCCATAGTGTTCTTGCCCCCAGTACCAAAGAAGATGAGTGGATGATTCCAACTTGGGAAGGCATAATTATCCTGCCTCAGATCCTCAAACTATCCAAGGTAAAAATCACTTTCCCATGCTCCTTCTCAGACGAAAAAGAAGACCCTGGGAGAAGCCTTACTTTTCCAGATTTTGCTTCCAAGGGAACTTAAGAACCTCACATTGTGATCACATACGTTCTCATAAAAAGAATTCACTGAAAAGTTTCCACTCTTGGGGAGAGGATACTGAGGATAATCATCCTTTGGACAGACAATTTGGTACTTGTCCACAAACTCCTCGAGCTCCTAACCATTAAGAGTTCTGACGAGTTAAATATTCCAAAGAGTCTAATTACCTAGGTCATAAATCAAAGAATCATGCGCCACTACTTCTTTATGCCTGATCGAAAGAAGGAAAAAACTATTCAATAGTCACCCAATCAATCCAAAAAAACACAGATCCACCATTGCCAACATTTAATGAGACCAAATTTAGAAACCAGTCCCAGTACTTGGCAATCCACATTCTACAAACTGGTAGCATATGGGTGTCTATTGCTACTAGTTCTCCAATACCTACTTTGAGTACCAAAATTAGTGCAAATGACCTCCCATCAAAGCTACACCTTGCAATTCATAAATCTCCATAACCATTTGGCAAGCAATAATGCTTTGTTCATATATTTCAAGAATCCAATAGCCAAACCCTTTTTGGAGATTTGTTTTTTCACCAGGTTCTAAGAGACAAGATGAAAACGCCTCTTATTGTTGGAGTTACCCCATAAAAATCTGCACTATAAAGACCCCAAATTCTTTGCCACCTTAGATGACTGGAAACAAAGATAAATAGATAGAAAAACTAAGATGATATTGTCTTACATACATCATACTTTTTATTTAAAAAAAAAACCTAGATGATGTGCTCTTAGTGAGGATGAATGTCCCACCTTTTTGAAAACATCCTCATTTCTAGTTAGCTAATTTCTATCTTCAACCTTCCTGCCTCCTAGATATTACGATCTTCAAATTTGGCCCCAGAGGCACCCAACTATTTTCGCTGGAGAGAGCTAATTTTACACTGAGAAATGTTGCATAGGCCTCTGCCTCAACACTCTCCCCAAAAGTCACCAACTTCAGATTTCTCTAGACTTATCCTTAGGCGCGACACAGCTTCAAAACACACCAAAAGGCATCTAAGATGAAGTATATAGTTCTTGTCCGGCTTGCAAAACTGAGAGTAGAGTCATTGCAAAAGAATATGTCACCTCTTTATTCCTTTCCTTGTTTCCAACACTAGGCCCCATGATCACATTTGCTTCCCTGGCCTCTAATAATATTCTATTGAAAACCTCCATTACCAAGTTGAAAAGAAGGGGAGAAAGAGGATTCCCTTGTTGGAGCCTCATAAAAAATGGAGGAGCATTGAAGGACCCATTAATCAAGCTAGTGAAAGACGGCGTAGATACACATCTTTTATCCATTTCCTCCGCTTAGCCCCTAGACCCATCTCTTGAAAGGCAATCCAAGAAGGATCATGACACATGATTATAAACTTTTTCAACATCCAACTTACACATAAATCCTTTCTTCCCAGATTTGATGATCAATCAAATCAACCACCTTATCAGTAATTAAGACACATTGAAGATCTGATAGCCTTGATGAAGGCATGTTGTGTTACATCCACCACCTTACCAACCACCCTTTTGAATCTTAAGGCTAAAACTTTGGCGGGTAACTTTTAACACCTGTTTACTATATTGATAGGTCTTTAGTCCTTTTAAGTTTAAAATGTTTCCACCTTAGGGATCAACACCAAGAAGGTTGAATCTAGGGAGTCATCTTGTCTCATGAAACTCCCCAAACAAGCCAAAATTGTCACCCTTAATCACATCTCAACTACTTCATATAAAAGCCATAAAGAAAATGTTCAAGACCAAGACCTTTTCCCTACCACATTGATTCAAGACTGTCCCTATCTCATCTTTAAACAGTTACCTCTTTGTTTAGGGAGTTTAAAGCAATGCCACCCAACTAAGATCTCCATATATTTGTCTCAGTGTAATGCCTGCAACGTAACTCTAATCACTTTCTTCAAGTTGTTTTCAATCTCAAATTCTATCCCATCAACCTTGATATGGGACTAAAATTTTCACGTGTTGAAAATTGACCATTCTATAATCCATAACAATCTCGACTTTTGCTTTCAAACCACAACCTACATAAGCATCCAGTTTACCAACTCAACTTAAGCAATTGTTATAAAAAACAAGACGTCAATCTCCCAAGTGAACTCCTTCCTAACGACCTCCCATTGTTATCAAAAACAAAGTTCAAAGTTTCTATTTTGGATTTTACGGAAGTAAGCTTTTAAACAATCCAAAACTGGAAAAGCCTCCCAAGTTCTCCTCTTCCCACCAACCTTTAAATCAATTGCGAACTCAAGTGTCCTGAGTCACTTATTCTAAAATCTAAAAGGGAGGACCCCATCTAATGTCAAATAGATCAAGACACAAGGGAGGATGATTTGTAAGTGACGCTATGCAAAAGTTTTCGGATTAAATCAGTCATCAATTCTTCAAACTCCAGAGATAACAAAACTTATCAAAATGGGATAAACAAGCATCTTCTCTCCCATGCAGGGTAGATCAATGAGCTTCAAATTATCCAAGATATCTCTAAAATCTCTAATAAAAGCTAAAGAGAGGTCTCTTCCCATCCTTTTATAAGGGTAAACACCGTATAGAAATCACCAAGCACAACCCAAGTCAACCCCATTGACCCCTAGCTACCTCAAGGTCATCCCACAAAAAAATGCCTATCATTACTTTCCTACTCTCCATACACCCCCGTGAAAGAAAATAAACAATGTCAGTTATGTTTTTCAACACACAAGAAATGGACACTATCCCCCTATAGCCACTCAAATCTTTAGTTGTCTCATCAAACAAGATAATGGTTCCTCTAAAACTCTCATCTAATGGTAGATCCAACAAATCAACCTCACACCGGCTCTATATATCCCTCAATATCCTTGCGCATTGCAACTTTTGTCTTGTGAGACAAACTAGACTACTAACCCACTCCTTAAGCTGGAGAGAAGGAAGAGATCAAATCTCAACAGATAGTGAGGGTAAACCTTGTTCTCTAACTCCACTCCTTCTGAGGTGCCTTGGGAATGACAGCCCAGCTCTCCTCGGATGAAATAACAAGCCTTCTAATGAGGAGGAAGAGTTCACCAAGACAGGCAATTGAGTCAGTTCTCTGATGATTAACTTGGTTGGTTTAATGGCATAGATGTTATGTCTTTAAACCATTCTTCGTTGGGTGCTTTAAACTTCCAACTTTTAGATTGTTTGCAGCCTTTATCTTCAGAATAAAAGCATATGACTGCTGCCCAGATCTGCCACTCTGGTTTACAGGGGAAATTTGAATCTCCAGCTGGGTATTATACAACCTGCAAAGAAGTGAGAAGCATTGCCTTATACCGACCAGAGATGCTGCCTCCAGAATTGGCGGTTTCTATTGCTTGTCTTCTTCTTCCACCGACCAGCAAGGTTCTTTAAGGGTTCCTCTTCCCCTCCTCTAAACTGATGTCACAGACTTGACAGATGGCCCACAACACTCCACCAACCCTCTGCTTCAGCGCCTTTGGGAACCATCAACCTCCTTGTGCATGCGTCCTTCTTTTGCAGCCCCAGAAAATGTCCCCCGTTACTCCGTTTCAACCAGATGGAACATGTTATCGATCTTATCAAATCTGCACCAAGAATAATGGCCCCTAACCCAGAAAAATTCACATAAAGCTTCAAAAATCCACCTGATTTTCAAGCTAAAAAGGTGAGAGCATAACATTTCCTTAGCCCCATTTTCCGTGATTCTCAATATATCCTCCACTTCTCCCTCCAAAGCCACATCAAGAAATTTTCTTTCTATCACCAAAACTTTCTTGGTGATAGAAAAAGCATATGGTAAAAAGTCAAAACAGCCTAAGAAAAATGAAGCCCAAATCCTGAGGTAGAGGGCTTTCTCTTTCTAGAAGGAAGGAGAGAGAAATTATGCAACAGATTGGAAAAAAATCTTATAATTTGCTCTTCTCTCCACCTTTGAAATAAAGCTCAAGACATGCAGTAAAAGAAGAAACACCCTTCACGGTTGTATGTTAAAATATCTTTAAAGTCCAGTGAGGTTAACACGTCAAAAGTTGGAGAAATTCATGATACCAGAATTTATATTCACTATGTTATGAAACAAAACAAAGAGACATCTAACAAAGTGATTCAACCAAGAATGATAACCACTTTAGAAATGTGTTAGCTATTTTTATTGTTAGTTTATTTTGGTATAGTTGGTAACATTTTCCAGCTGCTTGATTCGTCAAAAGTTGGAGAAATTCATGATACCAGAATTTATATTCACTATGTTATGAAACAAAACAAAGAGACATCTAACAAAGTGATTCAACCAAGAATGATAACCACTTTAGAAATGTGTTAGCTATTTTTATTGTTAGTTTATTTTGGTATAGTTGATAACATTTTCCAGCTGCTTGATTTGCCTTTTCTCTAACGGTTTTCTCCTTATTCCCCCAAGAAATTCCCTCTTTGCCTAGGTCATTATGTCTCATCCACAACATTTGTAGACGTGCGCTGGCTCTATATACCGAGTGAAAATACAAAACACCTATACAAAGCAACCAGCTCAACTACAACTTCCATCCCTCGGCGATAAGAAAATTACAAAAATTAAACATCTAGGCATTATAGCAACCATTTTAAATATAGTTCATTTTTTTTTCTCAATCACAAAAATATGGGTGGATACAAAGAAGGGCTTACCTGCTTAGATGTTATCTAGCAAATGAATCATTCTATATTAAGTAGAAGTTTCCTTGCTCCACAATGACCTCCTCTTGCTTTGAGTTGACTTTGACCACTCTTTTGAACTTTGCCGCAAGCTATGTCCACCGTGTACTTCTTTTCTTCTAGAAGCTTTCAGTGGACGCCTGTGCACAGTCTTACGATCATATTTCCCTGTTGTTCTTTCTCCTTGAACATTTCCAGCATGCCTTTTCAAATCCAAATCCTTCTGCCTACTAGTTCTACCTCTACCATCGACTGGATTTCTGTGAAAACCTCTTTGACCCTGCTTTCTATCTGCACCATCCTCATCCTCATCCTCATCATTATCTTCATAATCGTCGTCGCTAAAATCCTCAACCTCAGAACCAGACTCCGCAGAATTATTGTCTGCACTATCATCGTGACACTCGTCGTCTTTGATTGCTCCCTTTTCTTTTTGCTTGCTTCCACTTGGGACAGTAATAGCTTTGTTATTTTCCTTAACAGTATTCATGAGGTGAATATACTGACTTCTAATGCCCAGTAATGGATTACTCTCAATCAACAAACCCCTCTTGTAAACCTCCCTCAAAACCACAGTATAACTCCCAAACTTACTTGACAAGTAAAAAATGCCTGGATGGTGAAGCAAAACTCTCTTAAACCTCGACCTTATTCCCATATAGTCCCCAAGGCAGAACACATTTTCTCTTTCCACTTTCCTCGCCACAAAAAGATTCATAATTTCATGCAGAACTGCAGCTGCCCACCTATCTGATTCATCGCTCTTAGGTGAAAGATGGCCAGCATTTTCATATGGCGATATATAAGGTAACTTCTGCCATTCATCAACCCACTTCTTCACCTTCTTATCCATCTCAAAACCCCTCGAAAACTTCATAGGAAATGCTATCGGCATTCCTTTTGAGTACCCCATTTCCCCCTTCGTAGCCTTCTTCTCCAAAACAGAGACGGACAGTTCATTACTCCAGCAAACCAACTCCAACTCGCCAGTATCCTCTGACCCAGATGAGAACCCTTCCCCACTCACAACCCGAAAGTAGTCGGGAAACTCTGGGACGAGAGTTTTGATGTAATCTTGGGGAAGACCCAGATCCCATTTCAACATATCCAGAATCCTTAAAGGTATCTTATTGATTCTCGATATCATCAGCAGCTT
This sequence comes from Carica papaya, assembly GCF_000150535.2. The sequence continues at coordinate 940,599 of NW_019014626.1, read as the reverse complement.
CAGTAGCCTATCGGCCAGGTCTTGCTTGTAAGAGTCACTCTGGTAAACTAACTGCTCTTCGGCATCGAGATTGAGCACCTCGGGGGTGAGCTTGATGTGGGGTTGGATTCCGATCCCGCCAGGGAGAAATTCCTGGAAGATTGAAGGGAACTTCCGGATGAATTCGATGGGGCGAGTGGGGACCTTGAGGAAGTCCTTTTGTTGGGTGATGATGGAGATTGGAAGCGACTTGGACGGCTCTGATTTGATGATGTTCTTGATGTTAAGGAGTGGGTTCAGGTTCTTCTCTCGCTCCACCACGTGGTCAAGGCCTCGGTCTCTGACGCATGGGATTGTGGCGGCGGTGGCATCCACGAAGGGTATGCAGTTAGTGTTGCGGTGGTGGTGAGTGGAGAGGTAGGATTTGGAGACAGAACGGGAGACGAATTTCATTCTGGAGGGTTGTGGCTTATTTCCCAGGATGGCCAGGGTTTTTAGCAGGGTTTTAACCTTTACTTGAGCAAGCCACAATTTGCTGGTAAATTATTACTGTATTCTCCACCATTTTAAAAATATATATTTGTTCTCGCGAAAACAAAGATGCATTTATTTATCTCTTGTATGGAAAAAAATATATTACTAAATTAAAACTGTAAACCATAAATTCTTTCTTGAATTATGTAAAGAAAATTATCTCTGCACAATATATATGTATGTGTGTGTGTGTGTGTGTATATATATATATATATATATATATATCCCTTAAGATGAGCTTATGTAAGTAAGGTGCCATCTTGTGGTTGTTAATTTGGTGTGTGAGTATTTTTGCTTAAAAAGATTATTATTTAAAAAAAAAAAATTTATTTAATAAAAAATATAAAAAAAATTAAAATAAAAATAAATAACAGTAAAATGATTTTAAAAAATAAATATTAATTTTGTTGAAAGCTGTCAATTAATTAGTATTTACAACTTATTTTTTACATTAATAATATATTATATTTAATTAAATGTAGATGATAAAACAAACTACACAAATTGTCAAAATAATATTACCAAACACATGCAAGAAAACCAATTCAATCCCATTAAGCATAAAATTAATTAACGCGTATAATTTCCTCACCCCCCCAGCACGCGAATGACTTTTCTTTTTTCAAAATTATAGGAAGAAAGGCTTAAGCTGCAATCCTGGAGGCCATAATAAGAAATGCAAAAACAATTTCACTCGTACAAAAATAATGGAAAAAATATATATATATATATATTTGTTTTACATTCAAATGAAGGGATAACCTTTCAGTTTGAGTGGCATTAACACATATTTTTACTTAGTTGATATTTTCATTAGAATTAAAAACTTTATGGATCGTATAATTTCATGAGATATGTTTTTAATTTACGGGTGCATCAAAATGTGATGACATTTCATCACTGCCGCAGAAAACCCATGTGCACTGCCAATTTTCCAAATTCAAATTTCATTCATTTGGTAGGACCAATTTTCTCCCCCATCTATCCTCTCCTGCCTTCTTTTTTATTTCTCACTTATTTATTTATTTATATGACCCCAAATTAAATCAACATCGATTGCATAATGATACATTTATTTATTACCCAAAGAATCATAAAAATAATTCATCTAAAATTTCAATCTCATTCCTCATTTAACTCGTTTTTATTATATGAAACTAAAAAATTAAGTAGTCCCTAAATTAATTCAAAATAATCGTATTCCTCATATTAAAAAAAGATGTCCATAAAGCATAGTTAACCCCAAGCCTATGTGGCATGGTAAATCTCAAACTGACCTAAAAGAAGTTCCGAAATTGAGCTTCAAACGACACTGACTTCTTCTTAAATCACTAAAAAAAAAATCTAGTGAAAAGTCGTTTCGGGACATTTTAGTAATTTGACTTAATTCATTTTAATTAATTGATTAAGCAAAATCAAACCAGGACAAGAGCAGGTCTAGACGCTTTGGCGGGATGTCTCTCTCGTCTGCTAATCTCTTCTACAACAAAACAACGGGACCAAATTTCCGCTTCTCTCAGATCGGAAGCCTCCTCTTTCACCTTCAATCTACGCTTCCCCTCCCACCTTTTTTGTTCGATTAATGTTTAATTAATCAACAATCAATCAGTCGCCATTAAAATTCTCCATCTAACCCTACATTTCTCTGCTTCTTTACGCTCTCTCTATCTCAAATATCCTACCAACATAACACCCACTTATTTATTAACAAGCACAGCACTCTCTCTCTCTCTCTCCCCCCCATTATATTGCAATGCAGGAACCTTGCTCTGAGGGGATAGGGAGGCTCAGCTGCTGCTTCCAGTTTAAGAACCAGCAGATCCTTGCCTAGGTACCTACCTACTCTCGACTCACTTCACTCTCCCCATTATTTTTTTATTACTCTGAAGTAATACCAATTTCTTACTTCGCTTTTCTTTTCTTTTTTTCACTGTCAATTCTGTTCACTGCATTTTGGCAGTTTTCTCCTGTGGCCAAATCCGGTAATTCCTTGTGCTGACGTATTTTCGACTGTGTCCTTAATACATTGTCTTGAGTTTGACGGGTTCCTTTTTCCTAGTGATAAATCTGGTGAATTTTCTGTGGGGGTGAACTTCTGATTTTTCTTTTTGACGTTTTGTTGAAGAAGCAGTAATGGCGCTTGTTTCTTTGCTCAACTATTGTCGCGCCTTTGTTTCTTTGAGGGGATGCGTTTTTTTCCGCGTTTAGCTGCATTTGTTTTTTTTGGATTCTCTTTCTAACTATCCCTTGCTTTTCCATCAGTCTTTTTGGGTTTTCTTGGGGGATCTTTTATGCCCCTTTATGGCTCAGTATGAAGTGGCCATTTGAATTGGTACTCTTCTTGTCGTTTTTCCGGTGTCACATTTTGAATGCGATGCCTTCCTCTCGGACTTAGATGCTCGGATCGGAGGATTTCTAAGGTGGAATTTTGTGATTGATTCTGGGTTTGGATCTTTTGGATAGTTCTCCTCAAGAAGGTATAAGTGAATCTCTGTTTCTGTTCCTCAAATGGTATTTTTAGTTTCACTTCTTTACTTGTATCACCTTCACTTTGCCTGATACGTGGCACGATAATTAAAAATTGCGATTCTGGATCTTTTGTTTTTTTCTTTGTTTTTAAAGAAATCGGGAAGTAACCGTACTAGACCCAGATGTTGAGAATTGAGTTCAGTCAACCATTGTTTTGGTTCCGTCGACTTCTCGAAAACAAATTAAGATCTGAGTTTGATGCACCTGCATTTTTGGTTTTTGATTTGGGTCACGTTGTCTACTAAGTCAAGGAAGTTTTAGGATCTCAATACTTTATGTATTTGCAAACTTGAAAATTAGATCTCCGTGGAAGCTGCTGACCGTGAACCTGTTACTTCTCTCTCCGTCCGCCTGCATGTATGTTTTAGCCCCATGATGAGTTATGCAAGCATAGGAGCATGATGATAGTAAAGTCTCCCCATGATTATAGTTATGGCACTTGCTATAACTACGGCATAGCAATGAGAGTGGAATTCTGATGTTTGGTTGTTCATGATCATTGGTTTTCCAGTTATGTCGAGGATTGCTAAGTGGAAGCTTGAGAAAACAAAAGTTAAAGTTGTCTTCCGGTTACAATTTCATGCAACACATGTAAGTCACTGTTGATCTTGTGAAACTTGTGTTATTCTTCGACAGTTCTGTGTTCATAACTGCTTTTAAGTTTTTATATTTTGGACTTACTGGATCTTGTACCTTATAAATTTCTGTTATTGTTAAAAGATATTGGGACGAAAAATAAAATGCAGCCATCAAATGAATAGGTAGAAATATTGCCAGTGGCCCATATAATTAATTAGTAGAAAATGCTGAGGCCATTCCATCAACAAGGTTTCACTTTATTCCAGTAATATTCTTCAGATTCTCATCTTCCTTACAGATTTCCAATGTTTTTCTCTTTGTTATTTCTCCCGTGCAAGCTGACATACTCACATCAACTCTGTTTTTGAAATTCAAAATCACCATAGATGAGCTGCAGATCTGCAATTTATACCATTGGCAAGAACTTCCATTTGGCTCATGAAACATGCTACAAATGCATGAATGCTTATTTTTGCATCTACTGATAAATATATGAAATTATTCGTTCAACATTTCTTTCTCCATGGGACAGATTCCACAAGCTGGGTGGGACAAACTCTTTATTTCCTTCATTCCTGCTGATTCTGGAAAAGCAACAGCTAAGACTACAAAGGCAAATGTGAGAAACGGGACCTGCAAATGGGCAGATCCAATCTATGAAACTACCAGACTTCTTCAAGACATTAGAACAAAAGAATATGATGAAAAGCTCTATAAGCTTGTAGTGGCAATGGTAGAATCCCAATCCCAATTTCATGTTGAAGTTCTTTTTCTTTTAGAAAGAAAAATATGTAAAACTTCCACTTTTTTGTGGACAAGTTCATAGTCTTCTCTGCTATAATGGATATAACCTTATATCTAAACTGGAAAATTAACATCAGGGCTCTTCACGATCTAGCCTCCTTGGAGAAAGTACAATCAATCTTGCTGATTATGCTGATGCACTCAAACCTTCTACCGTTGCACTTCCTCTTCATGGATGTGATTCTGGAGCTATGTTACATGTGAGAATCTTCTTACTTGCTTGCTTTCTCGTTCAGTATGTTTTTCAAGTTCTTGATTGGGCAGTTTATCAATAAAGGTAGCAGAGGCGTATCTGGGCTTTCAATTATCTATTACACTTTGTAAATTTCCAGTTGTTACTTGATATATTTGTTACTCTCCATTATGCTACTTAAATGATTATGTTCTTCACTGCTAGGTTACTGTACAACTGTTAACTTCCAAGACTGGTTTCAGGTACTGTGTACTAAATATGCAAACTTCATGCATTAACAAATGTCGGTATGTTGATTTGTAGTTCTACTTGTTTTCAGAGAATTCGAGCAGCAGAGAGAACTCAGGGAGAGGGGGTTTCAGACAACTGACCAAATTAGTCCTGATCAATCTTCTCATGGAAAATTATCATTTTCTGAAGAGACTCTTAACAATCAGAAAGACAAGGTTCAGTCATTTGTTTGTTTACATTTGTGATATTTCTTGTCATTGTTTTATGTTGAGCTTTGTTTGGAATCATACCAAGTAAACAAGAACACCCTTACAATTATTCTTATGTGGAGATGAGTTTCTTAATGTTCCCAGTGTTTGGACAACTCATACAACCAGAAAGATTTAGAAAATTTTGGAAGAACTTCTATTGAATTACTAGACTTATGTCAAAAGCGAGATAGAAAAGTTTTATAGTGTTTCCTAAGTTCTCTTCCTAAATGGAATTAGACTATGGAATGCTAATTTTATTAGGAAATACCACTGCAGAGAAGAACATAAAATTAAATCCCTAAATCAAATAAATCCTATACAAGTCCTAATTTTAGCCATATTATTACAATAATATGTAGACTAGCTAGAGATACAATTTCTAATCTATTTAGAAATCCTAGCTGATATCCGTTCTTCACCATAATAGCTACAAGCAAGAGGGCTGGTAATGATGTTTTCTGAGTGTAAGAGGGCTAGTAATGATTTGAACTGATTAAATTGCATATTCTAATTTGTATTAACTGAATTTGCACACCATATAAAAGTAGGTTGTGGCCAATGATGAAGATAGGTCCAGAGGAATATGAACTTCTCAGATGAATGGGTAACAGATGGAAAATTAAATGATTCTGAATTATTTTCCTGGATTTTTCCACATGATGGGATATGATGAATAAGAAAACTGAAGCTTCTAGTTCTAGTGGCCCGTGGAGCCAGTAGAAGCAAATTTAGGCAAGCCTGATAAAGGGCTGATCAGAATATTTCTAGAATTGGTGGATGACATTTGGATCAGGAAGGAAGATATAATAGTTTGGCCAAAAAAGAGTCTAGAAGTTTGATTCACTCCATAAAATAAAATACGCTAATGCTATGTTTATTTCAGTTTTCATTCATCCCTTAGTCAATTTGTAGTTCTAACCCTTATATTACCATTAGTTAGTTACCACCCCCCATATTGAATTCTTGGATGGCGGAGATTCAACTCCCACCTTTAAAAGATAAAAATTGAATTTCCACCGTAATAAATTCAAGGTGAGCTGGTAGTTACTAAAACATAATAAATTATCTTCTAATTGTGCATATCAAGGTTATCTATTGAATGCATTTAGAAACTTTGTGGAATTCATTTCTCTCTTAGTTTAACTAGACAAAAATGTAAATTCCATGAGAAAATGACAAAAGTCGATCCCATATGGAATTCCTTGTGGAATTAAAATAAAATATTCTGACAGAATTGGGAATGTATTGTTCAAATTCCATTCAATATTCAATATAACATCAATTGAGAGTGTATCATAATTTTCTAGTTGTACTACATATAATATATAAGTAAACTCTGCAAAAATTCTGTCTCTGTTTAAAAATAATGTAATATTAATATGAGAATAAAACTTAGAATCAAGGGTGTGCTTTGGTTAACTGGTATTTTGCAAACACTGCAAACTGCAACCAAATTGTTTGGTTTCACTTAACCTTGATTTTTTATAATTGCAACCCAAAACTGAACCAAACCTGAAAGTTTTGGTTCAGAATTATTCAGATCTGTGGTTTGGGATTATTCTCAATTCTTTCATGCACACCTCCACTAGGATTTGTTAGGTATTAAATGGGAATTGAACTAAACACAATCTAATAACCTGCAAGGACTGAGGCTAAGGGAATGTACTGCTGAGCAACATGATTAATGCTTGATAAAGTCCACAATCTTGTTAAGAAAATTCCCATAGAAAAATACAAGAACAATAGAAATTAATTCATGATTGTCCACCTTTCTCTCTCTTTCCCACCTCCATCATGGCTTTTCCAAGCGAGGTCCCAGGCAATAATTATCCTAATTTTAATATGGTAAATTGACTTTGTTTCTAACATCATAACAATTTATGGCATCACTTAAAGCATTGATATCTTACTGAAGCATTGTTTCCGGTGTCCCAGGGGTACATTAATAATAAATTTTCCAGATTCATGCAAAAACATTTTTCCAGAATCTTGTGAATAGAGTATTACTCAAATTTTATGAAGTGGTTAAGAAAGAAAGGAATGTATATTCCATGTTCATTTAAGTTGTGAATGAAAATTTTTAACTATTCAAATGATCTTAAATGAGGTGGTGCAAACAGCTTAACCATCCATTTACTAACTACTTTTACTGTCAATTCCCTCTTTACTATGGTTGGCCATAATTTTCAGGCTGTTGAACATATATCTTTGTTTTATTGCAAAGTGTAGGCCAGTTCAAGGGTTAGATTCAAAGAAAAAGCGAGAGAGCACCCTTCAGTTGAAGTAGAAATAGGGCTAAATGAAGAATGCACAGAATCAGCAGTTGGATTTGATGGATCTTCTAATACATCAGAAAGCTTATATGCTGAGAAGCATGATACATCCAGCACACATGAAATTGACAGCCTTAAGAGTACAATTTCTGGTGATTTGGCTGGACTTAGTCAAAGTCCTAGGCAGCTGAAAGGAGACACTCCTGACCCAAGTTTTCTGGCACAGGGTACAAGTGATTGGGTTCACAGTTGGGGTTCAGACTATTCTGCAGATAATGATTTGGCAAATGCATATGAAGAAAATAGCAGACTTCGAGGATGCTTAGAAGTGGCAGAATCATCTATCAATGAACTTAAGCTGGAAGTAAACTCATTACAAAGTCATGCCGATGAAATTGGTGCTCAAGCAGAAACAATTTCCCAGCAACTTGTGGAAGAAATTGCTTCAGTTGAACAATTGGCAAAAGAGGTTTCTCTACTGAAATTGGAGTGTTCAAAGTTGAAAGAGGATCTTGAGCAGCAACAAGTTTCTAGAACAGGTCCTTATATTTCCTCCAATGGAGATACTGAGAAGGACCTGGATCGCTTCTTTCGTGATACAGAGCTCAGGTGGCTAAAAGGTCTTTCAATTGTTGAGGATAAGATAAGAGAACTTAGAAAAAAGGCATGCTTGGGATACCATGAAAGGGACTTCAGGTTTTTTAACTCAGATTTAGATTCCGTACTTGGTTTTCTCCAGGATCTAAAACAAGGAACTGGAAAGCCAATCTCATTTCTCAACACAGTACCATCTGAAACAATTAATACAAAGGCAAGCAGAGAAATGGGTGTACATAAACCTGAGGAATTTGCATCAGGAATGGGGTTTGATGTGGACTTGTATCAACCAGAACTAGGCATGCTTCACTGTCCAAGTATTCCTGGGCTTGTTGCTCATGACCCTGATTCTTTAGATGCTGCTGCACTCAAAGGAAAAATATTTGAACTTCTAAGGGAGTTGGATGAATCGAAAGTCGAAAGGGAAAGCCTTGCAAAGAAAATGGACCAGATGGAGTGCTATTATGAAGCTTTGATTCAGGAGCTTGAGGAAAATCAGAGACAGATGTTGGGAGAGTTGCAGAATCTCAGAAATGAACATGCCACTTGCCTGTACACAATTTCATCTACCAAGGTTGAGATGGAAACAATGCACCAAGATTTGAATGAGCAAATATTAAGATTTGCTGAGGACAAACACAATTTAGATTCCCTCAACAAAGAACTGGAAAGAAGGACTGTCGCTGCAGAAGCAGCACTCAGAAGAGCACGCTTGAATTACTCCGTTGCTGTAAACCATTTGCAGAAGGATCTTGAGCTACTTTCTTCCCAAGTTTTATCTATGTATGAGACAAATGAGAACCTCATCAAGCAAGCCTTTGGGGATTCTTCACAGTCAAGCATTGAAGGATACCCAGCAGTCTTACAGAATCAGATACTGGATGCACAGGAATTTCATTCTACCAAATATTTGCAGTGCCAGAATCAGAATGCGGGGGAGAAAAAACAACCCTTGGGTGGAGATACTCTTCTGGAGGACTTCAAGAGATCACTCCATCTGCAAGGAGGGCTTTACCGAAAGGTCGAAGAAGAGCTTTGTGAAATGCATTATGTCAACATGTACTTGGATGTGTTCTCGAAGACACTACAAGAATCTTTGCTTGGAGCAACTGCTGATATTAGAATTATGAAAGAGAGGATGAATGAACTTACATGGCAGCTAGAGCTTTCCAATGAATCCAAGGAGTTATTGCTTCAGAGGCTGCAGACTGCTATGGACGAGGTTTACTCCCTAAACGAGTTCAAGGCCAACTGCATTGCCAAATGCAATGACATGGCTCTTCGGAACCAAACTTTAGAGACAGATTTACAAAATATAACCAATGACAATCACCTTCTTGTCCAGAAGATAGCTGAATGGGAATGCCTGATTATGGAGTATGAGAAAAAGTATGCAGCTTGTGTTTTGGAGAAAACTGATTTAGCAAATTCGTTAAAGAAAGAAGCCCTGGAAAATGGAAATCTTCGAGCTAAGATTGTTTCTTTGCAGGAGGAATTGAAAACTCTGGAAACTAAGTTTGATGAACAAGCTATTAGAAAGGAAAATCTGCAAAACATTATTGATTCTCAGCAAAATAAGTTGTTGATCTTATTGTCATCTTACAGCAAAAATTTCAGTGGTTTGTCTCTCCAGTGTAAATCTATTGATTCTCATTTGGATGCCACGGACTTGACAGGCGTTGTTTTGCAATTAGAAGAGCTCCAGCGTATTGCATGCAGAAAGATTTCCCAACTCCTAGAAGAGAATAAAAATCTAATGAGTGAGAATGCTAAGGCTCAATTGTCCTTAAGCACAGCAGAATCAGATATCCTGGTGACAAAACAGAAGTTTGCACAGGAGTTGAAAGAAATAGTTAATAAACTAGATTCGTCTAATGCCCTTGTCCAAAAGCTTCAGTTGGATGCCGAAGCTATTTCATACAGACTTCATGTTAGCTCTGAGGTTGAGGAAAGCTATCAACAGCAGCACAGAGAACTTTGCTCTGGTTTTGATCATTTGGAAATTGAGGTTCAGCAACTTGCTTCTAAGAATGAGGAACTTTTCCAAGATATCTTAGAATTGGGAACTTCAATTGATGAACTTCGAAGAAGTAAGCTTACTGTTGCAAAACTAGCTGAGGAGAAGCAAGCTTTGGTAGCATCTTTGCAGGATAAATCAGAGGAATCCTCCAAGCTTGTTTCTGAAATTGAAAATTTGAGAGGAAATTTGCGGTCTCTGCATGATGAGTTGAATACTGAGAGAAGCTTGACTGAAAGTAGAATCACGGATCTTACTACGCGATTAAATGAGAAAGATTTGCAGTTGCTAAATTTTGGCAAGCTGACATCTGAAGTGGTCCATCTCAAGCAATTGATCTCTGATCTTAAATTAGAAAAATTGGAAAATTGCAATCTCTTGTTGCAATATGAGGAGATCTTTAAAAATAGTCGGCGAGAAGCTTCTTCTATTTCTGATCTGGAATCTCAGTTGTCTGACATGCATGAACTTCTAATAGCTGCAGATGTGAGACTCATCTTCACAAGGAATCACTCTGAATCTTGTGTTGAGGAGCTCGTTGAGAAACTCGGCGCCTCTGATAGATATGTCACTGAGCTTCAAAAAAAGCATCATGACATTGAGGATGCACTTGATCATTCTCTTACCAAGGAAGTACAGAATATGGAAGAACATGCAAGATTGTTGATGACTATTGGGTCATTAAGATCTGAGTTGCAGGCTTCCATTGCAGAAAACAGAGCACTTCTTGATAAAAACAGTGCTATAATTGTGCAGCTCGAGGAATACAGAAATAGGGCTGAGAACACAGAGAATGGTTATGCTGAAGATAGAGGTCGATATGCTAATGAAATTAAAAAGCTGAAGAACTTGTTGGTTGCTTCCAAAGAAGAGATTGATAATTTGTTGGTATCCAGAGAAGAACTTGAAGTCATAGTTACGGTGCTAAAAGCCAAACTTGATGAACATGGTTCTTGGACAACATTGCAGGAAAGGCATAAAGATGAACTTACCGTGCTGCAAAGCCATTGCAATGACCTTACTCAGAAGCTCTCTGAACAGATTTTGAAGACAGAAGAGTACAAAAACTTGTCCATTCATTTGAAGGAGCTTAAAGACAAGGCTGACGCTGAATCTATGCTGGCCCGTGAAAAAAGAGAATCTGAAGGGCCATTATCAGCCATGCAAGAGTCACTGAGAATTGCATTTATAAAAGAACAGTATGAGACAAAATTGCAAGAACTCAAATATCAGCTGTGCATCTCCAAAAAACATAGTGAAGAAATGCTGTTGAAACTACAAGATGCCATTGACGAAATTGAGAATAGGAAGAAATATGAAGCTGCTCACTTAAAGAGAAATGAAGAATTGGGTTTGAAGATATTGGAACTTGAGGGTGAGATACAAGAGTTAATTTCAGACAAGCGGGAAAAGTTAAAGGCTTATGATATGATGAAGGCTGAACTAGAATGCTCAGTAATAAGTCTTGAATGCTGTAAGGAAGAAAAACAAAAACTTGAAGCTTCTCTGCAGGAATCCAATGAGGAGAAGTCCAAAATTTCGGCCGAGCTTAATTTGATGAAAGAATTAGTTGGGGGTTCCAAACTGCCCTTAAATTCTCCAAAGCAAGGAGAGGATCAATCAGACAAAGAAGGTTGTGCATCTAATAAGTCAGTTCACAGAAATATTAACCAGAAGAAGTTAATTGCAGCTACCTTAACTGATGAGAAGGCAAGTGTGTACATGGTTCCTAATAACGGTCAGGCAGGAAATTTGAATCCTGAAGTTTTGGACCAAGATGGTTCATTGGATTGTGACGAATCAGAATACACGCACTCCCTTCCCAGTATTCATGCTGATCATTCCAATACCATTATGAATGCACAACCGCAGAAAGTAATCACTAATCAATCTTTTCGTCGAAAATATTCTTTTTTTTTTCTGGTGGATATTCTTTGTTGCATTTGTGTAAATGAAAAATTTGCTTAATTTATTTAGTTGCACAAATTTTCTTTTTTAAATTCCTGTTTTATGCTTGGAGGTTTTAAGTCTTTGCTTGGCTTCAAAGTCTGCTGTGAGAATGTATTGAACCGTAATTTTTAGTAATTACTATTAAACAAGCTCCTGCTAGGATAATCTTTGCTTGCGTTCTATCTTTTGGCCCATAGCTTGATATCTCCTTCTAGTGGCAATTCTATCTTGCATGCCAGTCATTTGATAGTGCTTTCTAATGCAGTCTACCCTAAGATTAATTAGATTATTGTCTTCTTGGAAATGGGCTTTAGGATATTACTCGACTGCAATGGCCTGTTTCTACTTTTCTTTTCTTTTAATTTTGTTTTATATACTTTCTCTTTTTCTCATTAGCAGTTCAGTTTCTAACATTTTTTGCCTGGACTTACAGTATAGTTCTGTAGCTAGCGGCATCAGTGGAAATACAAGTCTAGCATATCTCAATGAAGAGAACTTGCTGCAAAGTGAAAGGGAACATTTAGCTTCAACCAATGAACAGTTTGGAGCCCAAACTTTGAAATCAAGCTTGGAGCACTTAAACAACGAGGTACACATTCTGCATAATAGGAAGTTAGAAGACATGTGGAAAGAACTCACCTCTCTCTGTTTTTAGGGGCATACTCTTTTTTCACCTGTAACAACCTTGTAACGGACTTACTTTCTAATATAATACCTGATAACTGTTCTTTATCTTCTTACTGCAGCTGGAGAGGATGAAAAATGAAAATTTACTTCTCCCTCAAGATGTTCATCAGTTTGATTCAAAATTTCCAGGTTTAGAAAGGGAACTAATGCAGTTACAGAAGGTAAATTAATTTTGCTCCCTTTACCACTTAAGAAGTCTTTTAAGTGCCTTCCATCAGGGCTGTTATTTGGTTTATTTGGTCTTTGAACAGGTAAATGAAGAATTAGGAAGTATATTTCCTCTATTTAACGAATATTCAGGCAGTTGTAATGCATTAGAAAGAGTTCTAGCTCTGGAAATTGAGCTTGCTGAATCTTTACGGGCAAAGAAGTCAAGCATCCATTTTCAGAGGTATTTATATCTTAACAATTGTCAGGAATCACCGAAAACATATAACTGAGGGAAAAAGTCTTTTTGTCTTGTTCTGAATTTTATAGTGTTAAAAGCATTTCATACTCTAATCAGTAGTTTAGGGTGCTATAAGATGCAAAATACTTATATGACTGAAGCCAGTATTCTGGATGGTTTCAGGAAAAGATTTTTTAAAAAAAAGCCAGTTTCATATCTGCATTTTCATGTATATATGCATATGGTATAGATATTTAGATATCCTGCTTCTAGCACAAGATATCTTTCCTCTACATCCCATTTATTACCCAAGAAATACAATTAGCACCATGAGGTATGTCATAGGATGTTAATACAATTAGCATTGCAAACAAAATGACCAAGCCATAGTTACTAGGAACACAATCATTCAGTTCGCAGTGCATGGTATGGGTACGAGATCATGTAGATTTAAGTTTTGGTCGCAAAGGTGGGTAAGCTTAGCAATTGGCACAATTTTTGGTTAGAAATTTGATTGAACTACTTGTTAGGTCTAATATTAGGTTTCATATTAGAGTTTAGATTTAATTTCTTAACTGTAAAACAATTTCCAATACAAAGTATTAACGTTTAGAATTTTAACTGTTAGAATTTCCTTAACAGACAATTTTCAACAACTGAAAAATTAATGTTTACTCGAGTCTTCTAACAGATTAATTTTCAACAGAATTCTCTCCAAATTAGGTACTTTTTTAGTTTCTGTTGTTACCAGTTTAGCAGGCTTGCAATACAATCTTCCTCCCAAACTTCTCAAGTGATATATTCGTATACGCAAAATTAAACAACACAAGGATGAATTGCCTCAACCAATCACCTTCAAGTATCATGTCATAGCATCCCGATTCATTTTCACTTGTAAGTTGACTCCAGTATCTCCTCTTCCTACCCTTCCATAATTCCGTCCTCCATTTCATCATTTTCTCTCCTTATGCCACTTCTAACATCAAGAGTTGTTTAGGCTTGCAATGATGACCAAGGTAAGTTTGTAGTGATATATGCTTAGGATTCTGGGTTACAGAGATAGGCTTTTGCATACGGTTCTAGATGGGGGGTTGAGTTTTTGGTAAATGTTATTTGGATCTCTAAATAAGAACACATGGAAATTCAGGGTTAAACAAATAAAAATTAGGAAAAAAACACAAGATAATAGCCTAAAAAGTTAATGAATTTTCATGTAGTGACAAAAAATAAAACCACGTGACATTGAAGAAACAAGACCAAACTGCAGAAGATGAAGTTGTAACTTTTTCTAAGATGTAATTTTTTCTCTTTATGGGCGGTAGACTAATCCAATTTATTTATTTTTTCTTCATTTTTTTGGTTGAATAAAGATTGAAAATCGACGAATAGCTAGCTGACTATCATTGAGCGTGACTGTAAAAGGTTCTTATAAAAGGTTCTTATACACTGTAGAATGTATTGTTTGAGCTCTAACTATTATACTTGGGGAAAGTAGGCATACAAGTAGAAACTTCTCATTTCTGTTCTAATTATAAAAACATGGACTCTTATTGCACATGGACTTGGATGACTTTGTAAATGTAGAAATGTTTTACCTCCCCTGAACTATCATCTTGACTGTACATTGTTGGAATTATTTAATTATTGAGATCTAGGATTAAATTGACAGGTTTCTTCTTTGAAAAGAACATGATTTGTTAAAAATATTGATGATTAGACTTTTTTGTTATAAATATAACATAACTTACACAATTAAGCAATTGGCTCCCCAATAAACACCACTAATTTGATGATATTCATATTCAAGCTTTGTGGTGCCTTTTTTTCCTGTGACAGTCATTTTACATAATATTCTTAATCTGCTAGAGGACATTTAAACGTGTTTGAACTTATAAGCACATAAACATGAAAGTGTGGAGTTTAATAAATCAAAAGTAGGAAAAGAGAACAAAAATTATAGGATTATAGCTTAAAAAACTAATTTATTTGTGCAAAATGACAAAAGACCAAACTGGAGCCAAATTGTATTTTTTGTCTAAAATTTAACCAAATAACAGCCATCATTTCTTGAAGATATCAGGTATATGAAACATTTGTAAAATAATTCCCTGGCTCACTTTGTCTTATGGCAGAATTGAGTAGTAAATTGTCACTCATTGGAATTCATACCTATGACCTGTTCTGTTTTTTGGAAATGTGTCAACCAAGTTTAAAGTAGGTTAGAAGATTTTATGGATACAATTAGTATTAGTCTTTTAGACACTTTGGAAATTGTATAAAATGATGCTATGCTCCTTTTCCGCAGCTCCTTTGTTAAGCAACACAGCAATGAGGAAGCAATATTTCAAAGCTTTAGAGACATCAACGATCTGATTAATGACATGCTGGAGCTAAAGGTTAAGTATGCAAGTGTGGAGACTGAACTAAAGGAGATGCATGGCCGTTATTCCCAATTAAGTCTTCAGTTTGCAGAGGTTGAAGGAGAGAGACAGAAACTTATGATGACTCTCAAGAATTTTCGAGCATCCAAGAAGGGTTAATAAATCATTTGTGGACAGCATCTCGGGCTGATAATTCATAATTGATGTTAACAAGCCCTCCATATTGCTATTCTTGCACCTCGTATCTCTGCACAACCAGACAATAGGATTGAAGTAAATATTCATGGCTCCCGCGGTGCTTCAGGAATGAAACTGTTCATTGCTTCATCAGGAAGTTCAGAAGCTGTACTTAAGTGTAAATATGTATATGTGCCGGTTTTTCACCTGTTACTAGTATCATAAGGTATAGATACGAATGACATATTGACTTTTTTTTCATTGGTTTAAGCTCTAGTATTATATAGTTAATCATATTCTTTCATGAACAGAATCATTATTGTTCAACAAGGAAGATGTTTTTCCTTGACCCCGTTCCTTTTCCGCTGTTCTGTCTGCTATTGCAGCTCTGAGTTCCATTCTCTTTTGGGAAGTCAAATTCAATAGCTTCATTGATTAAATGTATGATGATTCAGTGTAATTAAATAGCTTATTGGCCTGCTTCGGGGTCTCCATCTCTTCAATGCCTCCATGCTCCTTGATCAACTGACATGAATTCTTTTACATTTTATTCTTGAGATATATTATATGGAAACCACCTTATATAATTAGGCCGGGATAATCCTGGGTAGAGCTCTCCGATCCTTTGTTACTGCAGCAATTTAGTGTATGAACAATTCCTGAAATATGTCTGAAGTTTCAGAATAGAATGAGGAAATATCTGATGTGAATAGGTTCTAACACCCCGGGCAGCTGCAAGATTAAGCATCAACACCCTATCGTCTATCATTATGCAGTTTGGCTGTTTGTTAGATACATTCTTTTCTTATCACATAGAACATTAAAGTTGCAGAGATATAACTAATATTCTTTGGAAGCCATGATTTGAGAAAAGTGTAATGGCACAAGAAGTGGCAAATCCAGTATAGTGCAATAGCAGAAAAAAATCACAAGACTAGAAATTGAATGACCTTCCAGGATGAGTGCTATACGTGGATTACTGGGAATTACGAAACAACAAAAGCATAAGGTAGATCATTAAGCAAGCAATAGGCAGATGGTTCAAGAAATGTGGATTACCAATTCGTTCTCTGTCCATCTCCAGGAATTAGATGACTAATTGATTTAAAATTAGTTGAAATGTTATTTTTGTTAAAAATTTTATATATTCCTATTATACGAAATTACAATTTAAAACAAATTCAACTTTCTACCTTCGGTTTGTAATCAGTATTCAAATAGAAATAACTTCTGATAATTAATTATATCTTTTGAAGATCTAATTAATTGGACTTAACATGCTCCTGCACCTCTCTCCCCATATTGGGCTTAATTGGGCATCAAACGAACCTTGAGAAAGTAAAGTGCTGGGCTTTGACCGGAAGCCGCCGGCTCCTGTTTTATATGCTGAAAAATAGACACTAGCACTGCACGGCAGAGGAGGACAAAAACCCACGTGAAACGAAGAGTTGTAGATTTTGTAGAAAAGCTTAACCAAAGAACTTGGGTATATATATTATTCTATACACATATATTCAGGTGCAATAATGATTTTGATGTATATGTATACCGTCTAGAAATTTAAGAGGTTGAAAGACCAAACGGCAGTGAGCAAAACATGAGAAACTGATCGAGCAACAAAATAACCAGTACATTATCATAAGGATTGCACATTGAATTTGTATTGCTAGTTCCAGGTAAACCTTAATGCATCCAGTGATTCCCAAAGATGTATTCATCCATTAAACTGATCAGTTGTAAAGAAATGATTACATGACTTTTGTTGTTGTCGGAGGAGAAATATAGACGGGCATAGTACGAGATTGTTCTTGGTTACTGCAAAACATGCCAGATTCTGATAATGCCGAGCCTGCATAAGTGAAACATTTGCGTAAATCTCCACACCTTTCCCTTCCACTGATCTCGAAACAACACTTGGGCACAGACGAAGCAAAACTAGTCTCATTCGACCACACTGACATTGATCTTTCTGCAGCTTCATCTTCTTCATAGCTAACGTCGATTGTCTGATCACAAACAAGTGGGTAATCTCTGATGGTGTCGTCCATGGAGACAAGATTCAAGACCAAACGGTTGTCTTCCCTGTGAGCTTCGATATACTCATGATGCTTCACTTTCTCCACGTTAAGTCTCAGCTTTCCATTATCATAATGTCTTATTAAAACCCAGGGCATGTGTCCTGCCAAATTCCCAGTCCGCGCTAGAAGAGGAATTGGAGGTGGGTATTCTCTTGCCATTTCACCATTACTGCTCTGCTTCACGCGGTTTCGCTTAGAAGAAGAAGACGATGATGATGACGAAGGGTACTCTTGTACTTCCATGACTAAACTATCATTTAATGAGCTGATGTAAACCCCACTCTCAGTTCCAATCAAATCTTCCAGCGCCGACGTCCAGGAGGAGTATGATGAAGACTCGCTCAGTGATCGAAACAAAGAAGAGGAAGGTGTTTTAGAAGATGATATCATGTAGGAGTGGATGGGCAAAGGAGCATGATGATCAGGAGATTCTTCTTGTGGGTACATTAGGGTTTTTAAGCCAAGTTCTGGAAGTCTTGGTTTTTGTTTTCGGATTTGAATGGCACCGCCGGCTTCTTCTGCCCGCAACATAATTCCACCAGCAAGATTTGAGATCATAGATTTAACCCTACCAATTGATGAACCCATAAATGCAGACGTCATCTGCTTTTTCTTTAAACCAGTCAGATCATACCTGCAACTGGGAAGAATGAGAAAATTAAAAAGAAAACCAATCAGATTTATTACTGTTAATCATAGGTGTATCAGTGGGAAATTGATAAGTATTAGACTCTATATATATATATATATATATATATATCCAAGGGTAAAATGTACACGCGGATTGACATCTTTATATTGTACCTTGCACATGCATTCTTCAACACGTGGGTATATTGAAAGATAATCCTTCATGAGAACAACTATATTACTGTTATAATACCAGTAATTAATTAACATAATAAACTAGCAAATTATTTTATAACTATTACATCAGAGCCTCTTGATTTATGAAATAAAGTTAATTTATAATTTTTTTTAAAAAATTTTAGCGCGTAGAGTTCTCTGCGGTAAAATAAAAAAAAAAAGCTTGTTTTTTAATCTACTTAAAAACAAATCATCAGAATTTATAAAATATTATTTACTTTTAAAAATACAAAAAAAAAATATTATAACATTTAGTTAAAAAAGTTATTTACAATTTTTATTAATTACTGTCACATTATCAAAGTATTCATTTTTAGGTTTGGATGGGAGCAGAAATCAAATTTAAGTAATTAAATCTTATGTTATATGATATTACTGAGATGTCTTTTTCTTATATTCTATACAAAATCAAGAGTTTTTTTTTTTTATTTATTTATTAAAAACATACAATTTTATCTCACTGTTTGTTGTTTTTTATTTAATTATACTTCTGTTCTTATGGATTTTTATTTGCGAGTGATTTTGGTAACCATTATATTTGATTTAATTGTATAGTTCAAAATTTGTAGTCTTTCTATGATATCATTTTCATATTTTTGCTTTTATCTTTGTTATGTCGTACAAAATTTTAAGTTTTAAAAAATTATTTATATTTTTCTGAATCTTAAGAACCTAGTTTTATCTAAAACTTTTGAGGAAAGAAATGAAAATACTAAATTTAAATAATTTAAAAAATTAAAAATACCTTCATAAATTTTTTTTTAGGGTATTAACTAATCATTAGTAATAGCACCGCAACTCTAGAAAAAATACAATATTATTTATTAATTACTCACAAAACCCTTTTGGAAAATAATGTAGTTATGTTTATCAATTATCACTCAAAAACTGCACGCAATCGTTTATACGGACATATTCGAAATTTTTACTTAAAAAATAACCAAAAAAAAAAAAAAGTTAAAACGAGAATATCAATGTCAAAACGAAAAAGACGAAAGATCTTACTTTATCATGATTAGTTTAGGTGTTCGATCACAAAATTTACTGAAATTTATCGCCGATCGTCACTCCGACGTAAATCTAAATCGAAAATAAAAACCGGGTTAATGAAATTGCCATAGCTAGCTAGAAATCAAGAGTAAAAAAAATTTAAGAAAAAAGATATCTTACGAGGTGAATTTGGTAGGGATTTACATGAAGATGATTGTTCTTCCTCTATGCCTTTACTCTCAGTGCATTGATTTCATATCTATATAAAATAAAATATAGTTATATATATACACGACCCAAAAGAAAGTTTTTGTTCTCAACTTGTATAATCTCTAATATACAATTGACTGACCTTCTTATAGCCAAAGAACAATGGGCGTGGGTGGGGTGTGAATTTAATTTTGAATAGTTTTGGCCTCCTCAAGGGGGCTTTATGGTCATTTCGTACCACCAAACCCGAAACCGCTGCCCTGGCGATATCACGTGGGTTCTCTCTCTGTAAACATAACATGGAATCGCATGTTTAATTGGTTACCGTGAGTGACGTCTTTCCTCCGAGTGTTAGCCAACGATTGATGGAACTCCTCATAGAGACCCAAAAAAGCAAGAGTAGATCTGATCATAGAGGATTAATTTTTATGACTCTGTGAGCTGGTGCCTGGTTTGCTAATATATCCATGATAATAAGTAACGGTTAGCAGTAAAACTGGCATTACAAGTAGCCGTTGGATGAATCAGATGGTCGTAATGGAACGAGTTATTCACGTGGGTCCACGTGCAAAACGAGTGGTCATGAATTGCCCAGAGCTACGCGTGGTAGGTGAAGGAAGTCCGCTTGTGTGGCTAATCACCACGTGTGTGACACCTTACTACGATAGAAGCGTCCACAGGTTGTCCCTTGACCCTTTTTCCCTCAATTTACCAAATTGCCCCTTCAAACTAATTCATCCTATAAAAGTTCCGGTGGGATGATTATTATTACTGTTTTTTTTTTTTTTTTTCTGGGTTAATTCTGGATATAAATATAAGCCATAGACGAGGCCTCATATACACTAACAATTTAGTATTTTTGGATCACATAATTATTAATCCGAGATATTATACCAAATATTGAGACAAATTATATGGAAGACTCTTAAATATTGATAGATATATTTCCAATTTCTCTTTCATGATTTATTTTTTTGCAAAATTAATTAGAATTAATTAATCCCACGGGTAGTATTTTACAATTCATTTCGATAAAATGCTTTGTATAATGGGTACAAAATAAGAATTTAATTATAAGTAACTTTAAATTTATACGCTAACATAATGAATAATTGATGCCTAATTAGTCAAATCATAATAAAAATTACCAACCATTAATCATGAGGTGCAATTACTAATATATATATATATATATATATATATATACACACACACACAGACACACACACAAAATTTTATGAATATATGATTGACAAATAAATGAAAAAAAAAAGACAGTAAAAAATATATAAAATAATAAATACCAAATATATCAATTTTAAACACAATAATGTGTACAGTCTATATATACTCAAATAAAAAATCAACAATGCATATAAAAATATTATAATTATTTATGTATTATATTATAATTATATTTTTAATATTTTTTTTACTTCAATTTGAAAGAATTTTTGAATAAATATTGAGTAAAAAATAAATTAATTAGTAAAATTTTAATGCAAGTTAAATTGGTGAAGAAAAGAGGGGAAAAAAAAAAAAGCTAAAAAAGAAGAAGAAAATAAGAAGCCGCCAAAAAGCCCTTTCCATAGAAGTTCAATCCTAGATCTGTAGCAACCAACACACAAAAGATGTCGTTTTGAGAGCTGGGAACCAGAACCCAGCAATGATCAAAATGGTGCCGTTTTAAAGAATAAAAAAAAAAAAAAAAATAGTAGAACCGAAAAGAGACGGATATGTATGTAAAGAGCAAAAAAAGGAGGAGCTGAAAGGGAAAAATGGAGACCAGAAAGGGAAGAGGAGGTGTGCGAAACCGTATTTTTTTTTTTTCTTTTGCCTATAAAAAAAAAAAAAAAAAAACAGCAATAGAGAGAGAGAAGCAGCAGCTAGCGAGTGAAGCATAAACTTGCAGAAAGAGACGAAATTAAAAAATCAGATCTATAATAACCGAGCCCCGAAACAAAATTTTTTATTTTTTAATTATTAATTTAAAATAAATAAATAATTTATTTTATTTTTAATTAAGTGAAATTAAAAAAAAATGAATTAAAGACGATATTGAAAATAATTTTTTTTTAAAAAAGTGAAAATTTAAGTTCTGATGATGTTTTAAAAAAAAAAATTGAAAACAAATGTCAAAATGCAAATAGAGAAAGTTCGGCCACGTGGTCGCCCAGTCAACAATCTCGATGAACAGGACTGCGTCGCCTAGCAAGGCACGCTGATGTCGGTGCCACGTGGGAAACCACACTAGCGATCCACACGCCCCACGATCGAACGGCCCAGGATCAATCATGCGCGTGTAGACGACCTCGATTCATTTTTTCTTTAAACACGATCGGACGGTCGAAATCAATTGCGATGAACAGTATAGATTCATTTCTTCCTTATGCGCAATCGGACGAACGAGATCGATCACGATAGACGATCCAGATCAATGCGGGATAGTTATAAATATTTAGCATCACATGGGAACCTAAACCCTAGCCGCCAACCCCCGCTTGAGAAGAAGAACCAAACGTCGGAGAAGGAAGCCGACCGCCGACTGCCGCACTAGAGCCACTGTCGATAGCCAAAAAAGGTAAAAAAATTTCCTACCCACTTGAAATTTGATTCTGAATACCCATGTGACTAAATCGAGGCAAAAGGGACGGCGGGTGAGCCGAAAATTAATACCCATGAGTTTTGAACACCGATTTTAGAATTTTTGGGGTATTTTTAGGTATGTGACGAGTCTTTTGAATTTCATAAAAAAAAATGTAAGGAACCTAGTACCCCTTAGGAGACATAGTCGACGGCTCGATGTCTCAAAATACTGATCCGAGTAAGGATCTCCTACCATATTCTTCGTTACGGAAAATTGAGACTTAACAATGTATAATTTTGTATTTTATAAAAAATTAAAAAACTCTAAAAATATTTACATATTACTAGTGGAGCCAGAACTAGCTAGTTCACAATTGTCTTGATTTCCTGTTTATTTTCCTATATTGTCCTACTTGCTTGATTTTTGTATGGTACATGTTCTTAATTTATAGTTCAATAGTCTTATCAACTTATCTTGTTATTTTGGTTATATACCCTCAGTATGAATATAGTTTAATTGATCTGTGAATGTGATATGAGATATTTGTATGAGTTTGTTGATGAAAATCTTTATGTGAAAGACTTGCTAGTTATCTAAGAAAAGGGCGGACAGACCCAGTACATAGGAAACCTTACCGTGAACATTACTTCAGTCTGACGAGACTGAAAAGTCTCTTATCGGAAAAGTTTGGGAGATATGGTTTACTCTCATACCGGACAGGGTATCAAGGCGATAGAATACTTGGTGCTCATTACCGAACGGGGTATGGGGACGACCGGTCAATTGTAAAATTGGATATTAGATTCACGAGTAGGGAAAACACCTCTATGGACCCCCAAAGGTACCAGTAAATAGGTAAGAAAGGAAAATTATTGTTTCTCGTTCTCTTATGCGTAAAAGTGAAAATGATATGGATATGAGTCTTTATAGGTTATCTTTGAAAAACTTGGTATGATAAGTATTAAATAAATATCTTCAAGTTTCAAATGTATTTAAATAAAACAAGAGCTCTATTAATTGTTTTTCTAATTTTTTAACAAATCTTTAGTTTTCTGTATCTGTGATTAGTATGATATTTTTACTAGGCTAGTGTAGCTTACCATTTCATTAACTATTTCAGATCAAGAGGACAAAGATTCAGATCCCGATCAGTAAGAGTGTTGTGAAGGTTAGTAAAGGTTGTCCTAGGATGCTTAGTTATTCGTTTTTCATTTTATTTCTTTAATTTTCGTTTGTCTTTTAGAAGGGACATTCCTGTAGTCCTATTGGACATTCAAAATTATTGTGTAAGGAATGTAAACTCTAACTCTATTAATCGCTTCCCCATTTAATTTATGAATTTATTTTCCTTTAAGTTCTGGGCTTCTATAGTTGGTATCAGAGTTGCGTTCTTCGAAACCATTCCTTACACAAAGACTTAAAAATACTAACATACAAACTATCATTCTTAACCCTTCGTTGTGAAAAGTAAGTACAAAGACATAAGAAGATGATGACTCCTACTGAACAAGGCAGCCCGAGATGAGTTGTTTCGAGAGGATGTTGATGGCTCACTCATCTCTGCCCAGCAGGCTAGGGAAGAGATGAGGGAGATATCTGACCTTCCACCACTGCCATAGTATAAGCCACCCCTACAACGAGAGGCTTCAGTACCATCTTGATACAACTTTGCTCCTCCATCATACCATCAGGCACCAACACAGTATAATCTGGTGCCTCCACTGCATTATTTGGTACTGCCACAGTATAACCCGGTGCTTCCACCGTATCATCCGACACCACCACATGGCTACCTGGTCCCTCCCCAACATAATTTAATTCCTCTTCTATGGGACCCAATTCCACCCATGATGGTCCTAAACTACATTGAAAGGTACAAAAGACTAAACACATCTACCTTTATAGGTGCATAATCTTTTGAAGAGGCCGAGTATTGGTTAGTTGAGACAAAAAAGGTTTTCGCGACTCTTGGAGTGGTTCCCAAATAGAAGGTTGTACTTGTCACCTGCATGCTTGTGGGAGAGGCAGACCACTGGTTGCAGCTCAAACAGGCCACCCTGCCCAATCCAATCACTTGAAAACAGTTTCTGATGGCTTTCAATGCAGAGTACCTCCCATAGCACCTTCGACATTTAAAGAAAATTGACTTTGCATACCTAGTTCAGGGTGAGATGACTGTGTCGGAGTATGCTTGAAGGTTCCTAGAGTTGGGCCGATATTTCCTTGAGAGCATGATGGATGAGGGTAAGAAGATAATAAAGTTCGAGCGGGGCCTCTGCCCTGAGATCAGACAGCAACTATACGTATTTGAGCTTAGTACCTACTCAGCCATTCTGGGCAAGCACAACTAGTGGAGAGGAACCTTCATATCTTTCTTCTAGCAGTGGGGAATCCCATATCTCTGGTTTCATACCGCAGACCAGCACTCACCGCATCGATTCAACAGAATAAGAGGCCTTGACCAGTGACTCAAGCTCTTCATTAGGTTTCAGTAACAGGACACAATAGGACTTGCCACACAAAGATAATGGGCCCAACCCTCCTATTGTCTCAGTAATAATTGTCGATATGTGGGAGTACCCAACATGACGCGAGAAAGTATCCGCAGAATCAGAACCAGGTTAGACCTCATATCCAGGACAAAGCTTACAACCTAACTCAGCAGGATGATGAAGCCAATCTGGATGTGATACAAGGTAAATCTAAGGAAGAAATTTGCATTCAAGAGATCCTAGTAGTTCGAGACTTTTCGAATGCATTTTCTGATGAACTACCCCGATTGCCAGTAGACTGAAAAGTTGAGTTCATCATAGAGCTTTAGTCTGACACCCAGCCTATCTCTATTGCCCTTTACTGCATGAGCCGTGTTGAGATAGAAGAACTGAGAAAACATATCAATAAATTGCAAGACAATTGGTTCATTCGACATAGTTGAAGTGTTGGAGTCATATTTGCAAGGAAAAGGGATGAGACGTTACGATTATGTATTGACTACAAGGGATTAAACTGAGTTACGATAAAGAACAAGTACCTCATCCCCAGAATTGATGACCTTTTTAACTAGTTGCAGGGTGCCCAGATATTCTCCAAAATAGACTTACATTTGGGTTACCACTAGATAAAAATCAAGATAGAGGACTTTCATAACTAGGTACGGATATTATGAGTTCCTAGTCATGCTCTTTGGATTAACCAATGCACCGGCCATTTTTATGGACTTGATGAACAGAGTTTTCAGAAAATTCTTAGATCAGTTTGTAATTGTGTTTATCAATGATATCCTAGTTTATTCAAAGAGTAGAGAGGAACATGCTCACTACCTGACTCAGTTTTGCAGGTTCTCAGGGAGAAGAAACTATATGCAAAATTAAGTAAGCCCCATCTGGTTCGAGTGGACTACCTTTCTAAGACATATCATATCAAGGGATGAAGTATCAGTGAATCCCAAAAAAGTTTAGACAGTGCTTAGATGAGAGAAATTGACCTTGGTTAAGGAGAATTGTAACTTTCTAGGAATGATAGGTTATTATCGTAGGTTTGTAGAAGAATTTTGTAGCCTAGCCATTTCTTTGGCCCATCTAACAAAGAAGAATGTTAAGTTTGAATGAAATGTAAATTACGAAATGAGCTTTATAGAACTCAAGAAGTGGTTAATTATTACACCCGTGTTGGCCATACTGAGTGGAACATGTGGATATACAGTGTACAGTGATACCTCATACCTAGGGTTAGGTTGTGTTCTGATACAGCATGACAAGGTCATAGCCTATGGGTTCAGGCAGTTGAAGAGTAATAAGAAAAATTATCCCACCCACGATTTAGAACTTGCCATCATTATCCACGCCTTGAAGACCTAGTGCCACTACCTGTATGATGAGACTTTTAAGATTTTTACTGACCATAAGAGTTTGAAGCACATATTCATTTAGAATGATCTGAACATGCGTCAGAGGTGTTGGATAGAGCTCCTCAAGAATTATGATTATAATATCTTGTATCACCTAGGCAAGGGCAATGTAGTAGCTGACGCATTCAACAGAAAAAGTACAGGTATGTTAGCTCACATAATGGTTTTTAAATACAGGGTAATAGAGGCTGCACAACAAATATAACTTTAGGACTTAAAGAGAGTTGCATGCTTGACCCACTTGATTGTCCTCCCGAATTTATCTAAAAAATAAGAGAAGCCCAATTAACCGATTCCACCATAACCGCCCTTAAGAAAGATGTAGAATAGGGAGTATATCTAAAATTTTGAGTCTCTGCTGATGAATTGCTCAAGTTTCAGGACATGGTGTGTGTTCTAGATGATAGTAAATTAAAAAGGGATATCATGACAGAGACTCACAACTCTAAGTTCGTCATACATCATTGAAGTACTAATATGTATAAAAGTATGCGACTCCAATTTTGGTGGAGTGAGATGAAAAGAGAGGTAGCCGACTTTATTTCTAAGTGTCTAGTATGCCAACAAGTTAAGGTAGAACATCAACGCCCAGACAGGTTACTTCAGCCATTACCGTTCCTGGAGTGAAAGTAGGAATATATCACAATGGATTTCATAACATAGTTGTCTAAGGTACACTTAGGACATGATGTCATTTGGGTAATTGTCGACCGACTCACTAAGTCTTTTCACTTCTTGGTTATCAAAATGACCGACCCATTAGATAAGTTAGCAAGAATGTATATCCGAGAGATAATTAGGTTACATGAAGTTCTAGTGTCAATGGTATCCGACAGAAACTCCAGGTTCACTTCTCGATTTTGGTCTAATTTTCAGTAAGACATGAGAACGAAGCTGTCTCTTAGCACTGTATTTTACCCTCAAACCGATAGACAATCAGAGATGACTATTCGCATACTGGAAGATATGCTCCAAACTTGTGTTCTAGACTTTGGGGGCCATTAGAATGATTATCTACCTCTGATAGAGTTCGCCTAAAATAATAGCTACTAGACAAGTATTGACATTGCTCTATACGAGGCATTGTGTGCTGCCCATGCAGATCGCCGATCTGTGGGGAAGAGGTGGGTGATAGAAAATTATTTAGCCCATATATTATGGAGGAGAGTACAGACAAGATTGTTAAGATCATGAAGAACATCCAGACAGCTCAGAGCAGACAGAAAAGTTATGCGGACTCCCGGAGGAGGGATCCGAAATTTGAGAAAGGTAACTGAGTGTCTCTTATGGTCATTTATTTCAAAGGGATCAGTATCTTTGAAAAAAGGAAAAAATTAAATCCTTGGTTCATCAGAACATTTGAGATCTTATACCGGATTGGTACGGCTGCTTACAGACTGACACTACCTTTAGGGCTATCCAAAATTCATAATGTGTTCCACGTATCTATGTTATGCAAGTACAATCTAGAACCCTCACATATTCTGTCCCACGAGCCCCTTTTACTCTACGATGATCTATCATATGAGGAGGTACAAATAGACATTGTACACCAGAAGAGTAGAGTACATCGCAACCGAAAAATTTCATTCATCAAGGTCTTATGGCAAAACCATACGCAAGAAGAGGCCACCTGAGAACTGGAATCAAGCTTAAGGGCTCAGTACCCCCAATTGTTCGACTAAGTTGGAGAGTGACCAATTTAAGAGACTAAATTTTCTTAAGGGGCGAGTTATAGTACCCGGGCCCGAAGAACGACCTAAGATAAATTTTTTTTTGTTTTTAATTATTAATTTAAAATAATCGATTAATTTATTTTATTTTTATTTAAATAGAATTTTGAGAAAAAATAAATTAAGGATGAGATTGAAAATAATTTTGGGAAAAAATAGTGAAAATTTGGGTTATGAGGATGTTTTTAAAAGAAAAATCAGAAACAGGGGGTCAAAGTACAAATAAAAAAAGTTTGATCACGTAGGACTGCCTAGTCAGCAGCCTTGACGAACTGGAGCACGTCGTGTGGCAAGGCGTGAGACCACACTGGCAATCCATGTGCCCTGTGATCGGACGACCCAAGATTGATCCCGCACGCGTGGAAGGTCCAGATTCATTTCTCCCTTAGGCATGATCGGACGGTCGAGATCAATCGCATGAATGATTCAGATTCATTTCTTCTTTAACTGCGGTCAAACGAACGAGATCGATTGCGATGGATGACCCAGATCAACGCGAGATGGTTATAAATATTTCGCACCACACGAAAATCTAAACCTTAGCAGCCAGCCCCCGCGAAGAAGAAGAATCAGACGCAGGAGAAGGAGACCGACTGCTGACCGCCGTCGTATTGGAGCCACCGCCGACTACTAAAAAAGATAAAAATTTCTCTTATCCACTCGAAATTCAATTCCGAGTACCCCTATGGTCAAATCAGAATAAGAGGAACGACGGGTGAGTCAAAAATCGAGGGTAAAGCTCGAAAGAGCCGCTGCGGCTAAAACTCTAAAATTCCTCCGATGAGCCATTTCTCAATTGCCATTTCACATGATTTTTTAATTATTGTGTTCACCGTCCTTTTTCGTGCAAGGTAGCCGAAGAAAGAACCACAACTGCGGAGGAGGATCGCGAAGCCATTGTACCTAGAGGTCCCCCTCCCCCACCAGTAGGTTTGGATTTTTTTTATTTCCTAGTCAATTGAGGCCCTTAATGTGTTTCTGTAGGGATACGGTCAAAACTAGCCAAAATCGGCCAAAATTGGCCAAAACTGGCTAGGCCGAGGCGAACCGCTGCCGTGGGCAGCGGACCCGACACCAGAGCACGGCGTCACCGTTGTGCCGAAACTCCAAAATTGACCATAATAAGTTTTGAATACCGATCTTGGAAATTTTAGAATATTTTTAAGTATGTGACGAGTGTTTTGAATTTCACATAAAAAAATCAAGAAAATCGGTATCTGTTAGGAGGTGTAGTAGACAACTCGACATCTCGAATCACCAATTTAGGTAAGGATCCCTCACCTTATTCTCTGTTATGAAAAATTGAGGCTTAACGATGTATAATTTTGTATTTTTGTGAAAAATTAGAAAACTCTAAAAATAATTACAGGTTACTAGTGGAGGCAGAACTGGTTAGTTCACAATTGTCTTGATTTCTTGTTTATTTTCTTGTACTGTCCTACTTGCTTGATTTTCGTATAGTATATGTTCTTAATTTATAGTTTAATAGTCTTATCAACTTATCTGGTTATTTTGGTTACATATTGTTAGCATGATTGTAGTTTAATTGATCTATGAATGTGATATGAGATATTAATATGAGTTTGTTGGTTGTTTGTTGATGAAAATTTGTATGTGAAAGACTTGCTGGTTACCTAGGAAAAAAGCGGACGGACCCGGTACATAAAAAACCCTATTGTGAACGTTATCTCAGTCGGATAAGGTTGGGAAGTCCTTTACCAAAAAGGTTTGAGAGATATGGTTTACCCTCATATCGAACGGAGTATTGAGACGATAGAATATTTAGCATCCATTTCTGGACGAGGTATGAGGAAGACCGATCAATTGTAAAATTAGATATTGGGTTCACGAGTAGGAGGGACACGCCTATAGATCCCAGGGATACCAGTAAGTATGTAAGAAATAAAAGTTATTGTTTCTCGTTCTCTTATGCGTGAAAGTGAAAAATGATATGGATATAAGTCTTCATAGGTTATTTTTAGAAAACTTGTTATGGTAAGTATTAAACAAATGTATTCAAGTTTCAAATGTATTTAAATAAAATAAGAGCTCCATTAGTTATTTTTATGATTTTTTTTACTAATCTTTAGTTTTTCGTATATGTGATTAGTATGATATTCTTACTGCATCAGTATAACTCACCATTTCATTAACTATTTCAGATCAAGAAGATCAAGATTCATATCTTGATCAGCAATAGAGTTGTAAGTAGTTTAGTATCCAGAAGTGCAAGTGAAGGTTGTCCTAGGATGCTTAATTATTCGTTTTTCATTTTATTTCTTTAATTTTCATTTGTCTTTTAGAATGAACATTCATGTAGCTCTATTGGACATTTAAAATTATTGTGTAAGGAATGTAAATTTTAACTCAATTAATCGCTTATGTATTTAATTTATGAATTTATTTTTCTTTAAGTTCTGGGTCTCTACAAGATTTATAGAGAGTAAAAAAGATTGTAAAGCAAAATTATAGCAGCAGAGCGAGCTGATTTGAAAGTATAATCTGAAGTGGTGAAGACGAAAGCGTTGGTGGAGAAGTATAGATTCAGTGCGACTCCAAACACAAAAGCAAAAAAGTGAGAAAAATTGAGAAAAATTAATCAAGTAATATAATTATTAAATTTTTAATGACATATTGTTTGATATAAATTTTTAGAATTCTTTATGATGAAACTGAGTGCTAGTTGTTGAAATTTTTTATAAATTTATTTTTGATTATTAGATTATTATATTTTTTTAAGTATAATTGTTATTGCTTAATCTAATATGTCCAGTTAAATTTTTTTCGTCGGAGTGATTGATATAGTCTAAATCGAAGGAACATCTAAGGTTTAATTTCCAGCTTTATTTTAGTTGTAATTTAATAATATTGAACTGAATGCGGTTGTGAAATTTTATCAACTCACAACTTTATTTGTGATTGATAATTTTAGAGTAGCGAGAGTGAAATTTCATTAATTATACTATATTGTTAAGCGTTAATTGCAATTTGAATGAGAGTAATATAGTCGAGTTAACGTAGAGAAAGTGAGTTATACATATTTAATTGAACCAAATTAACGATTATTATAAAATGTTAGCAGTTGTTAATTGATAGACATAGGGAATAATGAGAAGGAAACTGAGAATATATTAGGATAATCAATCATTATAAACTGCATTAAAATGATTGTGATATTAAAATTCGAGTGTATCAAAAATTTATATGAAATCAATTACTCTAATATGTTTACATTGATAGTTTCTCTCAATTTAATTATTTTACTTTAATTTTTTTTTTATAAAATTTAATTTTAATTTTTAGATATAGTATAATTTTTTAAAATTTTAGTACTTGATATATAATCCCTATAGAATAATATTCTACTTATTACTTTAGTACTTGACCAATTTTGTGCACTTGCGTATTCGTTCATCAATAATCTTTAAGTCATTTAATGTTAAATATTTTCCATAAGCATAAATTCAAATAAAATTTAAAAAATTATATATTGAAACAAAATTTACTAGTCATTTAAATACATACTTTTTAACTAAATAAATTAAAATATCAAATAAACAAAAAAGATAAATTTGAATAGAGATTTTTTCAATAAAAAAGTAAAAACAGCATAAATTAAAACATTATTAAGTATAAAAATTTATTCTAAGCACTGATAAACATTTTATAATTAAATAAATAGATCATATACTAACGGTTACAAAATTAATTACCCATTCTCTCAACCGAACTAAATAGAATGGATAATTTATTTATTTATTAAGTAAGATGAAATAATCAGTACAAGACAATTCATGAAAAAGACAAACAAAAATCATAGGCGTAGAAGGTTGATTTAATATGTGAAAGCTACCTACAATATTTATATGGCCCTTTGTAATATCTGGACCCCAAATAAATTAAAAAGATGTAAACAAATAAATAAATTGAGATTAAGGTCTAAATGAAAGGAATTTTAAAAATTTAGGGGTTTTTATTAATTTCAATGACCTAAATGAAAACATGTAAGAAAAAAGGGGATAAAAACAAAATTAAATGAAAGTGGAAGGGGGTAAAAAGAAATCAGGAGATGGACAATCCTGATCGAACTGTTTGAGGGATCCAACAAATGAGATTTTATTCAAGTTAAACGGCCCAGATCGAGCCTTGTAAGATCCAACAGCCAGGGAGACGAGTATATAAAGAAAATTTTAGGGTTTTTTCTTCATTTTGAGAAGAGAAGCCGAAAAAGAGAGAGAGGAGGAGAGAGCTGAGTTCGAGTAGGTGAACCAAGAGGAGGTCGAGCGGAGTAGAAGAGAGAAAAAAAGGAAAGGAAGAGGGTGACAAGAGCAGAGGAAATGAGAGAATGAAAGAGTCAAAACCGGGAGGGAGAGAAAAGGAGAATGCATAGCCCAAGCCGAAGGAAAGAGGAAAGAATGGAAATTGGGCCGAGAAGCACCATGTGATGGTGGAAACCGAAGCAAAAAAAGGTAAGTTTCATCCTTTTTAACTTTTCATCTTTATTTTCCTTAAATCCCTTTTCCTATTTCGCACTAATTGGTATGTAGGTGTGAACTCCGTTGTCTAAACTTCAAAGTAAACAAGGGGAGTCATGGGGAACCAAGAAGACCATCTGGAGTTGAACCCAAACTCGAATCGCACCAGCGCATGTAAGCCTTTATTTGTGATTATTTTAGGTGTAAGGCGACAGGGGCAACTGATCAGTGTCGAGCTAGCCGCGTGAGCTCAGCCTAGTCACTCCTCCACTCAAAAACTAAGGAGTCTTCCTTGGGTACAGGAATCCGATACCCCTAGGTTTGGAAACAAAGAATGTTAGAGAGAAGATTGCTCACCCTTACACGGTGAGCCGAGCATCCCATCGGGTTGTTATTGGAATATGTGATTTTGGTTGAATTTAGCCTTTGTTTAATATTTAAATTGCATTAATTAATCTATGTCGTGTGTCTGTACCATGAAACAGGACGTTCGAGAAAATTTAGGAAGGTCGTTGCGCAAAGGAGTTGTAAGTATTTTTGATTATGAACCTAGATTAGGATTTTGAATTTATGCATATATTTTATTAATTTTCTGTGTGTTTTAAACATAGAATAGATAGTGACTTGATTTCTTGATGAAAAATAGAACCCGGACTTATAACGAGTAAACCCTAACCTGTTTGGAATTTATGAGGAGATGGAGACCAGAAGATCGAAGACTGAGGAATACCTAAACTGATGATAAGAAATAAAATTTAAATTTAAAGGAAATCACCAATAAAGCATAAGGTTGAGAAAAAGAAAATAAATAACGGAAGAAAATGAATAAAAATATAAGGGAAATGATTATGGTTACGAAACAATTAATTTAAACAAAATTTAAGAGAAAATTAGAATAAAAGGGAAGTAAATAAGAATTTGAAGATGAGAGGATCTGAGTGAATAAGGTATGGACCTTGAATACGTTCTCGTTTAGTTTGAATCGAGGAGGAGAATATGTGTGTGTGGCTGAAGTTCTGCGGGCATGATGCACATGGATAGAGCTTAGAATGTAGCACCCGGAAAGGAAAAAAAAAAAAAAAAAAAAAAAAAAAGGGCGGCCACGTCAGCAGCCACGTCAGCAGGCCCGGTCAGCAGTCCCGGCCAACCAGGGCCTGCCACGTGGCAAGACCGCGTCACTCCAAAAGGAGCCACGTTGGCGATCCGCGTGGGTGCGATCCGACGGCCCAGATCAATCGCGCGATCGAACGGCCCAGATTCAATCGCACGGACGGCCCAGATTCAATCAAAAACGAACGGCCCAGATTAAAACGAAATGAACGGCTGTGATCAAAAGGCAAGGGGTTATAAATAGAACCCCCACACCAGACCACAAACCCTAGCCGCCAGCCGCTCGCCGGAGAAGACGAACCAGAGGCCGACCGCCGCCACCCGCCGCCACTCGCCGCCGCACCGGGGAAATTTCCGACCGCCGATCGAGGTAAATTTCATACCCCCGACTCGTTTTTCCCCACTGATTCCTCCTATGGCCAAATCGAAGCCGAAATCCCGGCCAAACGGCCGGAATACGCGGCCGAAGCCCAGCGGCGCCGCCGCGCCCCCTCTCAGTTTTTGCCTCCGACGAGGCCCTTCCCGGCCTCCGTTCGATGCAATTTTTATATCACCGTGATCACCATTCTTTTCTCTACAGGTTGACCGGAGCCGAATCACCAAAACACGAACCTCGCCGGAGAGCCGCCGCACCCGAGAGCGCCGCCGCCGGTAAGCTCCGTTTTTCCGTGATTTTTTGGCCCCCCGAGGGCCCTAGGGTTGTTTTCTCACAAGGACCGATGCGAGTGTGGCCGAATTCGGCCGAAAACAGCCAACCCGAGGCGACTCGCCGCCGCCAGCGGCGGCGCCGTCGCCGGAGCACGGCGGAGCCGCCGTGCCGGAGTTGCGATTTGGGCCGAAAGAGGCCCTGGGCCTAATTTGGGTTTTTTTTTGGAACACGTGCAGGTACTGTTAGTGTGTTTCAGTTCCCCGGGAAAAATTCAGGAAAAATTAGGGACGGCCTGCAGGCGCACTGTGAATCGTATTCGGATCCCGAAAACAAGTAAGGACCCCTCACCCTATTTCCTATCACGGTATTAAAGTTCAAAATGATAAAACGGTATTTTTTGAATTAACGAATGTGTGAAATTGCTTAAGGTGGCTAATGGAGCCCGAGTCTAGTGTGATTGGTGATTTACTGTTATTTGGCCTGTTTACAGCTTTAAATGCAAAATGAGGTTTGATGTGTTCATTTTACAGATTTGTGTGCATATACTACGTTTTTATTAATCATGGGCTGAATGACTGAAAAACTGATACTGTATGTTGTCTGTTTGGCATGAATTACTGTTTTGCTTGTTTGTATGTGAATTGATGATGCTGACTGAGGAAAAGGAAAATGAAAGATTGTGTAGACTGATAATTGTATTATGGGGGTCAGCCTGACTAGATATCCTGGGAGATGGTGGACGGACCGGGTCCGTAGGGAACCCTACCGGGATTGTGGTCTCACATACCGGACGGGGTATGGAGATCTTATGGTTTTGGCGCCCATACCGGACGGGGTATGGGGACGGCCCGTTTCACCCTCATACCGGACGGGGTATTGAGGTTTATGGTTTTGGCGCCCATACCGGACGGGGTATGGGGACGGCCCGTTTCACCCTCATACCGGACGGGGTATTGAGGTTCATGGTTTTGGCGCTCATACCGGACGGGGTATGGGGACGGCCCTGGAAACTGATTATGAATGTTAAAGGTTAACGGGTAGCGGAACCCCTATGGACCCCCACGGATACTAGTAGGCTGGTAAATGAGAAAAAGATATGTTGTACAATGATTGAATTACAAGAGGCGTGATAAGTGTTATGTTTTACAGCTTATATTATTCCATGATTATGATAATGTTATTGTTTTTCTTATATTGTTTTCATAAATTCCACCGAGGTAAGTGGATGGTAAAGGTTTTATCATAAATAAAAGGATTTGTTGTAAATTATGCTCCATTGGTCTTTTGTGTTTTTCTACCCACCTTTACCTCCGTGACGGTGAGATATCGTGATGTTCTTACTGGGCTAGTGTAGCTCACTCCTTATTTAACCATTTCAGATCAGGAAGACATGGTTCCCGAGCCCGTTCCGCAGGAGGACGACGAAGGGGATGCCTAGAGACTCTGTAGTCATACTCATAGTTTTATTTTCGAGTTTCTCTCTTAGTTAGTTTAATCTTTTATATTTTAAGTACGTTTTTGGTTTTTCGTGTAAGGGATGTTAACTGAAATTTTGATCTCGCTTCCACATTTGATATATTTAAATACTCATTTCATTTTAATATTTCCGGGGCCGTTACATAAGTTATTAATGTGAATGGTTCACGTGTAGCGGGGACCCCCTATGGATCCCCATGGATACTAGTATGCTGATAAAAGAGGAATATTGTTGCCTGATGATTGAAATACAAAAGCATGATATGTGTTATGTTGCAGAGTGTGCGTGATCTTATGATATTTATGATGAAATTGTTTTCATAAATTGTTTTCATGAATTTCACCGAGGTAAGT
>NW_019014626.1:874813-888957 GCF_000150535.2 Carica papaya | reverse complement strand
AATTATACCCCCCCTCCCCCCAAAATATATATATATATATATCTATATCCATATCACTACGATTCTTTTTATTCTTTAAATTTTAAAGTGTCACGTAACCAACAGAATAAATTAATAACCACGGCACTTATAAAAGTGTATTTATAAGAATCGTGTTCACCGAATTTTTCAGACAATTCTTTACTTACGTTATTTCATCATTTAATTTTTTTTCAATATCTTAAACATTTTTCAGACAATTCAAAATATATATATATATATATATTAGCCTAGACACCGTTAAAAAATTTATTATTACTTTGAAGTACTAAATTCATATATTCAAGAATCAAAATGACACAAAAACACCATATCCCACTGCATCAAAAAACAATCTCAGAACAAAAACATATAGCTTGTTATAAATGAAAATATACACCAGTTATTCAACTATACCGTAATTAGTACAAATAAAAAGTTTATAACTGTTGACATACATAAAAACTCTAAAGGTGAACCAAATACCCTCCAAATTGGGAGCTCTGTTTCTTAAAGATACTTGTCCTCTTACATGACTACAACAACCAACCACTTTTAACAAATAAGGTAATTTTCTTCATATTAGTAAAAAGCTCGTGCAACCAAACAGCAATGGAGTTCAAATCTCCGTATCCTCTTTTTATTATAATTTTACTCTCATGCATAATTCCATGATACATAATTAAATTAATTATATGTAATACTAACTCATTACATCACTGTTTTTCAAATCACTACAAACTATTAAAAAGTTAAAAACTGGAGGTATGGTGTCCTGGAGGGCGATGTTCAAATTATATGCATGCTACTAGAATTTAAATTATAAATAAAGCATTTTCTCATTACGATAAGCTTTTCCAAGGAGATAATTAATCACCAAACTCCATTTTCCACACATACTTGCCCTCCAACCTGTACTTAGAGGGGGAACAAAATAGAGAACCCTCCTTGCTAAGGCATGCATATAATACCAATAAGAGAATAAGGTGTTGCGTCATTACCCAAAACCAACATCAGTAACGAGTATTGTCAAAAACCCAAGGTTCATGCAAGAAAAGCTCACGGCCATTCATTGGTATCATTCCAGAAGCTATGCCTTCTGCACGTTTCCTGCCTGCTTCAGCCTTCCTAGCTGATGCATCTGCATCCTGCACAAAGAGGAAACACATCTTCAAACAGAAAGCGGAACACACAACCAGGTTTACACTTCAATCCCTGGCAGCATATCAATAACTGAGTATATACAAAAGTTTGAAGAATCTTAGATTCTAAGTCAACTAGTCGAAAGATGATAGTCAAGCAGTATCTCGATCCAAGGCATGACTAAGAGTTAGTATTAAAAGAGAGTTAACTCGTCAACCTCCAAAAACTATAGTACAAAGTCAACCTCCAACAACTATAGTACAAACTTACCAAATGATTCTTGATGTGGAAGTAATATTTAAAATATCCAATCCAAAGAAACTTCGTGGAATCCACCCCTAAAGATACATTTCAATCAAAAAGTGAGCTGAATAATGGATCAACATCAAGTTCCAAAACCCCTAAATGTAAGGAAATTGTTTGCTTTTTGGATGTAGACAAAGTGGGAACACGAATTACGAATGCCGAAGGAAAAATAACTTGTATGTTGGAATGAAAGAAAATGAAGAGGTCCAAGAAAGAGACGATGGTTATATATCCTACAAGGATGATGATTTAGCTTTTAGTGAACACTTACCTCTCTTTTGTTAAGGTGCATATTGTCATACTCCAGACTCTTAAGGTCTTTCCTTAAGAGTCAACTCTATGGATGGACAAGAAAAATCAGTATGTCTTCGTGATGCTCAATATCTTTTCCCAAGCGTCGGCTCTACAAAGTCCCACGCAACCAGGGATTTGACATAGCAATTGGTCCACACGGTGATTTCATCCTACCACCAAGATTTAACACTCCTAAACAATTATGCATTTCTATTATTTTAGGTATTAGCAAAAACAGCGAAACACAAAGGACGCCAAGTTTTCATGGGGAAGCTCAAAGATCAAGGTTTTACATCATTTGCCACTTCAAAGCTCCTGAATGAGTTTTCTCCAACTAGAGGAGAATGACATACTAATTAGAGCCCAAGTTCTGAAACTTCCTCTGGCAAATAGAAGGACAAGACAGTAGATTTTCCAAATCTGCTTTGCTTATGAATGAGTATCATCTCCCTATTTCTTTTTTCTTTTGAAAAAAAGAATGAGCTACAATTTAGGGCTCAAAAAAAGGGAGGCAGGGAGGGAAAGAGGGGGAGGGAAAAGAACTGGTCACATCCTCACTTGGAAATCATCCTCCCACCCTCCCCATTTAAAACTTCGTTGTTTTTGGTCCACTTTGTGAGCAGCAAGTATGACCATTATGCATATGTTAAACGAGAGAAGAACTGGAATCCCCTACAATCTCATTTAAGGTTAAGCTTACGAAGAAAAAGATCTTCTTGTAATGTACGACAAAATGCTTGTAAATTCAAAAAGATTCCAACTGGAATTTAGATTTAGTCAGCCTTAGATAGGTAATTTTTTAAGCAACTAAACCTAGATGACATGGAAATGGCTACTTAGTACTATATTTCAGTGAGCTTGGGTCATGCTTGGGAAGATCAAGATGAAAAATGAGAAATCTGAAACGATAAGAAAGTGCAAATTTTCAAGTCAATCTTCTCTTTTCCTCCGTAAAGGGATAAAAGAAAAGTTAATGAAAGTCGGTGAAAATTCCATCCCTATCAAAGAAATAATCCACAGATGAACTTAAACTACAGTTTTAACACAACGAAAGCTTTTATTGATCATGTCAATACTCAATGGCTACGATAGAATAACATAGTTTCGTAAATTTTAAACAGTTTTTTTTTTTTTTTTTTTTTTTTTTTAAATGGGGCATAAATTTTAAACAGTTCAAAAAAAAATACCGGGAGTTTTTATTTACTCAATGACATGTCAATCTCATGAAAGGATAAAGATGCATCTCCTTTTCACTTAATCAATAGCCTTGGCTTTCAAATCTATAAGGAAATATCAAGTGCAAAATTGGATCATTCGTCTTAATCCATTGTAAAGCGAAATTCGTGCCATTATCTCAAATCGAGTGAATTTCAAATCAAGAAAGTAACTAACCTAGTTCAGACAGAATTATAGACACACGTAAGGGAAATTGCAGCTATGAAACAGACGAAATTCAAAAGAGAAAAATTATCAACGACAACGCAAAAATAAAACCCTAGATAGAGAAAGAAATCAATCAAGGGCAATATAGAGACACCTTCTGGCGCTTCCAGGTGAGGAACTGGGGCTGAGTGATAGACTTAGCCCTTGGTCTTTTGCTGCACTCTTCGCCCTTCTTTTCCTCTGTTCCCATGGCGATGGAATTTCCTGTATTTCCTATTTTTGCCAAACAAAATGGAACGTTGGTCGGTCGATACATGGCGCGGTTGCGGACTAGACAAGACGGCGCCGTTTGAACGTTCATCATATTCGCGGAGTGTGTGTTTGTTTTGGATAATTATGTACGTACCTTAAAACTTTGTAGAAATTTCTTTCTTTTCTTTCTTTCTTTCTTAAAAATAAAATATTTATTCTCTAAATAATTATATAACTTAATTTATCATCATTTAAGATATCGAAAAAAAATGCTATGCTATTAATTATTCTAGTTACTTCATATTAATATTTTAAAAAATATATTTTTTGTTAATTTATTTTGGTGGAACAAACAATGGAGGACCAGGTATTCTATTTAATTTAATAATTGAAAATGAAAAGGGTGTATTTTCATTTTTTTTTTTTTTTTTTTTGTGTTTTTAAAGATTTACAGATAGGCTGCATAACATATATTGTGTACGAATATAGCTTGGGCACATAAATGAAACATACAGTGTGTTTATTATTTTTGCAGATTTTATTTATTAGAGGTGACAAATAAACAAGTGATATGTTGAAATGGGACATCAACAATTAGTTTGTTTAGAATGAATACACGTATTTATAGCATCTCCCACAGACAGAAAAATCCATCCCCTTCCAGTTCTCTCTATAAATTTTGAAGATTTTAGCTTGTGAATCACTTGCCATCTCGGACTAGCTATTGCCAACTGCGAAAACAACAGATAACCTTAATTAAAAACATCATCGAAACAAAAAACAAAAACATTAAACATAGGTAACCTAAGTTACTTGTATGCCATTGCCAGATGCAATCAGCTCTCTCTGCAACTCCTCCATTGCAATCAATCCTGAAGTGTCAATGTTCATCACATCTGTATGTTTTATCAAATTAAACTTTTTAAGTTAACCGATTCACCTTATTATTTAAGACAGATATATGATTATAGATAGCTGGAATAACTCACTGGACATGTCAACAACTACTGCTTGAACCATTCCCTTGTGCTCGTCTTGGATTGCCCACCTTACTATCCTGCAACCAAAACCAATTCATTCATCATTTCTGCAAACACCAATACACTCTTGCTATCTCAATATTACCTTTCTCTGATGAAATTGGCATTAGCAAAGCAGAGTAAGGCAGAGTTTATACGGAGTGTTAGGATGCCAGGAATTTGAACAGCCATGGGATACTGACTAATCTCACAAAACATATCCGTTCTTGGAAGCCTCCCTACTGCTTCAACCCCAGGTCGAATTGAATATACCAATACTTTTGCAAATGAGATGCTCACCTGTATCACACATACTTTTTTAACTATACAATACCAAAATACAAAACTTATATGACCCACTAGTCCTTCCAAAACTGGGAATTTTATAATAAAAAATATTGCCCCCACCCAACAAATACAAGTCCCCT
The DNA here is from genome assembly GCF_000150535.2 of Carica papaya. The sequence goes on along the minus strand of NW_019014626.1, from coordinate 884,114 downwards.
TACATTAAATGTTGATCAAGATATGGACTAGTCCGATTGGGACAACCCATATGTTCAGATCTACTTATCTCTATAATTTGCAAAACAAAAAAAAAAAATGCTTAAATTTACCGCGACCAAAAGACCAATCTCCACCGAAACAAACAAGACGCCGAAGAAAGCACCAATGCAGGCCAAAAAGTCCAGCTTCTCCACTTTCCAGATACGATAGGCTTCCTTTATGTCAATCAGTCCTGGGAGAGCTGATAAAATGATGGATGCAAGTATGGCAATGGGCGTGTAGTATAACAACCTGGTAAATAATTCTAGTGATACCAATACAGTAATCGCCATCACTATGTTTGATACTACCGTTTCACATCCTGCACTGAAATTCACTGCGGTTCTCGAAAATGAACCTGCATATACAACACAAATCAGTATTTTCTTTACTTCTTTTCCAAGTTTAGCTCCAAAAACTTGACCCCCCCAAGAAAAGGAAACATTGTATATTCACCAGTTGCCACATAGCAAGAAGATAAAGACCCTGCAATGTTCATGAAGCCCATGGCTATCATCTCCTTGTTACCCTCAAGATGGTAGTCTTTAATCGAAGCGAATGATCTACCAACGGCAATGGCTTCCTGAAGTAAATATTTTTCATAGTTACTTTGAGAAAAAAAGGCAAGCTCATGACTTCAAATGTTCTTTTTATGTTTTTATGCGAATATGAGTAACTTACAGTAAGAGCAACAAGTGCAGTAATTAGTCCTATTTTGGCAGCTTCTCCCACATGTTGACCACTTAGCTGCAACTGATGGGCTGAACTTGGATTAAGACCACCTTTAATGTGTTTTACTATCTGAACCCCATGCTTATCTGCTTTAGTTAAATACACAATTAACGTGGATAATATAACTGATACAAGTGGAGCCATAGCTGGGAACCAGAACAGTTTCTTGTTTCTTCTTCCCTGCAGTTTTTCACGGCTTTCTCAACATAAATTTATTAAAAAAAAAACTATATATATATATGTTGACCGACAAAGAATGAACCTTACAATAAACCTGGCAAATAAAAGGAAGATGAGGAACGAGCAGCCAATGACAAAATTTAGAGGATACCACTGCAAATAGTACAGAAATGTTAAATTCTCAAACCAAAAAAAAAAAATCCGCATGAAGAAAGAATTCAGAACTTCTAGATTGTGATAGGCTTTGTGCAAAGATTAACTTACTGGAGGATGCATTGACCCAGAAACAGACTTGACGACAGAGACAATATCCGTATTGTTGGTGAAGTGACTCAGTCCCAGCAGGCCTTTAAGTTGCTGGAGACCAATAACAATGGCGGCACCAGCCATGAACCCAACAAGGGCTGCATGTGAAAGAAAATCTACCAGAAACCCGAACCTTAAAAATCCAAACATAGCTTGGAAGGTGCCAGCGAAGAACGTGACGGTAAAAACAAGCTTCCTGTAGGCAATGGGATCAGCAACTGGATCTTCTATCTTCTGAACCATTGCAGAAAGCAGTAGCGAGACCACTGCAACTGGTCCAATGGCAATCTCTCTTGAAGTGCCCATTAGAGCATAAATCAGAGGCGGTACGACGCTGGTGTCTAAACACAGCAGAATGGCAGTTAATATGTATTCATTTGCTGACTTTTTAACCTCAAACTAGATAGAGCTGGACTGAAGAGTTACATACATAGACCAAACTGAGGATCGAGCTTCGCTAAATTGGCATATCCAATACTCTGCAAATACATATACAAAAACACAGCTGAGAAAGAAAGTTAGATATATGCAAATATGGCATATATATCTTTAATATACCTGAGGAATGCTCAGGCTGGCAAGAGTGAGACCAGCCATCAAGTCATTTTTGAACTTAGAAGCCTTATAGTTTCTTCCCCAGCTAAGGATGGGAAAAAAGGTTTGAAGGAAGGATAAGGCTCGTCTGGTGCTAGTGTGGTTCGAGGAAGAGGAAGAAGACTTGAAAGTGGATCTAATGGAACCAACAAGCTCGTGCCATAAACTTGGTGGCTCAGGAGAGTCCAGCAGCCATCTTGCTCTCTCAATGCTACGGCACTCTTCCATCTCATCTTTTTGCTCTTCTTGCCTCTCTTCCACACTCAAAGAACCCATCACTTTTTTCAGACTGTTCCAATGAATTTTCTCATCTATATATACACCAGTAAATTGCAATAACAATCCAAGTAATTAGAGTAAGTTATGTTCAAGGTATTATTAAATTCAAAAAAGTCACACACATCAGCTAAAATTTTTCAGAAGTTAGCTGCATCAGCAGTCAGATTCACAAAAGTGAAAATAAGCCTAAAAGAAGCTCCCCTGTTATTAATTACCATAAATCTCCAAAGAACTGACCTCATAATTGGACGACAAGGTTGACTGTCCGTTTATTTATTTATTTTTTTATTATTATTTGTATAATAGTAGTTGAATAATGGAGCCCCACTGATAAATATGGTGGGGGGGGGGGGGGTGACATTTCAATTTTTGTAACTGCTTGGAAGAGAGACACTAGTAATATCATGTTTACACATGGTGCATGAAATTAATTTTTCATTAATTAATTAGAATAAAAAAGAGACCCATTCGTATTATATATCATGTTGGATGGATTGTTTATCCTTTTCATTTAATCACCATTTTTTTTTTTTTTCGAGATCATGCAGTAAAAGTTTTTTTTTTAAAAAAAATCAATTTTGTAAAAAATTAAGTGATTTCAACATCAAATCAAGAATTTATTCAAAAAAAATCTAATAAAACGAATATTTTTTTATTTGAAAAAGAGAATAAAACCAGAATTCAAACTTCATTGTTCATTAAAATATAAATTAATTATTTTGCAATCTATTTTGTGTTTATTTTATTTTAATCAAAACTAACAATATATGACATATATGTGCGTCCCCGTGTTAATTTGTGTGAGATACATGTATATATATATATATATATATATATATATATATATATATATATATATATATAACGTATGTACATGTTGAACAGCATATGATCCCTCTAATCTTTGAATTGTTCTGAAAAATAAATTAAAAGATAAGCATGTGACGAATGGTCTAGTCGAGCTTCTGAAAATTCATTATCGTTTCAAAAGAAAAAAAAAAAAAAACAAGTGTAAGCATTGCTTTGTTATATAAACTTCTTTTTGGAGTGAAAATTGTTGTATTTAAATAAATATTTAGAATACAGAATCACCTTCCATATCAATTCAATAAGACAAAAGAAAAAAAAAATTAGTGGAATACGTACCTTGATCTATTGTGAAATTATTATTCCTGATGGTTAGGATTTGATTCTTTCAATTTTAAAAAAATTTAGAATTTGTAAGTTTTTTTTTTTGAAGGGAGAAAGAAAAACATCTTAACTATTTAAATTAGAAACCATAACTCCTTAAAAAATACATGCAAATCTATATGCTTTCATTATTTCTAATTTGACCGCTTATCAAATTAGAAATAATAATTTGATCTCTACACATTAAATCTATGATATATTGATGTGTGACTATTGATGAATATAATTACGTTAAATGTGACAAAAATTCTTTTAATCACATATCAGTACGATCAATGGACAAAATTGTCCATAATACCTTCGAGCTCATAAGGTTTTACACACTTATAAGATAACATATATGGCCCAAGTGGAAATGATATAAAGTCAATCATAGATGTGTAACATGAAAATATATGTAAGGTGATTCAAACATGTCTATTTCTAAGTAGTCTTATTTTAAACTTTATTAAGATCAAACTTTAACACAATAAGATAGAGTGTGAACAAACATAATACTTTATTTATGCAGAAAATATCTAAATATTTAAAATATGTCTATAATGTGGAATAGAGAAACAAATCACACACAAGTAAACACCCACTAGACTAGAATATTCTCAAATGATATAACACTCATATGAGTAATGTACTCATGAAAAACTTTCAGTGTTAATCCCTTAGTAAGCGGATTCGCAATCATGGACAGTGTCTTAATATGCTATATAGAAATCTATCCACTCTGTACCCTTTTTTAAAAAATTAGGAACTTTATGTAAATATGTTTTGATCGAGTTGGACTCCTTTTTTTATTAGAATATAAAACTGCCAAATTATTGTTACAATATAAGTTTAGTGGTTTTTTTAATACCACTTAAGATGCGCCACCCAGTGACAAAATTTTACAACTATATTGTGTGGTTGGATGCCTCATAATATACTACAAATTCAGTTGATATGGTGGAAGAAGTTATAAGTGTTTGTTTATCACTTTTTCAGAAAATAGCTCCCTAGCCAACTTATAAATGTACCTTGAAGTGGATCTCATACTATCTTGACATCCAGCATAGTCAGAATATGGATACTTAATGATCTCCAAATGATCTGACCTTTTATATGTGAGTATATAACTCTTAGTTCTCTGTAAGTATCTCATATCCCTTTTGACTGCTTTCCAATGATGCATCGTAGGGCTACTTAAATATTTTCCTAGCATTTCAATAATGAATGTTATGTCTAGACGTGTGTAAACCTGAATATACATCAGACTCCCAACTGCCAAGACATAGAGAATCTTCTGCATTTCTTTAATTTTAAGGTCATTCTAAGGACACTGATTGAGACTGAACGGGGGTATCTCTTTGTTTACAATCTTGCATACCATATCTTGTAATCATATTTTCTATATAGGTCTTTTGATATAATCCAAATATACCTTGAGAGTCATCCCGAGGTATATGAATTTGTAAAACAAAAGAAATCTCACCAAGCTCTTTCATCTCAAAATTATTTGATAAAAATTTCTTGGTCTCGTGCGATATTTCCTTATCATTGGTAGCAAGGTGTATGTCATCAATATACAAAACTAAAAATATATACCTACTCCCATATAACTTGTGACACACACAATCTTCAATAATATTTATCTCAAAACTAAATAAGACAACTACTTCATAAAATTTATGATATCATTGACGAGAAGTCTATTTGATTCCATAAATGAATTTTCTTAATTTGCAAATCATTATTTTCTTTGGGTCAGTAGACACAAACTTCTCCGGTTGCACCATATAAAGTATTTCATCAATTAATCTCACCAGTGAGAAACGTTGTCTTAACATTCATCTGTTGTAACTTAAAATAAAAATGTGCAACAAGAGCCATTATTGTCCCAAAAGAGTCTTTCAATAAAACTAAAGAAAAAATCTCTTTGTAATCAATGCCTTCTTATTGGGTAAAGTCTTTAACTACAAGATAAGTCTTAGATATTTCAATATTACCTTGTGAATCTCTCTTAGTCTTAAATATCCATTTGCAACTAATACGTTTATTATCTTTAGGTAACATGACAAAATCCTAAACTTGATTATCTTGCATAGACTTGTATTGATGTGGAACTTGGGATTAACAACGTAATCCAAAATTCTGCATATACATCAACAAGTAGAAACTCAAAACCAAAATTATTGGAAAAAAAACAAAAAAATAGAATTGAAAAGATGACACGAGACTTATATCGATAAATGATTCCAATTCTTAGAGCAATAAGCTAGTCAAAGACCCATTTACTCACTCTTGAAGGTTTGGAAGCTTAACAACAAAAATACCTTGAATTTTATTAATAATTTGAATTGTGTTTACATAACGAGGTGGTGGCCTCTATTTATAGAGTTTGGTCATCCTTAGTTGACTCAAACTAAGAAATAAGAATCCTAAACATAATTGTTAATTCTAATTTGAATAGAAAAGAAAACTTAACTAAAATTAAGACTCAAATACTAAAGAAAAAAATTATTTAATAAACTATTTTCTCCCTAGGTGGTTACGCTCTCATTTGGATTCCCGTTTTTAAAGTCTTATTTTTTTTTGGTTGGCTTCTAATTCCTTCTATTTTAACTTTTGCATGTTGCAATTTTGGACACAAACTCCTTTGGCAGAACTGGGCTCAGTCTTGACTAATAGATACTAGGTAGGATTCTGCTTCTTCATGGCTATTCATGCACAGTCTCTTTCTATTCTTCTTCTCATTGTCTTCGGTTTTCTTTTCTCTACTCATCTTTAGTCTTTTTCTTCCCCTTTTCTTCTTAGGGTATAACCATGGAAGCTTTTTTTCTTTGCTGTAGATCGATTAAACAGTTATAGAAAAATTGAAAGTTCCTTATCTAGTTTGGTATGTATCTACTGTAGGATTTCTTTTCTCTTTGACTTTTTTATCTCAGCTTTCTCTTCTAGTTATTATGATCAATTCTCCATCTGAATTGTTTTTGTTTTTGCAAGTTTTGCAATTTGATTAAGAGGACTCATGCCTCCCTAAAGAGAAACACAGCTCTGGCTTCTTAATTTGGTGTAGTTCCCATGAGGTTGAGTGGGTTTGCAACTCCATGCCCTCGGCCATGCTCTTCCCATGTCAGAACCAGATATGGCTGGTATTCCTATTGTTTTCTTAAACATGTTCTTATAGATTCTTGGCCTTCAAATTTGATTTCTTAGGTGACCCAGCCTTAGACAAGAAGATATAAAGATTTTTAGAAGCTTTTGGTGCGGGCTCAAGTGATAAGTCCCTCCAAGACTTGAATCTTTCTTATCGCTTCTCCCCAACTATCTTCTTAGTCTTTCAGGTAGGTGTCCTTTATTGTGTCTCTTATGTATAGATTTATATTATCCCCTCATTCTTCGAGAGGATTTATCCTCGAATTGTCACCTGTATCAAAAAGAAAAAAATAAAAAATATTAAATGTAGTAGACACTCCGTACTCACCTAGGAGATCAATTTTGTAGGCATTGTCATTGACACGCTCTGTGTCTCTTATGTATAGTTTTACATTATCCCCCCATTCTTCGAGAGGATTTATCCTCGAATTGTCACCTGCATCAAAAAGAAAAAAATAAGAAATGTTAAATGTAGTAGACACTCTGTACTCACCTAGGAGATCAAGTTTATAGGCGTTGTCATTGACACGCTCTAAAACTTGAAAAGGTCTCTCTCTTTGAGGATTCAACTTAGATTTTTATCGATCAAAAAATCGTTCCTTTTGCATATGAACCCATACCTAGTCATTGGATTGGAGAACTACTCATTTCTTTCCTTTATTGGCGTTTTATACATAAGATTCATTTTTCTTCTTGATATATTGTCTAACTTTCTCATTTATACTTTTAATAAATTCGGCTCTTTACTGACCATCGGTGTCCTGAATTTCCCACAAACGTAAAGGCGTGAGATCTAACGGAGTTAAAAAATTGAAACCATAAAGAATCTCAAAAGGTAAAAACTCTATAGAGGTATAAATGCTCATATTATATGCAAATTATACCATAGGAAAACAATCCTCCTATGTTTTCAAATTTTGGTCAACAACAGCTCTCAACAAGTATTCTAAGGTCCTATTTACGACCTTAGTCTGGCCATCAGTATGGGGTGACATGCAATAGAGAGTAACAACTTAGTTCTTAATTTACCCCATAAAACTCTCTAAAAGTAACTAAAGAATTTTACATCCCTATCACTCACAATGGTCTTAGAAATGTCATAAAGTCTCACAACATCCCTGAAAAATATATTTACAATATTATTGCATTATCAATCTTATGGCATGTAATGAAAGACGCCATCCTACTAAATCTATCTATAACGACAAGTATGTTATCACTATCTCTCCTTGTCATAGATAATCCTAATATAAAATCCATATATATGTTTATCTAGGGTGTTGTAGGTATAAACAAATATGTGTATAATCCATGAGGTAGAACCCTAGATTTGGCCTGTTTACATGCAATTCACCAACTACAAATACACTCAATATCTTTCCTCATGTTAGGCCAATAAAAATACTCATGCAATATGTCTAAAGTTTTAATTATCTTAAAGTGCCCTATCAATCCCCCACTATGAGCCTCACGCACCAGTAATTCCCTAAATGAGTAGTTAGACACACATAACTTACCATCTTTAAGGAAAAAACCATCATACCTTTAAAATTTCTAGAATGTATAATGCTCACATGCATGATAAACAACTGAAAAATTATTGTCACTAGCATACACTCTTTAATATGTTTAAATCATGACAACTTAAAACTAAGTGTAGACATCAAAACATACTTGCGAGATAATGCATCAGCAACTATCTTATCTTTATCTTGTTTATACTTGATTATATAGGGGAAAGACTCAATTAACTTGACTTATTTACTGTGACGATGGTTGAGTTTACCTTGACTCTTTAAATGTTTCAAGGATTCATAGTCAGTGTGTATCACAAACTTTTTTGGCAATAAATAGTACTATCATACCTCTAATACTCTCACCAAGGCATACAAATCTTTGTCATAAGTTGAGTAATTCAACAGTACACCACTAAGTTTCTCACTGAAATAAGCTACGAGGCGCCTTTCTGCATTAAAACTGTTTATATACCTATACTTGAAGTGTCACATTCAAGTTCTAAAGTTTTATTAAAGTCAAGTAAAGGTAAAATAGGTGTAGAACATAATTTATCTTTCAATAAATTAAAAACATGCTTTTGTTTTTCAGTCCATACAAACTTTACTTTTTTCTTTTCTAGTTCGGTTAATGGTGCTGTAACAAAACTAAAATCCCTAACAAACCTGCGGTAGAAACTTGTGAAACCATGAAAACTCCTTATCTCACTAGCTGATGTCGAGGCAGGCCATTCTCTAATTGCTTTCAAATTATCCTCATCTATCTCAATGTCTTGTGCAGTAACTACAAACTCTAAAATATCAACTTTTTATTTCAAAAGGTACACTTCTTGGCATTGGCATACAACTGTTCTTTCTTAAAAAACTCAAGGACAAACTTGATATGTTGAAAGTGATGTAATACCTAGGTGGTATATATATATATATATATGTGAGTATATATATATATAATTGCAACATATAATGGGATAAAAGAAAAAAAAAAGAACACCAAACTGGTAACCAACTGGCACAAAGAAAAAGAAAATGAAATATATATATAAATATATACACATATAAATAAAAAAATAAAGAGATGAGAGAGCAAGGAGAGAGAGACATGACTGTGAGAAGAGAAGAAGTGTCGAACGGTGTCGACGGTCGAGAGAGAAGGGTCGCACGGTGTTACGCGACGCCACAACTGAAGAAGAAAAAAAGAGGAGAGGAATCGCCATTTGTTAGAGAGAGAAAGAAAGAAAAAGAAGAAAAAAAAAAGAAAAAGGAAGAAGAAGAAGGAAAAGAAAAAAGAAAAAAGAAGAGAAGAAGAAGAAGAAAAAAAAGGAAAAAGATGAAGATG
>NW_019014626.1:843810-874446 GCF_000150535.2 Carica papaya | reverse complement strand
GTGCATGATGATATTATTGTATATTTTGTGTGTATGTGTGTGTTTGTGTTTTATTATACGCAGAAATTAAGATCTTAGGTATGAAATGAGTGAACTAGATACTTACTCATTTAGTCTGAATCGAAGAGGGGAGGGTGCATGTGTTGCTGAAGTTTAGCGGGTATAGTGAACCTTCACATGAATAGTATTTGAAACTTAGTCCAGACATAGATAGGTATTTGTGAGCAGGTCACCTAGCAAACGTAACTACTGTGGCCAATGTGAGCTTGTGTGTCCTATCCATGCGATGGATGGATCTTTTTAACATCTCCTCAATGATGATATAAACGGTATCACGCGATGAAATCTTAGATGTGATATTCCGAGTGTATTGTGATATTTTGAGTATAAGTGTGATTTAAAATAAGAATAAGAATTATATCAAAAGAGTGATGATTATAATATGCTTCGTGATATGATTTGTTTTATTGTATACTTCGATTGTGATGTTTGTTTGACATTTTCTTAATGATAAATATTATTACACTTTCTATATTGCGTGAATGTATGTATATAAGTCTCCGTTATAGAATCTTTTTTCTTACTGAGCTCGTGAAGCTCACCCAAATTCACCTCCCATCTAGGAGGTCAGAGGAGATGAGAAACAAATCCAAGATCAATAGAAGATGGAAGAGGGATACTTATTTGTTTCTATTTTAGATTTATAAATTAATTTAGATGTCTCAATTATTTATAAATAAATAATTATCCACTCATAAGGGATGTGTATCAAAATGTAGTTTCGCTGCATACTTAATATTTATTTGTTCCACTAGTTGAAAATATTGTGATAATGTTTGTACCTACCGATATTGGGGTTCAGAATGTTATAGGTGAGCCTTTAAAGACTTGTTGTAGATTAAGATATCATTAAAGGAAACTACCACAAATTTACTTAGAAAAGGTTATATAACATGGTTTATAAGTCTCATGAAGGTGTTAGGGGCATTCGATAACCCAAATGGCATTACTAACCACTCATATAAACCATACTTGGTTTAAAAGACATTTTTCCACTCATCTCCAAGTTTCATCCTAATTTAGTGGTATTTACTCTTAAGATCTATCTTAGTAAAAATAGTAGATCCACTCAGCTCATCCAACATATTATCTAACCTAGGGATAAGGTGTCTATGCTTCATCATAATCTTGTTGACGGCTCGGCGATCCCTACACATCCTCTAAGAACCATCTTTTGTAGGCACAAGTAACACTAAAACAACATAAAGACTCAAAATCTCTCTCACATGCCCCTTAACTAAAACTCTTCCATGTGCCGCTGAAGTTTCTTTGTAGCATCAGGATTACTTCGATAGATTGGGTAGTTGGCAATTGAAGCTCTAGGGATAAACTCAATCTGATGTTTGATCCCTTGTAGTTATGGTAAACCATCTAGAATCTCATTTAGGAATACATCTTCATATTCTTGTAAAAGAGAGAAAATGAAACTAAGCAACGAAATGTCAAGATCAGAAAAATTTATACAGGTTTCCTTGTACCTAAGTACAATCAAGCTTTTTTTTTTCTTTTTTCTCTCTCACTATCTCTCTTAAGCCTTCTTTATTTTTCTTTTGGGCCTCTTTTACATTCAGTGAACTTTCTTTATTATTTATTTCAGGATCTTTTCCTCTCAATGGGCCATTCTTGTTTTTTTTTTTCCTCTTTTTTTCTTTTTTTTCTTTCTCTTTTTTTTTCTAAATATTCCTCAAAAGATTTCTTGATTTTGATCTGATAAGCATAGACCTGTTTGGGGATAGAGGTGTCAAATTGTGCTTGAAACCATCTAGACGAAAGAGTATTGGTTTTTGACTTGTCGTAATGTACCTGTCTATCATACTGCCATGGTCATCCATGTAGGATGTGTTGGTGTGCATGAAAATGACATCACATCATACCTCATCTTTATACTTGCCTATGGAGAATGAAATATTGACTTGTTTGTTTATCATGACTTTTCCACACTCATTGAGCTATGTAGTCTATAAGGATTACGGTGTTTAGAGCATGATAATCCAAACATCATACCTCATCTTTATACTTGCCTATGGAGAATGAAATCTTGACTTGTTTGTTTATCATGACTTTTCCACACTCATTGAGCTATGTAGTCTATAGGATGTGTTGGTGTGCATGAAAATGACATCACATCATACCTCATCTTTATACTTGCCTATGGAGGATGAAATCTTGACTTGTTTGTTTATCATGACTTTTCCACACTCATTGAGCTATGTAGTCTATAAGGATTACGGTGTTTAGAGCATGATAATCCAAACTTGTCAACTAGCAGGGTACTGGCAATATTGGCACAACTGCCCCCATCTATAATCAAATTGCATACATTCCTATTCACATGACATCTAGTGTGGAAGATATTCTCTCTTTGATCGTTATTCATTTCTTTGGATTGCATATTCAGTACTCTCCTAACAACCAGGATCTCACCTTGCATTGGGGTTGTTAAATTATCTTCATAGTCATCTAGTAATGTTCTGCTATCATCATCACTACTGTATTCACTGACACTCTCTATCTCGCCATCGTTTCACAATAACATGATCTTTTTGTTAGGGCATTACAAAGCGATGTGTCCAACTTGAAGGCACCTAATATTTGATAAAACTTTGCTTTTAAGTAAGAGTAGGTGGTTTATGATTACCTTTAGATTTAGTAGAGTTGGACTTGTCCCTCTTTTCTTTTCAGACCTCTTCATTTATTCCTTTATGGGCCATCTGGAACTATACTAAGGAGTAGATTGATAATTTCCTTTGAAGGGAATGACACCATCTCTTCTAGAACTATGTAGTGATGTAGCTCCATAATATTGGCAATCTCTTTATTTAGGTCACTCAAAAATCTAGCCATGCTGGCTTTTGGACTCTCATAAACTCTTACCCTGATCATTGTCATCTCCATCTCTTTATGGTAGTCTTCCACAGATATGGATCCCTAGGTTAATCTTTGGAGCTTCTGATGCAATTTCCTGTCGTCATAAGATGAAACAAACATCTTTCTCATGATGGACTTCATCTCTATCCATGTGGATAAAGGTTGGTCTCCATCTTTTCTCCTAAGGGCAGTCACTTGATCCCACCAAATAAGTACATAATCTATAAGCTCGTTTGTTGCTAGTTTTACTTTCTTAGCATCACTGTAGTTATGGTAGTTAAAGATCAACTCTACATTCTGTTCCCACTTAAAGTAGATTTCTGCATCATTCTTCCTTCTGAATGAGGGTATCTGTATTTTGATGGATCTGATATCATCATCTTCCCTTTGGACTTATCTTCTATTGACCTCATTATTGTCGCCATAAAACTCATCATCATCCTAGAAGTGTTGGCGTCTGGGATGGCTACGGTTCCTTCCTCCATCTCTCTCATCAATTCTTGTTGTTATGCCTTTAATGGTTAAGCTCAATATGTTGTACATGTCATCCATCTTAGCCTCCATGCGTTCTTCTAAGGTCTTAGATCAATTGTCTTCATTAGATTAAGACATATCTGTAAAAAGATGTTAATGAAAAAAGAAAATAAATCACTCCCTCACAATCACTCGTGCTGACCTCTCTTTGTCTTTTTCCATCAAGTTGAGTGCTAGAATTGGATCTCTTGAATCAAGACAAGCAAGATTGTCTGTGAGACTATGCAAAGAATCCTAAAAAGGATCTCATTCTCTAGATGTTTAGAGTTAAGCATATAAAAGAAAAATATGTGATGTTTTTGTGCTTATAAGTAAGTAGTTAGGATACACTTAACTACTTAGATGCATAATGGAACTAAGCACTCAAGAAATAATGAAACTAGGAGTAAAAAAAAAAAGACAATCCTATACTTAAAGCGTCAAGAATCTGATTAATCCCTATGGATATAACTAGAATGCTACACCTAATTATTCTACCTAGATGACGACTATGCTCTAAATTGACTTGAACTTCTGTTATATAGATAATAATATAGGATATTTGATCGCAATGCTAATAAAAAAAGTTGAAAGCAAGGAGAGTCACACACCTCTTAAAATTTTAGAATTTGGCGTTGGGATGTGCGGCCTTGCTTTATTGACAGCTTGGCTAAATTTTTAGCCCAACTTTTAAGCTCTTTTGTGAGTGACTTGCCTTCTCTAAGGGTAATTGGGTTTGTTAGATTTTTTTCTATTTTTTTTTACAGAATCTCTAAGCTCTTTTCATAGAATCTGTCTCTTTTTTCTCACAGAATTTTTTCCATAGAATCTCTCTTGCTTTTCACAAAATCTCTCTTTCTTTTTACAGAATCTTCTTTCTCTCTTCTTTTCACAGAATCTATTTTTTTTTCTCACAAATTTTTTTTTAACTATAATAACAATGTTAAAAAATTATTGAAAATAAACTAAATGAATTAACACTTTATGTAACAAGTTTAATGTTATGCAAGAAAATAAATACAACCAGTAAATAAAAAATATAAAAGAGTTACCAGAGTCTAAGCTCTGATATAAATTGATGTAGAACCTGCGAGTAACAATGCAATCCAAAATCCCACATATACATCAGTAAGTAGAAACTCAAAACTCTAAGTAAATCATCCCTACTTGACTCACACTCAATAGGAGAGTGAAAACCAAGGTTATAGGGAATGAAATAAAGAATTAAAATTGAAAAGACACCACAAGACTTAAACTAGGAAATAAAATCTTAAATATAATTGTTAATTCTATTCAAATAGAAAATTAAACTTAACTAAAATCTAGACTCATATACTTAATAAAAAATTATTTAATAAAGTGTTTTCTGTATACGTGGCTATATCTCTCATCTGGATTCCCCTTTGTAGAGTCCTATTCTATTTTGGTTGGCTTTTAATTCTTTATGTTTTAACTTTTGTAAGTTGTGGTTTTGGACAGAAACTCCTCTGGTAGAACTGGGCTCAGTCTTTATTAGCAGATACTATGTAGGTGTAACGGCCCCGAAAATTAAAAGGAAACGTATATATAAAAATTCTAAGTGCGGAAGCGAAATAAAATATTATGATTAACACCCCTTACACAATAACCAAAACGTATTAAACGTATGAAAGAATAAACTAATTAAAATAAATACTAGAAATGAATACTATAAGGAAAACTATAAAATCTTTAGGCATCTACTCACCGTCTTCCTGCGGAACGGGCTCGGGAACTAAGTCTTCATGATCTGAAATGGTTAAGTAAGGAATGAGCTATACTAGCCCAGTAAAGATGTCGCACTATCTCACTGTCACAGAAGTAAAGGTTGGTAGAAAACAAAAACAACCAATAGAGCATAATTTATAACAATTTCATTTATCAATAATAAAACCCTTTTACTATCCACTAACCTCGGTGAGATTCATGAAAACAACTTATGAAAACAATAACATTATAATATCATGAAATCATACGCACTCTGTAACATAACACATGTCATACTTTTAATATTTCAATCATCAGGCAACAAATTTCCTCTTTTACCAACCTACCAGTATCCATGGGGATCCATAGGGGTCTCCGCTACACGTGAACCATTCACCTTAATAACTTAACTCCAGGGCTGTCCCCATACCCCGTCCGGTATGGGCACTAAAACTATAAACCTCAATACCCCGTCTGGTATGAGGGTGAAGCGGGCCGTCCCCATACCCCGTTCGGTATGAGCACTAAAACATTTAAAGTCTCCATATCCCGTCCGGTATGAGAGACAACGTTTCCGGTAGGGTTCTCTATGGACCTGGTCCGTCCACCATCTTCCAGGATATCTAGTGAGGCTGTCAACTTATCCACTTATCAATTCACATACCTTTTCTATTCTTTTCTTAGTTTTCTACTTCTCACATAATCATAAATATTTAAACTAGTAACGAGCATCCAACAATGCAGGCATATCATCGAATTCACAAAATCAAGCAGTAGTGAAGTAAACAGTGATTCATGCATTCAAAACCACAAAATAAATAGATCAGACATCATAATGCCTTTAAAACTGTAAAATAACTAAAACAACAACTCACCGAAAATATATCAGATTCGGGCCCTATTAGCAACCTTAATTAATTATACATATCTATTAATTCATAAAATACCGTTTTATCATTTATTAAGCTTTAATGCCATGATAGGAAATAGGGTGAGAGATCCTTACTTGATTCGAAGTCTAAAATTTGTTTTTTACTGTACCTACGGGCAGTCCATATATTCCCTGAATTATTTTTTTCGGGAACTAAAACACACTTCCGGTACCTGCACATGTCCCTAAAAAACTTTAAATTAGACCCAGGGACTCCTCGGCCAATTTCAGAGTTCCGGCACGGCAGCTCTGCCGTGCTCCAGCGACAGTGTCGCCGCCCACGGCGGCAATCCGCCTCGAGTTGACTGTTTTCGGCTGAAGTTAGCCAAACTAGCACCAGTTCCTGTGAGGAAACACACGTAGGGCTCTCAGTGGGCCAAAAAAATACAGAAAACTGAGACTTATCGGTGGCTGAGCTCTTGGGTGCGACGGCTCCTCTGGCGCGAGTCGCGATTTGGCATTTTGCTACAGTCAACCTGTAGAGGAAAGGACGGTAGTCATAGTGGTGTAAAAATTACATCGAACGGGAATCGGGAAGGGCCTCATCGGAGGCAAAAATTGAGAAAATTCGCGGCAGCGCCACTGGGCTTCGGCGGTATTTTTCGGCCAATTGGCTAGTGGTTTGGCTCCGATTTGGCCACAGGTGGGTTCAGCATCGAAATCTGAGCGAAGGGGAGAAATTTTACCTCGTTTGGTGGCCGAAAAGTGCTCCGGTGCGGTGGCGGTTGGGTTGTCTTCTCCGACGAGGGCTCTAGTGGCTGGGGTTTGGGGTTGGGTGTGGATGAGATTATTTATAACCCTTCCCTTTTAATATGAGCCATCCATCCTGATTTAATATGGGCTGTCCGATCGCTATTAAATGAGAATGAATCTGGACTATCCATCGCGATGCGATCTGAGCCGTCCGTGTGTGATTCAATCTGGGTCGTTCGCACGCTTGAAATTTGGGCCGTCCGCACGCGCGTTTGATCTGGGCCGTCCGTGTGCGCAGGAATGGATCTCAGCTGTCTAATCGCGCGCACGCTGATCGCCCATGTGCCTCCGTTCTGCGTGGCCTCCCGCGTCAGCATCTCTGCCACGCAACGTGTCCTGGTTGGCTGGGACTGCTGATCGGGCTGCTGACGTGGCTGCTCACGTGACGTAATTTTTTTAAATTACGTTTTGACCCCCGATTTTCGATTTTCTTTTCAAAAACACCCCCAGAATCCGAATTTTCACCCCTTTTTCTCAAAATTATTTTCAATTAAACTCCAAAAATAATTTTACCCATTTTTATCATTACTATTATTTTTATTTCCATTTAATTAAATTAAACTAAATTAAAACCATATATTATTACTTAAATAATCATTTATTTCATTTAAAATTTACAAAAATTAAAAATAAAATTAAAAATAATATTCATAAAAATAATAATAAAATTTTGGGGTGTTACAACTCTCCCTCCCTTAAGGAAATTTTGTTCCTCAAATTTGCCTCTTATTCTTGATCGAACAAATGGGGATACTGGGCTCTAAAGTCTGATTCTAGCTCCCAGGTAGCCTCCCTTGGCATGTGGTTCTGCCACACGACCTTTACAAATGATATTTTCTGATTGCGGAGTATTCTGCTCTTTCAGTCTGTGATACCGACTGATACTTCCTCATAAGACAAGTTCTCTTGGAGTGGAAGCGGTTCATGAGCCAAGACATGAGAGGGGTCTGGGTTGTACTTACGTAACATGGACACATGAAACACATTATGGACCTTGGAGAGCTCTGGAGGTAGTACTAGTTTGTAGGCAGCAGTACCAATCATGTCTAAGACTTTAAATAGTCCAATAAATCGGGGGTTCAGCTTTTCCCTCCTACCAAACCTACTAATTCTCTTGAAATGAGTGACTTTAAGGAACACCTGGTCGTCTTTCTCAAACACTAAATCTCTCCTCTAGGTGTCCACATAACTCTTCTGCCTGTTCTGAGTCGTCTGAATATTCTTTCTGATTTTAACTATTTTAGACGTGGTCTCCTCCACCAACTCTGGGCCGAACAATTTTCTATCGCTCACTTCTTCCCAACAAATCGGCGATCTGCATGGGCGCCCATATAACACCTCATACGGAGCCATGCCAATGCTCGCTTAGTAGCTGTTGTTGTAGGCAAAATCTATCAGGGGTAGATGGTCGTCCCAATGGCCCCTAGAGTCAAGGATACAAGCTCGGAGCATATCCTCAAGTGTACGGATTATCCTTTCTGATCGTCCATCAGTCTGAGGATGGAAGGCAGTACTGAGAGACAGCTTTATTCCCACGGCTTGCTGGAAGCTACTCCAAAATCGAGAAGTGAACCTGTGGTCCCTGTTGGATACCACTGTCACTGGAACTCCATGCAACTTGACTATTTTTCGGATATATATTCTTGCCAACTTGTCCAAGGGATCGGTCATCCTGACGGATAAGAGGTGGGAAGACTTGGTAAGCCGGTCAACAATTATCCAAATGGCGTCATGTCCTTAACGTGCCTTGGGTAATCCCGTTACGAAGTCTATGGTGATATGTTTCCATTTCTACTCCGGGATCGGTAAAGGCTGAAGTAACCCGTCTGGGCGTTGATGCTATATCTTGACCTGCTGACATACCAAGCATTTAGATACAAAGTCAGCTATGTCCCTCTTCATCCCATTCCACCAAAATCGGAGTCGCATGCTTTGATACATTTTGGTGCTTCTGGGATGCATGGCAAACTTCGAGCTATGGGACTCTGTCATGATGTCTATCTTTAACTCACTGTCGTCTATGACACACACCCTGTCTTGGAACCGGAGTAACCTATCGGCAGAGATTCAGAATTCTGAGCTCATTCCCTATTTTGCATCATTCTTGCGGGCTACTAGGGTGGAGTCGACTGATTGGGCTTCCCTTATTCTTTGTATTAACTCTGGCTGAACGGTTAGACGGCCCAAACATGCGACTCTCTTCAGGTCCTGAAGCTAAACCTGTTGTGTGGCCCCAATTTGCCTGCGTTCTAAAACCATCAAATGGGCTAAGATACCTGCACTTTTCCTGCTGAGAGCATATGCCACCACGTTGCCCTTACCCGGATGATACAAGATATCACAATCATAGTCCTTAAGGAGTTCCATCCACCTTCTCTGACGCATGTTGAGATACTTTTGAGTGAATATGTATTTTAAATTCTTATGATCGATATAGATCTGAAAGGTCTCTCTGTATAAATAATGGCACTAGGTTTTCAAGACGTGTATGATAGCGACAAGTTCTAAGTCATGGGTGGGATAATTCTTCTCATGATTCTTTAACTGTCTGGACCCACAAACTATGACCTTCCCGTGCTGTATTAGGACACAACCCAGGCCTAGATATGAGGCATCACTATAAACTGTATATCCCCTCGATCCACTTGGTAAAGCCAGTACGGGTGCAGTGGTCAGCTGCTCCTTTAATTCTGAAAAAATTCTCTCACAGTCCTCATTCCACTCAAACTTGGTATTCTTCTTTGTGAGTCGGGTTAGGAGAGCTGCTAGACTAGAGAATCCTTCGACGAACCTGCGGTAATAACCTGTCATTTTTAAGAAGTTATGGATTTCCTTAACTGATGTCAACTTCTCCCAGCCAAGTACCGCTTCAACCTTTTCGGGATTCACTGATACTCCTTCCTTCGATATGATGTGTCATAGGAAGGCGATCTGCTCAAGCCAGAATCCACACTTACTCGACTTTGCATATAGCTTTTTTTTTCTGAGGACCTGCAAAACTTGGGCTAAATTGTGAGCATACTCTTCTCTGCTTTTTGAGTAGACCAAGATGTCATCGATGAACGCGATAACAAATTGATCCAAAAATTCTTTGAAGACCTTGTTCATCAGATCCAAAAAGATGGTCGGGGCTTTGGTTAGCCTAAATGGCATGACCAGGAACTTATAGTGTCCATACCTGGTTCGAAAGGCCGTTTTGAGGATGTCTTCTGTCTTATTTTTACTTGATGGTAACGTGATAGCAGGTATATTCTGAAGAAGACCTGCACACCCTGCAGCTGATCGAAGAGGTCATCAATTCTAGAAAGGAGATATTTGTTCTTGATTATGACCTTGTTCAATCTTTTGTAATCAATACATAGTCTAACGTTCCATCTTTCTTCCTAGAAAAAGTGACTCCGGCACCCCAATGAGACACATTGTGACTAATAAAACTACTGTCTTGCAATTCAGTGATTTGTTTTCTCAGCTCTTCCATCTCAACGTGGCTCATGCAGTAAGGAGCAACCGAAATGGGCTGGGTGCCTGGTTGTAGGTCCATAGTGAACTCAACTTTCCTGTCCACTGGCAGTCCGGGTAGTTCGTCCAGAAATACATCTGGAAAGTCTCAGACTACCGGAATCTCTTGGATACAAATTTTCTTCTTGGAATTGCCTAGTTAGAGAAAATAGCAAGGTTAAAGTACTTGAAAATTAAGAAAACTTGCCATCAAGGAATAAGTACCAAATGATTTTATTAATTTGTAAATGGTTCCTCATTAGGAGGATTAAATATAACCTTCTTGTTAAAGCAATCTATGGTGGCGTGATACGCCACTAGCCAATCCATCTCTAAAATTACATCAAAATTCTCTGTGTTTAACCCTATTAGGTCTACACTCAGTTTTCTATTTGCTATCTCCACGGCACAAGCCATGTAGACAACTTTCCCTAATAGTGTTTCACCCCCAGCAGTAGACACAAATAACATTGAATCAAGTTTATCAGGTGATACATTAAGTTTGGATGCAAAAACATGTGAAACAAATGAATGCGATGCACCAGGTCAAATAAAACATGAGCAATATGGTTACAGATAGTGTACATACTCTGTACCACGTCCGGCTCAGCATCGGCATCCTGTTGTATGAGGTTATAAACCCTGCCCTGAAGAGGAGGTCTTCCTTGGTTCTGGTTCCTCGGGCACTCTTTCGCATAGTGCTGAGCACTACCAAATATGCGACAGGTGTTGTTGAGGCGATAGCATCGTCAGTCCCCGTGATCCCTGCCGCAGTGCTGACAGATCTTGCCACGTGCTGCCCCTGGAACCTGAGGGGGAGCCTGGATCGCCGGTCTGGACCTCTTATTTTGTTGGACAGGCGCAATAGGTGCTGGTCTGCGGGGTGGAGCTGAGGGTCTATGACTCCCTGCTGACTGAGGAAGGATGTTGAAACTCCTCTCCACGATCTGCACCTTTGCCAGAATGGTTAAATATGTCTTGAGCTCTAGTACCAATAAGTGCTGCTTGATCTCTTAGCGGAGGCCCCACTGGAACCTTTTAGCCTTCCGGGCCTCATCTATCAATGTCTCAGGGGAGTATCGGCCCAGCTCTAAGAACTTACGAGCAATTTCCGATACCGTCATATTTCCCTGGACCAACTGGACAAACTCCATCTCCTTTAGATGTTGGATATGCTGGGGGAGGTACTCCACATGAGAGGCTGCTAAGAACTGCTTCCAAGTGACTGGTGTAGGCAGGTTGGTCTGTTTGAGCTCCCACCAACGACCTGCTTCCCCCACCAGCATGTAGGAAGCAAGGGTAACCCTCTGCTCGAGAACCACTCCTAAGGTCTTGAAAGCCTTCTCTGTCTCCGCCAACCAGTACTGGGCATCTTCGAAAGAGGACTCCCCAGTAAAAGTGGAAGGGTTCAGTCTCTTGTACCTCTCTACGTAGCCTGGGTCAATCAGGGAATGAGCTGGATCCCGTGGAAGATGGACTGGGCCGGGTTGAGGATAGATTGAGGGCCTTGTGGTGGCACCTGCTGATATAATGGGCCACTGGATTGTACTATGGCGGTACCGGGAAGTACTGTGGCTGGGGCACCGGATGATACTCCGGCGGTGGTGCTGGGGGGTACTATGGAGGAGCAGGCTCGTGCCGGGGTGGCTCAAGATCTACTCGCTGTAGTGGTGGCTCAACTTGTGGTAGTAGGAGAGGGTCGGGTAACTCCCTTCTCTCCTCTCGGCCTTGCTGGGCAGCAATGATCCTTTCTAACATCTCAAATATTCTGTCCATATATTCCCGAAGTGAATCATCCCGGGCTACTCAGTTTAGTGGGGGTCTTCCTCTCCTCATCTCTCTACACCTGCATTTCAGTAGAAAGGGTTGAGTAACGATTAATTGGTTGGTATTTCTCTAAATATTATTGTGTAAAGGACGAGTCCGATGAACTCGACATTGATACCAGCTGTAACGACCCCATAAATTAAAAGGAAACGTATATATAAAAATTCTAAGTGCAGAAGCAAAATAAAATATTATGATTAACATCCCTTACACAATAACCAAAACGTATTAAACGTATGAAAGAATAAGCTAACTAAAGTAAATACTAGAAATGAATACTATAAGGAAAACTATAAAATCTTTAGGCATCTACTCACTGTCTTCTTGCGAAACGGGCTCGAGAACCAAGTCCTCCTGATCTGAAATGGTTAAGTAAAGAATGAGCTATACCAGTCCAGTAAAGATGTCACACTATTTCACTGTCACAGAAGTAAAGATTGGTAGAAAACAAAAACGACCAATGGAGCATAATTTATAACAATTTCATTTATCAATAATAAAATCCTTTTATTGTCCACTAACCTCGGTGAGATTCATGAAAATAACTTATGAAAATAATAACATTATAATATCATGAAATCATACGCACTCTGTAACATAACACATGTCATACTTTTAATATTTCAATCATCAGACAACAAATTTCCTCTTTTACCAGCCTACCAGTATCCATGGGGATCTATATGGGTCCATGCTACACGTGAACCATTCACCTTAATAACTTAACTCCAGGGCCGTCCTCATACCTCGTCCGGTATGGGTGCCAAAACCATAAACCTCAATACCCCGTCCGGTATGAGGGTGAAGTAGGCCGTCCCCATACCCCGTCCGGTATGAGCACTAAAACATTTAAAGTCTCCATACCCCGTCCGGTATGAGAGACAACGTTCCCGGTAGGGTTCCCTATGGACCCGGTCCGTCCACCATCTCCTAGGATATCTAGTGAGGCTGCGACTTATCCACTTATCAATTCACATACCTTTTCTATTCTTTTCTTAATTTTTTGTTTCTCATATACTATGAATATTTAAACCAGTAACGAGCATCCAACAATGCAGGCATATCACCAGATTCACAAAATCAAGCAATAGTGAAGTAAATAATGATTCATGCATTCAAAACCATAAAATAAATAAATCAGACACCATAATGCCTTTAAAACTGTAAAATAACTAAAACAAAAACTGACCGAAAATATATCAGATTCAGGCCCCATTAGCAACCTTAATTAATTATAGATATTAATTTATAAAATATCGTTTTATATCGTTTTATCATTTATTAAGCTTTAATGTCGTGGTAGGAAATAGGATGAGAGATCCTTACTTGATTCGAAGTCTAAAATCGATTTTTCACTGTGCCTACGGGCAATCCCTAGATTCCCTATATTTTTTTTTGGGAACTGAACACACTTTCAGTACCTGCACATGTCCCCAAAAAACTCCAAATCAGACCCAGGGCCTCCTCGGCCAATTTTGAAATTCCAGCACGGCGGCGATTCACCTCGGGTTGGCTGTTTTCGACCACTTTCGGCCGAATTCAGCCAAACTAGCACCAGTTCTTGCAAGGAAACACACGTAGGACCCTCGGTGGGCCAAAACAATACAGAAAACTGAGACTTACCGGTGACGAATCTCTCGGGTGCAGCGACTCCTCTAGCGCGAGCCGCGATTTGGCATTTTGCTCTGGTCAACCTGTAGAGAAAAGGACGGTGGTCACAGTAGTGTAAAAATTACATCGAACGGGAATCGAAAAGGGCCTCATTAGAGGCAAAAATCGAGAAAACCCGCAGCTGCACCGTTAGGCTTCAACGGTATTTTTCGGTCAATTGACCGGTGGTTTGGGTTTGATTTGGCCACATGTGGGTTCAGCATCGAAATCCGAGCCAATGGGAGAAATTTTACATCGTTTGACGGCCGGAAAGTGCTCTGGTGCGGCAGCGGGTGGCGGTGGTCGGTTCCCCTGGTGGCTGGGTTGTCTTCTCTGACAAGGGCTCTGGCAGCTAGGGTTTGGGGTTGGGTGTGGATGAGATTATTTATAACCTTTTTCTTTTGATATGAGCCATCCATCCTGATTTAATCTGGGCCGTCCGATCGCGATTTAATTGGGAATGAATCTGGGCCGTCCATCGCAATGCAATCTGGGCCGTCCATGCGTGATTCAATTTGGGTCATCTGCACGCACGTTTGATTCTGGCCGTCCGTGCGTGCGGGAACGGATCTCAACCATCCGATCGCGCGCACGCGGATCGCCCACGTGGCTCCGTTCCGCGTGGTATCCCGCGTCAACGTCTCTACCACGCGACGTGTCCTGGTTGGCCAGGGCTGCTGACCGGTCTGCTGATGTGGCTGCTGACGTGGTGCAATTTTTCTAAATTGCATTTTGACCTCCGGTTTCCGATTTTCTTTTCAAAAATACCCCAGAATCTAAATTTTCACCCATTTTTCCTAAAATTATTTTCAATTAAACCCCAAAAATAATTTTACCCATTTTTATCGTTACTATTATTTTTATTTTCATTTAATTAAATTAAACTAAATTTACTTAGATAATCATTTATTTCATTTAAAATTTACAAAAATTTAAAATAAAATTAAAAATAATATTCATAAAAATAATAATAAAATTTTGGGGTGTTACAGTAGGATTATACTTCTTCATGGCTGCTCATGCGTAATCTCCTTCTTCTAATCTTTCCTCTACTCGTCTTCGGTCCTATTTCCTCTACTCGTCTTCAATATTGTTTTTTCCTTTTTTTAGGGTATAACCATGCAAGATTTTTCTTCTTTGTTGTAGATCAAGCAAACAACTGCAGAAAAATTAGAAGCTCCTTCTCTAGTTTGGTGTGTATCTGCTGTAGCATTTTTTTTTCTCTTTGAATTTTTCATCTTGACTTTCTCTTTTGGTTATTATGACCAATTCTTCATCTGACTTGCTTTTGTTTTTGCAAGTTTTGGAATCTGATTAAGAGGAATCAAGCCTCCCGAAAGAGAAACACAGCTCTGGCTTCTTCATTTAGTGTAGTTCTCGCGAGGATGAGCGGGTCTGCACCTCCATGCTCTTAGTCATGTTCTTCCCAAAGTAGAACCAGATATGGCCGGTGGTTTTCTTGTTTTTTTGTACTTGTTCTTGCAGGTTATTAGCCTTCAAATTTGATTTCTTGGGTGACCCAACCTTAGACAAAAAGATTGAAAGCTTTTGGGAAGCTTTTAGTGCAGGCTCAAGTGATAGGTCCCTCTAGGACTTGAATCTTTCTTATCACTTCTCCCCAACTGTCTTCTTGGTCCTTCAGGTAAGTGTCCTTCATTATGTCTCTTATGTTTAGGTTTACATCATCCCCTCTATTCTTTAAGAGGATTCTTCCTCGAATTGTTACCTACATAAAAAAAGAAAAAAATCAGAAATATTAAATGTAGCAGACACTCCATACTCACCTGGGAGATCAATTTTGTAGGCTAATTCATTGACATGCTCCAAGACTTGAAAATGTCTGTCTCCTCGAGGATTCAACTCAGATTTCGTTGATTGAAAAACCTAAAGATGTATCAAAAATTATTTATTCAACCTGCTTACAATATTGTTGTACCAAAGATGCTACTGCAATATTTAAATTTTTAAATGGGTATATACATGACATTTCACATACAACATATAATATCTGAATTATTCTTAAATGTGTAGCAATACTAAAAGCATCATAGGCATGCTATTATACTTTAAATTAAAAAATATATATATAATATATTATTATATATTACCATAATATATAATACATGGTATATTATTATTACCCAATATATATATCATATATACATCTACAACAATATATATATATATATATAAATCATTAGGCCATGAACAATTAAAATATCAATCACATGATGGTGATAGTGTGCTCCATGCCCATTCGTGCTCCCATGCATAGTGTACTGCAATATTCTGATGCCTCCTTTTTATTTTATTTTATTTAATCAATCATAATATAAATCTAGAAGTCCCTTAAAACATCGCAAAAACAAAAGAACAAAAATCGTGATGCAACACTAGCATCGAAATTTCTCAATTTGGTACATACGAGAATATACGTTATATCCCATGCATATAAAACATGAATCCTAATTTTAAATTTAATTCTAATATTTATTTTATTATTTTTCAAAGAATTAATACGAAGATATTCTGATATCACTTGTTGTATTTAAATAAATATTTAAAATATATAATTACCCGTCATGTCAATTCAATGAAACAAAAGAAAAAAGAAAATTAGTGAAAACATTTATTGATCTATAACGAAATTGATCGTTCTTAATGGTTAGAATTTGATTCTTTCAATTTAAAAAAAATCTCAGAGTCTATAAGTTCTTTTGTTAAAGAAAAAAAAAAAACATCTTGACAGTTTAAATTGAGAACCATAACCATTTAAAAAAATACATGCAAAAACACATGCTTTCATTATTTCTAATTTGATCTTTCATCAAATTAGAAATAACAATTTGCTCTCTACATGTTAAATTCACGATAGTAATACACATTAAATCACATATGTGTGTGTATGTATTGAAACTTTTTCGAAGGAAGATGATATTGGAACTTGAAATGATAAAGTTTTTAATCTTGAACGTATTGTTTTAAACTTAACGAAATTTTTACAACATATTTTATAATCACACCAATACAACTTATATTTTGATGGAAAATATTCAAGATAAAAATTTATTGTCCTTAGAAATTAATGCTAGATGAAATTTCACTTATTTGATGTTTGAAGATTAGTGAAGCTTTTAAGATCTTTTTTTTTTGGGGGGGGGGCTTCACGTGGAAGATTCCATAGATGTCAAATTAATTACATTATGGCAAGTAGAATGACAAACGTTAGAGGAATAATATTAATTGAGAAAAATAATATAAACTGAATGAAAAATGAACAAAGGGTATTAATTTCTTATATATGAATTCTTTCTTTAAAATCTAAAATTATGTATTTTAATAATTATATGACTACTTAAACAGTAAACAATAAACATCATAATCCATCCATCTTGAATTTACATTTTTATGAAAAAAAAAAAAAAAAACTAAAAAATATGTATGAATGGAAAAGAAATAGGAGAGAATATATATATACGTGTATGGTCCATGGAGGAGGATTGTCGGTTCCCCCCTCTGCCAAAATCAATTTGTCATCCATTTTTAATGGGGCTGTAAATTTCTGCACTTGTCGTCGTCGTCGTCATGCAATATCTTTCTCTTTCGCCATTTGCTTTTCAAAGCCGACCTTCCACTATTTCTTATTCCAACTTTAAATTCTTTTGCTTCTTCTGCTGCTGACTGCCATCATCGTAAGTACACACGTGTGTGTCTGTCGCTATTTTAAGTTATTCCCTACTCCATCAGACCTTCGTCCAGTCGTTTTCATATACCAGAACTTTTAGCATAGTAAGAGGTAAATTCAACCGTCCACCACCAAAGATGGCAGAATTTCTTTTGAAAGCCATCCCATCCCGTCCCGATTAATCATTTCTCTCTATATTCTTTTCAACCCCACTTGGTCCTCTCCTTTATTTATTTATTTTTTATTTTTGGGTTCTCGCGAACCTCGAGATGGTCGTAAATACAGATTAAACACGGAATTCCTTCTAATTTGATTACATCCAACCTTGATCATAAACTTAGCTATGGTAATCTTCTTTGTCCTTTATTTACATGCCTGCCTTAAATTCGCATTAATGTTATTTCAAATTTTAATAAAGAAATAGAAAAATTAAACAAAATTAAAAGACCAACAGAGTCTTGACTTGTGCCTTTTACTATAGAGTGAGTAGATTGAGTCTAAATCACATTTGATCTGCACCAAACTAGCCGCCTACTGCTTTAAATTCCAGACATAAATTGGGAAACTACTGTAGCTTTTAATGTTTTCTGTTGAATGTCTTTATATAATTTATTTATTTATTTATTTATTTTTCTTGGCATATTAGACATCCCTTCCTACCACCAACCAATGGTTAAAAACAACAATATGCAGATCCCCACGATCTTGAGTTGGGCAGTCTAACATAAATTTTAAAAGAATTTTATATATAATGAAAATATAAAGACTCTTTAAATATCAAAAGTTAATATTTTATTTACTTTTGTTTGTGAGAGTCGGTCAATAGAGATAGAATTGAGGGTAAACACCAGAATACAGAAGCAGAAATCTCTGTGAGCTTTTCTAATTGATTGTGATGGGTTCATAATTGCATACTTTATTGTTTAATTAACAGATTTAATTATGATAAGGGTATTTATTTCATATGTCATAATATTATATATGCTTCTATCCATCATCAACCAGGCATGATGAGGTGCCAATCGCTTACATCAATTTTCTTCTCTTTTTTTTTTAAATCATTCACACAGTAATATTTTAATGGATAAACACTTGTGTGTATATTCTAAAATACCTGACGTCCTCTCCGTTAAAAATTAAATGTCTATTATTTCCAGCCGACCAGTGGCCATACGTAGTAGAAAAAGGGATGAGTGAAGATAAACATTAATTTAAAATACTTGTATTTATTAATTTTAATTCCATATAAAATAACATATGGGTTCAAAAATTTTGATTATTTTTTAAACAGTAACATACGGGTTCTTAATTAAAACACATATTTTGGGTCCATACATAGACCTCAGAATGCAATCATTTCATTAAACATGTGCCCGTGATGGTTAAGAGAAAGTATGAAGCTGACACATCCCATTACTTATTAAAAGTCAACATCTCAAAAACCTCACACCACATTCTTTTTTATTTGTACACTAGCTTTCGACCTCTTCCTTTGTATTATTATTATTATTATTTTTTAGGATAATTCAGAATGTCTCCCCTTATCAATAATGCATTTAGTTCTTTCTCTCGAATAATTAAGTCAAAACTTAATAATTTGTTCTCTACCACACAATTATTACTCATATTTTATTAATATAAAAAAAAAAATTATATTTATAAATTTATTTAAGATTTTTGCTTTATAAGTATTTCTTTAAGTATATGTTAGTTAATAAATAAATAATAAAATATTAATTTCTATAAATGTACAATCACTTACCCATAATAATAATAATAATAATAATAAATCATTACTACATGCTATATTTATGATGATATAATTTCCTAGGAGCTATTACCAATAGAAATCTTGTCTAACTCCTACTCACAAACGGCTTCAAATCCATTTTTAAGTATATGTTGGTTAATAAATAGTGGTAATAAAACAAAATTGAGGTCAAATGCCCTTAAAGGAGGACTCTAAAACGAACCTGGCCGCGATCTAGCCCATATTCGTAAATTGGCCCCGACGTGGGCATTCACGTCATGCCGGTGGGACCGGCTTTATGGAGAAAATAAAAAATAAAATGCGGTCACGCCCTTTTGACTTTTTACTCACACGTGTATACCCGTGGCAATTCCGTAAATATCGCCTGTTGGCTTCCTCCCTTTTTTTGCCCCTCTGTTTTACGTTTTTCCGGAGAAGTCAAGACTACCAATTTTTTTAATGGTCGCTGTTTGTCTCCATCGGATCGATCGGGTCGGTTAATTTGGTTTTCCCGGAAGACCCATACATTTTATTTTGCCTGCCAACCAAAAAGAGCATACTACCTAAGCGATTAGGCATCTGCTTCTATTTTTTTCATTGGCTATAATTGGCTTACTTTTTTTGTGAAACGCTGACCGATGGAATTAAGACAGTGTCGGGATTGAGGGTTCATTGAACCTGGACGGGTTTTGTCATTGGAAAATCACTCAATCCGTGTTCTTCCGCTTTTAGTAGTCTCCTCTTCTTCTTCTTCTTCTTCTTCTTGTTTACTAATTGATCATTTGGCTATATAATATTGTATTGGAGAAAGAGGGGCCACCAACTGTGGCGAGCCAAAAGGGAAGGTGATAACTGGGGTTTCCGACATTACCCTTTTCTGCATAAAGAATTACTTCTTTTTCATCTTATTTTATATTGGATCTTCTTTTAGTTATATTTTTATATGTTCAGGCTTCATTTTGGTGGTAGGTGGAAGAATTTTGGGAGGAAAGATGTCTCTTCTTGTCTAGGTGTATGGTCTCTGATTCCACTATCAATGGCTTTCGTAACAAGCATACGTATGAAGCAAGCTAGGTAAGCCTTTTGTTTGTCCTTTTTTTTTTTTTTTTTTTTTTTTTTTTTTTTTTTTGAGCTTTTATTGTTCTCTTAAAATGCAAGTGCAACTTGAGGAAACACCTCAAGAGGCTTTTTATACACACATCAAAAGGCTTTGGTTTACTTTGATTGCCAGATGATCATGAATTCGTGCAAGTCGATTCGAATATACCCGCGAGGAGTTTAATTTTTATATGTAATCTTTCTAAAATATTAAGTAATGTGGGTACAATTAAGTATGATAATAGTGGACAGCTGATTAGCTACATTTAATTGATAATCAATTATGAGTCTGACGCTTGTTGTTGAGTTAGTCAAGTAAGCCCGAACTTCACAGCCGTTTACCATTGCCATGCCTTTTTAATCCTTTTTTCCTGTCAATATTTTTATAGGTTGAATCACCAAATGGGTTACCAATTGTTGCAGTGAAAAAAGAAATATTCCTTTCTGACATTAGCAACTTAATCCTCATCATAATTTTAGGTCATGCCTTTCTGAAATCTTCACACTTCTCTGTTCATATTTTTACATTTTAACAATTAAGTGAAAATCAAATTAGTCGGATAGTAAAAGTTAATAAGCTGATGCAGAACCAAACATGCTGCTCTTCTAAGGGACTAGTCGCAGCGGACAGCTAATTACATTCAAATTTTTTAGCACCAACGTTAGTGGGGAGTTCTTTCCATTTAATATTTTCCATCAACTTCTCATGATAATTAATAAGAAAAACACAATAAGGAAGAGGGATAAGACATGCGCCCAATATGGTTTAAACCAGTTTTCCTAGCTGCTGCCATCTGTGTTCCCAAGTCAACCACTTCTCAAGCACCATATATACTAAAGCTCCCCAATAATTAATGAAAAAAAAAAAAAGGGAAAAAAATCAACTGTTTATGTTAATTTAACGATGTTGAAAAATCCATATGTCCTTCACAATAGAAGTGAAGGTTATGGAACTTAAAAAATTTGCTTCGACTTTGTCAACTATCATGTATATGACTCCAAAGGGATCCAGATTCATATCCGTTTGCTCAAGTAATTCTCTCTTTTAGCTCGGAAGCTTTGACTTGTAATAATTTCAGAAGTTATATAAACGAGAGTTTGCAAAGTTTCTTCCATAAAGTAGGGTTTGCATCTGTTAAACACTAGCTGCTCAAACCACCCTTATCTTTCTGCTATCCTCATTAGCTTCGTTTTAGGTTAGTTCCAATTTCCTTCATTGTCAATATTAGCTTTATAAAGCTGAGTTCTATTGGTTTAACATCCTTAGTGACAGCCATAAGACTCTTAACAGAACTGGGATGTTTTATTGTTTAAAGTTCGTAGTTTTTAGGCTGAATTTGCATGAAATAACAGGAAGGAATTAAAAGAAGTGAAAATACAACAAAATGGTTTCCATGTTCCTCATGTCATTTTAAGCTTTTGCCCGACTGCTTAGTGCCTAGGTGCACATTTAAAACCAACTTTCCCTGCCTTCTAATTTGTCTTTTAACATGTCATGCATTGCAGTAAATTTGATACCCCATGTCTGTGATGGCTTATTCAACTGACGAGCAGGCAGAAACAACAGGAGCAGATTCTATAAGTCCGTCATCATCTCACCATCAGACACACGCCATGGCATATGTTCACAAGGTTGGGTTGCCCCCTAAGCAAGACCTCTTCAAGGAGTTCAAAGCGACTGTAAAAGAAACATTCTTTGCAGATGATCCTCTCCGGTCATTCAAGGATCAACCAAAGTCCCGCAAGTTCATCCTGGGAATCCAGGCCATATTCCCTATTCTTGAATGGGGTAGACACTATAATCTAACTAAGTTTAGAGGTGATCTCATTGCTGGGTTGACTATTGCAAGTCTCTGCATTCCTCAGGTAGAGATAGTAGTTAACAGATATGGTTAGAGAATTATATCGTGGCTTTGCAGGTTATTATATTAGTTTCATATCCAACCGATTCTAAAGTTCAATAAACTGCTAAAAACAGGATATTGGTTACGCCAAGCTTGCATACATGGATCCTGAATATGGGCTTTGTAAGTCTTTGCCTTATTATTGATTCCTTCCATTTCCTAATCAAGCGATTTCTTATTCCATGCCTTCTCTGCTGATATTTCTATTTTTTTTTTTTTTTTTTGTAAACTTTTGTAGACTCCAGCTTTGTTCCACCCTTGATTTACGCCTTTATGGGCAGTTCGAGAGATATAGCTATTGGACCAGTTGCTGTGGTTTCTCTTCTACTAGGAAGTTTGCTTCAAGAAGTGATTGATCCATTTAAAAATCCTGTTGAATACCGGCAGCTTGCATTCACTGCTACCTTTTTTGCTGGGATCACGCAAGCAGCTCTTGGAATTCTTAGGTATCATATACTTAAATGTACAAGCAATAAAAACATCACACATAAACTATTGATTTCCCTGCTGCTCATATTTACACTTCAGAATTTGAAGGCCCATACCTTACAGAAATGTACTGGTGTTGATTTTGTTTTTAGGTTGGGTTTCTTGATTGACTTTCTATCTCATGCTGCCATCGTCGGTTTCATGGGTGGGGCTGCCATTACAATTGCCCTCCAACAGCTTAAGGGTTTTCTTGGCATTAAACATTTCACGAAGAAAACTGATATTACTTCTGTGATGAAGTCAGTCATCAGTTCAGCAGAACACGGAGTAAGTGCTCTTCCTTTCATCTCTTTTCACCTATATTAGACTTCACTTTAAAGTATGAACTGATCTGTTAGCGTGATAATTTTCAAATAAGTGATTTATTCTAATATTATAATCCTCAAGTTACTGAATTCTCTATGAACCAATATTTGCAGTGGAACTGGCAGACAATTGTCATTGGGGCATGCTTCTTATCTTTCCTTCTCACTGCCAAATACATTGTAAGAGTCTCTGCTATTACTTCCAGTTACTCTCGATTTATTTGCAAATCATAGTTCTGATTTCCAACTTTTTTTGAGAAACAGGGAAAAAGGAACAAGAAACTTTTCTGGGTGCCAGCAATTGCACCATTGATATCAGTTGTTCTCTCTACCCTCTTTGTCTTTTTAACTCATGCTGAAAAGAAAGGAGTTTCAATTGTAAGCATTTCCATCTTTTCCTTGTGATAAAAGGATTAGGAGTTTCAAATTTGATGATAATTTTAAACAGTAGGGACACTGCAGCAGAAATCTAATTTTCTATTCATGAATGAAGGTGAATCACATAGAAAAAGGAATCAATCCCCCATCAGCTGATCAAATTTTCTTCAGTGGCCCGTTTCTGACAAAAGGCTTCAGGATCGGAGTGGTGGCTGGCATGATAGCACTTACGGTGAGTCAATTTGATCACCTTTGCTAGGAGAAGAGGTTTTATTTTGTGGTTCTTTTATCAAACTCTTTCCTTTCCTTGTTTCTCACTAATTTCATTATGGGTGGATTTCTCAGGAAGCAACAGCCATTGGAAGAACGTTTGCTGCCATGAAGGACTATCAACTGGATGGTAATAAAGAAATGGTAGCTTTAGGAGCAATGAATATCGTTGGTTCAATGACTTCTTGCTATGTGGCCACAGGTGAGAAGGAAACACCTATTGTATTACACATGAATGTAAATTTTTAAATACAGAAAAGAGGGATGGCTTATAGTAATATTTCTTCCTGTATGATTTATCAAGGAGCCATTTAGCAATACATGCATGCCAAGAAAAAGCCAGTATATAAAATTGCTTACCACATTATGAAGGTTGTCAAACACACACTAATAATTAACTCAAAAGAAGGGGAAAGAAACAAATACCAGGTTAATAAATAAGGTCACTCACATAGTCTCCATTACCTTCCAATACTTGAACATCAAAAGAACTTGTCTGTTCATGTTCCTGCTCACTCGTGTGGGAATAATAATTAGCCCGCAGCTGATTGTTATTTTCTAATTATTTGCAGGTTCATTTTCTAGATCAGCAGTAAATTACATGGCTGGCTGCCAAACTGCAGTGTCTAACATCGTTATGTCTTGTGTTGTATTTCTAACCTTGCAATTCATTACACCTCTTTTTAAATACACCCCAAATGCCATTCTTGCTGCCATCATTATCTCAGCTGTCATAGGCCTACTTGATTTTGAGGCAGTAGTTTTGATATGGAAGATAGACAAATTTGATTTTGTTGCCTGCATGGGAGCCTTTTTTGGAGTAGTTTTTTCCTCTGTCGAGATAGGTCTCTTAATTGCGGTGAGAAATACATTTACTTCCTCCAATTTTTAGTTATGAACTACTTGTGAATTACATGTCTAACTTACTTTTATCTTTTCTAACTGTGTTTTATGACAGGTCTGTATATCCTTCGCTAAAATATTGTTACAAGTTACCAGACCTCGGACAGCCCTTCTTGGAAAGATCCCTAGGACAACTGTGTACAGAAATACCCAACAATATCCAGATGCAACTAAGGTTTCAGGTGTTTTGATCGTGAGAGTTGATTCGGCAATTTACTTTTCCAACTCTAATTATGTCAGAGAGAGGTAAAGATGCACCATAATATTTCTATAATCATAGTTTATCTGGCCTGGCTTTTTTTGTTTGGGTTGAGAAGGAAGTGGAGAATAATACTAAGAGGTGGCAAGAGGATGCCACCTACGGATAAGATATACAAGACATAAAATTATGGAGAGGATTGAGCCAAAATATCAGTGAGCTCCCTGAATCTCTTCCTCATGAAGGACGAGATGGCGTTAAACAAAATGCTTAGGTCTAAGAACCATCAGTCTCTAATACTGCCAAACTTAGATGCAATGCGTCCAAAGCCTCTCCATATAGTCCAAAAGATGGCGTCAGGAATAAGGGCTCCTCATAAATATGGCGTCAACATCTAGATATATACCAAAAAATTAAGTCTAGGTGTTTGGTTGGCATTTTTTTCTAATGATAAAAAATTCACGTGTTTGGCATCTTCCTTTGAGCTTTGAAGTCAAAGGAATAAGTTCCTGTTAGTTTGACCATAGAATAAGCTTTTAACTTGTTAAATAGTTTGATAAAAGAATAGAAGACACATGTGCTCGGTATCCTCTCTTTGGCTATAAGCTCTTAGCTTATAAGTCCTAAATAAGCTCCTAAGAGGTGCTTCTTTGTTTTGGTTTATAACCCAACAAATACTTTTGACCTTTGGGTTTGGACAGAATCCAATTCTTGACCTTTGGATTTTAATAATTTATTCTGCTTTCAATTTATGAGCACTCTTTTTGCTGAAAGTTCAAAGATACTTATGTAGAGCCCGTTAGAGATATAGGAATAAACTTAAATTTTTGAGTAAAAAATTGTATACATTCATCAACAATATGGTATATATACATTAATTATAACATAACACAAATAACCTTTAAAATAATGACACACGGAGGAGCATTATCCAACTCGAACCCACAAACTCTTGCACAAAAGTAAACTTAATTAATTAAACTATATTTAAAGTTATTTTTAAAAGTTTATAAGTACATGACTATGAGTTAAAAAAAGCAAATAAATAAATCCAAACAGCCTGTAACACACTGTTTTGATTTTTGCACCTGAACCAATAAAAAGTTAGAGAAATCCTTCAATTGTTTGAAATGATCTCCTAAGAATTTGTAGACATGGCATAGCTTTCTCTTATGAAATTTATTTATCTTTTCTTCTTTTTGGGAATTGAAATAAACCAATTTTAAACGTACAAGTAAAGTATTACATAGTTATATTTATTGATTCAGGTTTTCTAATAATCTCATTAAAGGCCTTATATCCCACAGAAGCATGGCGTGGCACGTTACTGCTCTTTATCTTACAGTACACGAGTATGCAGCATTAGGATAAATCGGGGGGTCTTAAAATCTGGCTAGTTGTTTCTGTTTGTAATAGATTTCATGTTGCCCAAATCAACTTCCTATCAGGTTACTGAGATGGCTGACAGATGAGGAAGAAAGAGTTAAAGCAGAGAACCAGCCAAGAATTCAGTTTTTGGTAGTAGATTTATCACGTAAGATTCCCTTCCCATCTCCCTCCTGTGGGCTAAAGGTATGCTCGTTGGTTTTATAGGAGAGTTATTAACATGTATTGTTGTTTGTATGCAGCCGTTACGGACATTGACACTAGTGGAATCCATGCACTTGAGGAGTTAAACAGCAGTCTAAAGAAGAGAGACGTGCAGGTAAAAAACACCATCCGCTTCTACTTTATATGCCTTGGATTTCTAGCAAGTTTTTTTAACAAGACAAGACCAGCACCCAAAAAGTGGAGTAAAGTTGGTGAAATATGCTTACCGGAGGAGTTGGTATTTTCTTGGTATGCAGCTTGTTCTGGCGAATCCAGGTCCTGCGGTGATCCACAAGCTCCATGCTTCAAATTTTGCAAATTTGATAGGCGAGGACAGAATCTTCCTCACCGTGGCAGATGCTGTATCATCCTGCTCTCCCAAACTAGCGGATCAACAAGTTTGACACCAACAAAACTGAAATGATATGTGCAACTGGATGTATAAATGGAAATTGGGAAAGTGATATCCTGTAGAGTTGAGTGGAAGATGACAGAGCTCTCATGTATAGATGTGGTTTAGTTGAGGGACAGGGGCCCAATCCCCCAACCCTAAAAAAAATGAAAAAGAAGAGAGAGAGAGGTGAAGGATGTGGTAATGGGATTAAGCCATAATACTTGTATGTTTATTTCCTGGCAGTGGGTCTTGTTATAATTTGAATTTGTACTACTGGTGTATTTGCGTATATGGTTACATATAAGAGGGAGGAGTTGGGATTTCAAGTGTGTGGAAAATATCTATCAGTTCACCAAACTTTCAATTTCAGTCTATCTGTCAAAAAGCATTTTGTATTGTTTGTGGATAGAGAGTAATTTTAATTTTGAGGTGATGAGGTTAAATTCTGTTCAAAATTATTATTTACAGTATTATCTGGAAAGGAAGACGTAGTGACGACATATATAGCTAATTCCCCCACACGCCAGTCTAAACCTAACATGCGCACAATAATTCATTATTAAACTCTAGTTGGTCCACTATAATATGTAATTATAATCGTAATAGTAATTAATAATAAAATAAAGGTATTATATTATCTCCACACAAAAAAGAGTCTCCAATCAATCGTTTTCCAATGAGATAAAGCCATTTTAGTTTGTAGTTTTATGAACATAGCCCCACAAACAAGTAAGGTTCATGTATTTGCCTTGCCGCCTTGGTAGTATTGAGTATCCTAAAAGCTTCCAACTTTTACTTTACGGTTAGAACTTCACTTGTAGTTTGTAGTCTGGTTTATTGGGTGGGCCGATCTCCATTTTTCAGTTCGATATTGGATTTGACCACCATGCTGTTGAATCAGGCCTCGCCCAACCTTCATCTTTATCTCTTTTTTATTAAAACAAACAAACAAACAAAAAAAAAGATAAAACAGGACTAGTGTTAGTGTTATCAGTTGGGCAGGTCAGACGAAGAAAGTCCTCCCCCTGGCCATGGCTCTCCTCTTATCAGTTCGCACCATTATTACTCATTTCCATGGACCAACTCCTCCATTGCTTGCTATAGCTTCTTCTTTTCTACTCCCCGCAAGACTCTCATTACCCTTCTCCAAATTCCTACCTACTCTCTTCTCTACATCTCCTAAACCCCTAACGCTTAAGCCCCGTGCCACAAACCCAGGTTCCATCTCGAACCGTCGCACGTTCTCCCTTGCGATTTTATTCTTATCTCTTTCATCTCTCATCTTGTCGTTCTTTGCTGCAGATAAAACCTTGGTCTTCAACAACGATGATCGGTTGATGCCTCCTGGCGATGCTCTTAATGGGGCCGACTACCTTCAGTGTTCCAGCACAATCGCCGCCATCGTCACTTCACTCGGAGGCCCGCCTGGCGCCGTGGGAATCGTCCGCCTTTCCGGGCCCACGGCCGTCCACATCGTCGCTCGTGTCTTTCGCCCCGCCAACAATATGAGGAAGAAGACGACCGAGGGAAAGACGTGTGGTTCTGGTTCTTGGCTGCCCACGAGTCACGTTGTGGAGTACGGTTTCGTTCTAGATTCTGGAGGGAACGTTGTTGATGAGGTAACTTGTTTCTTCCCGCCACCTTATATACCGATAAAGTATTAAAATTTCCTGATCGTATAACTTTTAAATCTTGCGAATGAGCATTCTGGTTATGGCAGGCTTTAAAGTTATTCACGTTTATTTGTTAACTTATGCTAAGATCAAATTGTTGCAGGTGTAAGTATAACTTGCAAATACTTTATTTTTATTATATGTCTTGATAGAATGTGAGATGGGTTTCTTCAGCTCTAAAATTCTCAATGCATTTGACTTGGTCGTTGGCTTCAGCTTTGCATTTGATCCTCCGTGAGAATTTGTATTCATTTTTGGCACAAGGCTGTGGATAATGGTTCGTTCTTCCTCCATACAAGGTTTTAGCTGTCCCCATGCTAGCTCCGAGATCGTACACTCGCGAAGATGTTGTTGAGCTACAGTGTCACGGGAATGAAGTGTGCCTGCGTCGTGTGTTGAGAGCTTGCCTCGAAGCTGGGGCAAGGCTTGCAGAACCAGGTTCGTAATGGCACTAGAAGTTGGGTTGAAGCTGTGGCTTCTTGGCTATCTTTTTTCAGGCTCAAAGAATATGTTCTGCGGCTGTTAGAAAAATTGAATCTCAGTATACTTATAGAGCTTATTCTTTCAAGTGGTAATCATAGGCTGTCTTGTTAAAACTTTAATAAAATTATAGAATCATTCTTGAAGTCTTTGTTGCTGTACTAATAGTCCATTAACAATGCTAGCTTGAATTTTGACTTTCTTTAAGAATGTTTTGATTATTGATTTTAAATACCGAGTGTCATGAGAATTTTGGCCTTCTGGCATATTAGTCTGGTTTGCTATGACCTAGAATAACTTGCAAATTTTTGTTACCTCCTGCGCCTTCTAGATGACTTCCTAGAACATGACCATCTGTAAATGATTTGCACTTAAAGGTTCTGTTGCATTTTTTAACTTTCTTTATGTTTCTAAACAGGTGAATTCACTCTACGTGCCTTTCTCAATGGCCGCTTGGACCTCTCACAAGCTGAAAACGTTAGAAATTTGATTTCTGCCAAGTCTGTGGCAGCTGCTGATGCAGCTTTGGCTGGAATTCAGGCATGTGTAAATGCTGTCTTTCAGGTTTCAGTCATGTAAAACCCTAGTTGCTAGTACAACTGACAACCTAAATAATATGACTTCTCTACCAGGGGGGCTTCTCTTCCTTGGTCAAATCACTGAGAGCTCAGTGCATTGAGTTGCTTACTGAGATTGAGGCTCGTCTAGATTTTGATGATGAGATGCCACCACTTGATTTAGGCCTGATTATGAACAAAATACATGCCATGTCAAACAATGTAGACAGTGCATTGGACACTGCTAATTATGACAAGTTTCTCCAATCTGGATTACAGGTACAGTCTGCAACAGAATCTTTCCTTAGACATCTTCTTTGAATATGTAGGAGATGGGATTTATTAATAGAAGAATGTTGAAGAGATTAGGTATTCTATTTCCTGCCAAACAGCAAGAACTTCTGACTTTTCAAACGTCACATCCATGCGACATCTCACTATGCCTTGTTTACTGTATGACTAGGTTTCTTTAAGGTTTGTTTGTACATCATATTTTTCATAGTTGAAAAAAGTAAAACTAATCATGATAGATGACTTAGAAACTTCCATAACTCTTACTTCCCTGAATGTCATCTGGTGAACTCTAAATGAAGGTAGCATGGGGCTGCAACTACATTAGTTTGTTTACTTTAGTGGATGCTGTTTAACCAATCACTTCTGTAGCTTTTCTTTTCCTTCCGTGGGATGGGGGGGAGGTTATGTAATATATTGCTGAAGTGCCTGCTCTCTTAATGGGCTTCTGTATTGTGATTTTATGCATTTGAATTCTTGCAGGTAGCAATAGTTGGCCGTCCAAATGTGGGGAAGTCAAGCCTACTAAATGCATGGAGCAAAGTATGTTGTGTAGAATGTGTGTCTATAGATATATATATATGCACGTGCAGACATGTCCTCCCAGTGAATAGGACATTATTATTTATTATAGTGTTCATGTTGCCAGCCACTTTATGATTGGTGCATGTGACAGTGACTAGTCTTGGTATCTGCTCATGTTTCTTTTTTTTTTAATTAAGTTATCTAATTAATTTTTGGTCTCTTGTTACATACAATGTGCGCATGTAATGCTTAATCAACCCATCTCTATTCTTGATTGGTTGATATGAATATTCTCTGCTGAAACTATACCATTAGACCCA
>NW_019014626.1:786873-827727 GCF_000150535.2 Carica papaya | reverse complement strand
CAGAGCATCTGGCAACTCTGGGTTTTCAGATGCATGGCCCCAGCCAGGCCACACTGCATCAACACGTGTTATCTCTGCCATCTGCATAACCACAAATCATAATCAACCTACAAATGGAAGCAGATATTTTGCATTATATTTTACTGATCATACCATGACCCAAGTTCTTAATAAAAGGTTTCAATTTTTTTGTAATAATAGCACTAAAGTCCCTTAGGTGAAGGCAAGATCCCCATATCTTCAGATTCCTGGCTCTAAGAGACTTATGACATATAAAAGTAGCTCTACTTGACCCATAACTGGCTTTTGTTCCATAATTTAGTAGCTGCTGCAAGCAATACGGTTCTTAATCCCAAACAACAAAAGATACTCACTCACTTTCAGTAAAAGCAGATAATAATTAACGACACTGAACAAACCAATGTATACTCAAAAAGTTCCCTTTCTTTGTCGGGATTTTACTTCATTTCTATATGCCCACCAAATGTGAAAGAAAACTTTCGAAGTGCATGTAATTTGACAATGTGAGACACAAGACAAACCTCTACAATGAGCTGTACATTCGCATAATTATTGTTGTTTGTCCCTCCTGGAACTTCCACAAACTGATCAGCGATTCTAATGTGCTCCGCGTTGATTCTCATGTCTTCAGGAGTGGCCATGGCTACCAACAAGATTGCTTTTTCTGTGCCAAAAGTTTCATAAGCCCATGTCCGAACACTCCGTATGAACTTGACAGCTGCCATTCCATTGTTGGCAATCAAAATGCTATGGATTGGTCTCTTCCCTCCAAGGGCAGAGCAAAATTCATCTATTGCAGAGATTGTGGCAGGATTTCTGACCGAGACCACCCCATTCATGTACTCGTTTGCTCGCCAAATACCAGCCATAGTTGGCCTCCTTTGAGCTTCAGACATTCTGCAAGATCAAAAGAGTAAAGCCCTGGATTCTGAAATTTCAGTTAAACTATAAAAGTAACTTCTTTTTAGTTCTCGTTTAGTAACATTGCTAACAACCAGTTTTTTCTTTTTCCCATTAGTATAAGAATTCCCCATATGCGAGATCGAGCAGACATTTGCTACCACGAAAAAGGCACTACTTAAAAAGAAAATACAGAAGTGAAAAGAAAAAGAAGAATAATAATTTACAATCCATAAACGTCAGAAAAAGGGCAAAACTCGTATCGACGTATCATCACTGAACATTAAACAAGGCCACAAATCAAACAAATTGTGGAACACCCACGACGGTACAGCCATTCAAAAAGCCATTAAAATGTGCAATTACCCTTACCCAAAATGAATGACGGTTTAACCCCAAACGCCAATAGGCAGAAAACCCAATTCAGAAGAAAACGCAGAAAGAAGAATAGCAAACCTGAAACGAGTAGTTGATGAGGAAACTTGGGAGTTGGGATCGAACTGGGTTCAATTGGGTTTAAGGGCATCAAACATTCTCTTGTGAAACAATCAAGAAGAAGCAGTAGGAAGTTGAAGAAGCCTGTTGAATTGGTGTGAGAATGTAGTTGTAACGCGAACAGAGTGTTTTGAAATTAAATGTTTTAGAAGAAGAGAGGTAGGTTTGAGTTAGAGGAGTGTGGGGTCTTTGAGTTTTAACGGCTTTAAATGAGGACCAGCACGTGGTACCTGCCACTGCCATACCTCTCCTTCCTCCTCTTTTCTTTGGTGGTTAGTTTCCAGCTACCCCCTCCTCCTGTGTTCTTCCTTCATAATTTGTACTCAAATGGATTCCTTTTCTCTCCGAAGCTATTACTGCTATACACAATTCAAATACGAATTAAACCAAAATCCCTAGACTCAGTTTCGTTACCAATTAAAATAAGCAAGTGAAAATACGGGGAAAACGATGGACCCATGAAAAGATCGTAACTTTACTACAAATTTGAAGAATGATGACATAAGAAAGAATGTATTCAAATTCCAATATTTTGCTGTGGAAGGCGCTTTGGCGTGTCTTGATTGGAGAGTTGGGTGGTGTTGTCAACCAAACCTCCCCCTCCCTTATTAGATACATCATCCGTATGTATCCCCCATCTACCTTCTCAACATTTTTCTTTTGTTTGTTTGGATAGCTAGTCAATTAATACATTGTATTTTATTTACGTTTTAATTTTCAATCTAATAAAATGATAGTAAATAATATTTTATTAGTATATTTTGAATAAATTTTAAAAATTATTGAATCGGTGGTAGTAAATGACGGATAAATAATTATATTTTTCGTTATACTCTTATAAAATATGTTTAATTTCTGTTATACCCTCTTAAATAAATTATTTTTTTGAATATATTTTTAATTTTTATTTTTTAAAATAATTTTTTTATTACATATTTTTTATATATTATTTATTATTAAAAATAAATTAATAATTTGATTGTCATATCATCTTATTATTCAAATAAAACAGTTATAATCGATATATATTAATACACAATTATCTAAATATAAAATAATTTTATCATTGTTATCTTATGTTATTGTCGTCTAATTACTATATATTAATTAATTATTTCTAAATTTATTAAAGCAGGACTTTTGTATTTTACAAAAAAATATATATATATATATATAATCTTATCATTTTTCCTCCAAATTATTTTACTTTTTCTTTTTTGCTCATTCAGAGGTATTGAGTGAGATAGGATGTAGTAGTTGGAAATTTTGACTAGTAAAATGTGGAAGATGATAAATTTTTGCATGGGGGGGGGTTGGAAGTTAGGTGTTATCCTCCTCTCTCTCTCTCTCTCTATCTCTATCTCACTATATATTTAATTTATTAAATAGGGAAGCTTAGGTGTTACACATTATTGCATGTATAATTTAATTTCTTAAGCTAAAGTGCATGTTTTTAGTTTGTAAAGGGTTCATCATTGCTCTGCGGGATGATGGAGATGCACACATCATTGCTTCTGATGTTTCATGCATGTTTTGTTGTTATTTGTGAGACTATAAAGATTGCTCTAAAAGATTTTCACCAAGTACAATCATTAGAAAGGCTTGTGAGTTTTATAGAGGTGTATTGGTATTTGAAAATAACAGAAAATTTTAACATAATGCATACATACATGTTCAATACTAATTTGTGAAAATCACTTCAATTTTTCCAAGCTGTAATCATGTGTCATTTATGGACGTCCACCCCCAAACTTCAATTTCCTCCTCCCAACCCACCCACTTATTTATGTTCTTCTCTTTTCGAATTAATTCCATTCCCACTCACCCCAATTATTAATCACCGAATTTCTGGGTTAATTATTTAAAAACAAAACCAAACTATTTATTATTCATTTGGATCTGAACCCAAAGGTGTTGGCCAAACAAACCCATGGGCTTAAAGAACAAACATTTTTGGGCTTGTTTCATTATGGGCTTTTAGAATAAACAAATCCATGGTCTTTAAGAATTAACCAAATTTTGGGCTTCTAATTCTATTTTATATATATATATATATATCCGTGGGGGTGGAGGGGAACAAAAATTCATTGAAAAGCACGTGAGATATTATTATTATTATTATTTACTAGCAAATTTTAACAAAATCCAATTGCAATTACATTCATCTCAAAACAAAAAATAAAATTTCTCTCTAATCAAACCAACCTACACTAAAAAACAAATCCTACACTTAAATATAAGTGAATAAAACCAGAGTGAAACTAGTAAAAATGGCTACCAACGAAACAGACAACGTCCCACTCCCAGCTTTAGGCACTGCTGGACCTGGACTATCTCCTTCTTCCCCTGCCGGTGCTGGACTTGGGGGACTTGCTAAGCTTGGAGATGGAGAGTGCTCCGGTGGTGACTCTGGAGGATTCACTGCATTACCATACACATGATTGTAAATATTTATACATTCACATACATTTATATTAAATTATAAATCAGATCAAAAGCGTACCAGGGGATGGTTCAGGAGATAGAGACACTGATATGATATGTGAAATGGACAAAACAAATTGATTAAGCATATATATATATATATATATATATATATTAGAAAGAGAGAGAGAGAGAGAGAAGAGAGTTATTTATATACCGTTACAGCCTTGTACAGAAGGAGCAGAGACCTTGCAAGCAGATGGCAAAGTTGCTGCCTTGGTCATGTTAATACCCAGATCCGCACTGTTCTTGATGGATTGACATATGCACTTGGCATCTTCTTTCAAAACCATTTTAAATCCGGAGCAGCAATCCGACGTGGGTTTGGTGTCATTGCTTCCGACAGCCAAGAAAGAAAGACAATCGGCCATGTTTAATATGAGGATGGAACAGTCGGAAGATGGCGAAGGTGATGGGGTTTGATGGTGATGGCGGGCACCGGCCGAGAGCACAGCCAAGGCAGAGAAAACAAAGAGGGTAAACACAAGTCTGGCCATGTTTGTGGGTTGTTTGGTGTAGTTGAGATCAGATGATTTAATTTAAATATGGAAATGTGAGATAAAATGTTCGGTTTGAATTTCCCTAAGATATCTCATCATCCCTGTAAAATGGGATCAGTTAGTGTTTGATTTTTTCGTCTTGATCTTAATTTTTCAATTTACTTTCTCTTTGAAATTTTCTCGGAGACACTAACGATTTTCTTTCTATTCATTTTATCGTAATTGAATTTGTAAAAAGATACAAAAGAATCCATTCAAATATCAAATAGGAAGCCATTATCCAGCCCAAAGAATGAGTTTTGAATGAAGTAAAATGAAGCAAACATATATATATATATATATATATAAAGCGAAAAGAAAAAGTGTAGTGATTGAGGGAGGAAATGAGAGATGTAGCGATTGTGGTGTGTGGTCTATTCAAATTATCCACAGCCTGAAGTTCAATCATCAGTTTCGATGGGACCAAAATCGACCCAACCA
The DNA here is from genome assembly GCF_000150535.2 of Carica papaya. Next base: position 822,847 of record NW_019014626.1, on the reverse strand, counting down.
GATAATTTATAGTTTTCTTATTTATTTATTTATATATTGTTCAGGGAAAGTTTTGGTGAAAAATAAATAGAAACCCCCCAAAAAAAAAAAAAAATTGAAAATGAAGTGTGACGCAGGGAATCGAACTGGGGAATGGAAGGACTCTTTAAAATGGGAAAGGCCACAAACATCCAAAACTCCACGGTAGCTGCATCTAGTAGAAAACAACATTATTACACATGAACACCATATACATCTATATATATATAAGAATAGATCTGAGATTTTCACTTCTTCCATTTTTTAATTTTCCAGAGAATAAAAATAATATTGTGTGGCTTTTTAAACTTAATTTCTGTTGCTTTTGTGGTGCACTACCACCACGATAAATATTATTTTTATATTTTATAATTATTATACATACATATATTAATTTCATCATGATTTATAACACTCTCAAAAGTCAAAAGTAAGTCAATTAAAATTACAAGATTCTTCATTTTGCATTAAACTAATGTCTTCTATCTCTTCTACTAAGGCAAATTATTACAAATGGAATCCTTTTCATTTTTTGACGTTTGATTTAATTTAATTTCACAACTAAAACGATATGTATATAATGATACCGACATCAAGTTAACGCCACAAGACAAGCGTGAAGTAATTTTTGTAGTGTGGTGTATGTTCCACATATATTTCTTATACAAGCGTGTGAAGTAATTTCTTAACTTATATCATCAATTACCTTAAAAAAAAAATACAAATTCAAGTACATATATGAATGTAGGAAATATTTGGTTGAGTTAATAAAACTTGTATTAGACTAATTTAGGTAATTAAAATGAAAATGAAAATTGAATTGGATTAGGCAGAAATTAGGATTTAGAAACCAAAATTGAGTCGCACACAATGCCCACTTGCCCAATTGTTCTTAATTTATTAAAATATAATCCACCAATGCTGCCTAGAACTGTTCATGTGGTACGTGAGAGTTTCTCAAAAGTTACTAATTTTGAATTTTAATCTTTTCAAAAATTGTACCGACTAATCATAGTATTGTTATAAGCCAAATATGCAAACAGATATAATATATATATATATATAATTAAATAAATGCATTATATCCCATGTAAAAGTAGGAATGTTTTTTTTTTTTTTTGAATTTAAAAAATATATATGTATATTTAGTCAAATGAATAAAAAAAAATAAAAATAAAATAGATAATTTGTATTTGATTTGTTGTTTTAAAGAAACAAAAAAAAAAAAAAAAAAAAAGGTAAAATCAATTTAATGGCTTAGAAAATGCCAAGGTTTTCTCCCAGTGAGAAACTGGATGGGACGGCATAATGTCAAAAGTATAAAACAAACAAATATTAATTACTGAATTATTATGAAGTTTTTATTATTTATTAAAAATAATTGTAATGGAAGCTACATTCAGAGGGAATCTCCTGTTGTATTTTATGAAATTAAATTTACAACTATAAAAATTAATTTCTTTTTTTTTTGCACAGAAATATAAATAAAGATCATCTGGGAATTAATTCTTATCCATAAATAAATTATTATTATTTTTTTTTTTTACAGTGGTACCGTAAGAAAGTGACGACGTTGGAATCTCTTCCAATTTTAATTAAGAAAAAACGAAAAGAAATTAAACTGGATGGCCAAAGTATAATGAAAATATTATATATAACAAGCTTCAACAAAACTTGCTCATTTTGCATACACCGGATAATTAGAGAATGTTTTACACTCACAGTCATAAATCTTCATTTATGGCTAACTTATCTCTACACGGCGGCAACAGTCTCCCCGTTGGCTGCGGCCCCTGTGCCTGAAGATCCGCCGCCTTCTTTCTTCGATGCTAATCCGCACTTCTCTTTTCTCTCGTCCTGGTTCATCTGTTGTTGCCTGCATTCTAGGCTACAAAACGCACTGTCACCCCTGGCATATACCACCACTTTTAGACTCACTTTTACGATACCATACATATTTATATATATAAACAATAACCCAAAAAAAAAAATTCTATATTCTTCTAAATATGTAGATGAATAATATGGTAGGATTCATTTTTTTAATTTTACGCATGAAACGAAAAGATGAATTGCAGTCAAACTTGGTTGGGAAGGAGCTTTAAGACAATAAATTCCTGCCGATGTATTATTATTCAACGAAACAAGATGAAGGAAAAAATGAACAAACAAAAAAGTAAACAGGCTTAAGTTACTTGAATTCTAATTAAAATTCCGATCAGAAAAGCTTATTCCCGCCGTTCGTGACCGGGAAAGAAGTCCGATATAAAAACATTTCAGTGGAAAAGGATCGGAAGGAAGGTGATATGTACAACTCCAAAAAGATCTGACAAGTCAACCAAGAGGAATTAAAGAAAATTAGGTGGCGAGGGGAGAGAGAATACCTATACATGTAAATATCGCGGCCGGGAACCAAGCGGCGTTTGCAGAGAGAGCAAGCTCTCAAGAAGTTAGGAGTCTCCAGGAAATCAGCCGAGTGTCTCCGGTTAGTCCTGGGCGAGAAACGTTGATCTAACCAATTATGTCCAGCACCATGGCTGTGTTGGCCACTAAGAGCACCAGTGACGGCCGGTTTTTGACGGGCGTCAAAGAGATTGTGTGGATCAGAAGGGCGTGAGTCAGTTGTGGAAGTGTTTAAATCCAAGGTTATCTCCGTCATGCTTGTAGTCCTCTTCATAATTGGTGCACGTGGCCTCTTCCCCAGCAACATCTTTTTCTGCTGGTTTTAATGCTGTAAGCCAAATCTTCAGATACAGATACAGAGAGAGAGAGAGAGAGAAGGAGAGAGGTGAAGGAGAAGTGAAAAATGGGAAGATAAAGAGGAGCCATAAACCGAGGAGTGAATCTGAACCGTTGATTTTTAATAACATTTGTTTAACAGTATTGGGAAGTCCACGTCACTAGCGTTATTGTGTTATATAATTAAAATTATTATGTTTCTAGTTTCTTTATTTGGCAGGTTGTTATTTTATTTTACTTTATTTTAAATAAAAAAAAAAATAATAATATTATTATTATTATTATTCAAGAGCTTTGGATACTCTCTCTCTGTATCTTTTAATGACAGCCTTGAATCCAGGTAGCCAATCAAAAATTTACCACACAAATATTAAATTAATACTTCAAGTTTATATATATATATTTTTTTTTTAATTTTGCTACTGCAATTTCATGAATCCATATTGATTTATGTAATTTCCTGCGCAGAATTGTGCGTATGTGATCCCTGAAAGTAAAAGTAAAAATAGAGGTATCAATCTGGTACGGCAACATATCCTCTTCTCTAAATTAATAATACGATGCAATTAAATTTTTGTATATATGAAAACTGGAAGGCTTAATTTAGACAAAATTATGAAATTAGAAGTTGGCCGTGCATATTTCCAACTACAAACTCATTGGATCAAATTATTTTTTGGAGTTACCCTCCCCTCCTTTTCCCACTTGCTCTCCATTATTTATACAGAACAACAACAACAAAAGAAATTATGAAAATAATAGAATCTATACACATGTAATTGTCTCCTAATTCATCTATTAAAACCCATGTGTTAATATTATCTAATGAGCTACAGAACCCTTATTACCCATTGAAGAAAAAAAAAAAAAAGAGAAAGGTTAATTAACTCTATTAATTACTATTACCATGAGTAAATTAATTTTAATGGGTTGTTAAAAGCGGTCGTCTCTGTCACACCGCTGAGAAGTTGAGAAGATTCACTCACTTTCACCCGGGTTTGGGTTTTTTTTTTTTTGTTCACCGCCAATGGATCCATGACAAAGTCACCCTGTAATTATTATGTCCGTTAATATGATGTGATGCCAATTATGCACACCTGTCTACGTACATACTTGCCTAAATATCTCTGTAATCACGTGATCTGAGATACTATTTGGGTTTTGGTCCAATTCATATTGTAAATGGCGAAAGAGATTAATGAGAAGCTTTTAGTTAATTAATTTATGTAGGTAGCTTGTGGGTGTCAAATTAATTGACACACACACAGCATCTGGAGTGGCACCATGGCCTGCTTTTGGTTGGCATTACTTAAGGTACAAAAGTGTCTATTAGCTAGCAATCAACATGTAAGTCAAAATAACATCATGTCTGATTCAAAGAGGTACAAGTCCCTCTACTCCTATGTAAATTATGGGTAGTAGTTAAATCCTCCTCTTCATGTTGTTGTTCTTGTATTATATTTTATAAAATGCTTGTAATTTACTGTTTGTATCCCAAGCCAATAAATTAATCAGTTCCCTCAATTTTAATGGATTCCGTTGATTCTCAATTTTACCTAGCCTCAAATTTACTTGTTTTTATTTTATTTTATTTTAATCATTAATATATGTAGCTGTTGGAGAAAAATAAAGAAGCATCTATGCAATTAATGGTTCAATGTGTGTACATACATCTAAAAAGAGTTGTAAAATTATCCGAACAAATATTTAATTTAACAATTTAATCACTTAGGAGCAGGCATAAGATTTTTCACAGTGTTCTTGATACCGGCAAGAAAGGCAGCAATGAAGTGGGAAGTTGAGAATCTGGCTAAGCCCTAGGTTACAAGATTAAATTAAGATAACACCAAAAGTAATACCCTTTTGTTTTTCCAAAAAGGAAATGGGTTAATAATTAATATTTGGGATTGTGGAGAATATGCTATGAGTAATTAAATAGGAAAATAATTCATATATATGTGTGTGTGTGTATAACTTCAACAGAGATTTGCTCCAAATGCAGTTCCTGATCCCTTGATCAACATGGCATTAATTCAGTTCAGGGAGCAAACAAGATCACACAAGATTTTGATTCCAGATAGGCTGTGCACAACTCGTAAATATTATATATTATTATTGCCTTCACTTTTTTAATTAGATTTGATCCATTTTTGATGAACTTGAAGCAAGAGAGAGAGAGTCACTTGCACTCTTTTCAAAGTACAGATTCTACCATTGCTGCATAAGTTTTTTCTTTTCCTTTATTTTATATAGCTTTGTTTTGTCCTAAAGTTTAATCACTTTATACACACACACGATGATCTCAGAGAGAATAAAGGTAACACAAAAAAGAAAGAATTAAGCCCCTCCCCCCCCACTTGTTTTATGATTCACATCGAGATAGATATTTAAGAGTTTAATTATTAGAGAAAAAAAGTGTTGTTGATAATGCTGTTTACTGTTTAATTTCTCTCTGTTTCTATGGACTGATCAATTAATATCATATAGACTGTATGCTCTCCAAGTCATTTTGATGTGTACAGAACCAAAAACAATATTATTCTCTCCAACTCCTTCGTAGAATTTGATTGCTCAGATCTGGAAAAAACAAGAGTCCACGACTCCCCTTTTCAAGAGAAGACTGACTCTTACCTCTCATCACTTTTGAATCATCTAATTATTTAATTTAGGAGAAGAAAGATTTTGGTGTTGGGAGTAACTTTTACTCTACCATTAATTACCTTCAATTAATTTTAATATATGATAAAATCCCCAACATATTAAATTAATCATATAGAGACAAGTAAAAGGCATCTTGAGTACTTTACATATAACTCTAATTAATGAATTAATCACTCATATCATATTTGCAGTTGAATTTCTGTAATTATATATATATATATACATATATCTCTAATAACTTAATGATGATGGGTTAGATAGAACAGAAGAGATGGTCCCATCTTACTTACTGAGTTAGAAACCAACAGCTCCACTTGAAGTTGAGATGTCCCATTTCCCTCTTTCTCTTCTTTTCTTAATAATTGCATTTCGCCCTACATTAATCTTCTAAACAAACGCCTTGCTTCCCACCCCAAGTATAATCTCCAATTCTCCAACTTGGGGAAACACATATTATTTCTAACTTGCTTCTCTCCACATATTAATATCATCACAAGCAAAATATCTCCTCTAAATCTGCTATCTATCTATCATCAACCACTAGTAAGAGCATTGTATATATATATATATATATATATATATATACATATCCCTTCCTTTCTAAATTTTATACGCAAACTTAAAAAATCCCCGAAACCCACTTTGGTTCTCTGGCAACTGCAGACTCTCTCCGTTTCACAATTTTATTGATATATTATATTTCATTATTCTTATGGCTCCCGATCATTTGATGTATGTAACTCAGGCTTATTGGACCTTATAATGGACTAGAGTAGGAACATAAATGAAAACACATCTCAACTAAATTTCAATTCCCAAGTTCCCAACAAAGAAACTTTGAGTACAGAGCAGTAAATTTTAAAGGTTGATATATCCATTCTTGATCATCCATTCCAGACTCCAATGGTTGTTTACATTCCTAAGAGTCCAGTAAGCCCATCCAAAAGTTGCTCTCCCATAAACTTCCAATTGGCCCTTGCCAAATCTTTGATAATCCTCTTTCCTTGCTCCTTGAACTTGCCACTCAGCCACCCATTCGCCTGAAATTTCATTTCATTCAATCAGTAACCCTAATGATTTTATCAAACGACAAAACAAGCTGTGTTTTTTCCTTATACCAACGAAAGTAAGAGGACCATTTGTTGTGGCAATATGATTCAACTCTGCAGTCCTGTTTGTACGAATGAAATCAATGTTTTGTTGGACAGTCATGTTGTCAAACACATCGGAGAAGAGATTATAGTAGTGGACATCAATGACAGTGCCCTTTAGCCCACTGGCTAGAGGGAACAGCTCTCTTGGCTCCGCCGTACCTAGCCGATTTGACATCACCACGTACGCGTCGGAGTGCTTACGAACCGCATCATATCCAGCCTTGTAGTATTTAGTGATTGTGTTGAGCGAGACACCTGGTGATAGCGGCTCATTGATTAGCTCCACAGCGTACAGGCTTGGGCTGTTTGCATACCTGAACATAATCTCCCATTATATAATGGAGTAAATTAATTAATCAAAGAAGAAGAATATAATGGATTAGTTTAATTATTAGTATTAATTACGTATGTACCTTGCGGTGAGGAATTCTATGATATCGACTGTTTGTTTTATGTTGTCATCTGTTGTTCCCCATTCCCGGGAGCCATCCCTGGAGGAACTGTGTTCAAAACCATTTTGCGATCCAGGCGCTGCATGGAGATCAATTATTACTTTAACTCCATATTTCCTGCACATGGGTATAATAATTTTACGAGTTGATCTTCACTCTTGCGATCAATCTGTATGTATACGTATGGAAAATATATGTACGCACTGTGCCCATAAGAAGGCGTTATCTAAGGCCTGCAAGGATCCGCCAACATAAGGGGGTGGGGGATTTGGGTCGCTTGCAATCCACCAGCCAACAGGTATTCTCACTGCATTAAGTCGAGTGGTTGAGATGAACTTAAAGTCGTCTTCTACTATGAATGTGTTCCAGTGCTCCTGATCACATATTTCAGAAAAACCAACCCAATTATACGCAAATAGACATGAATGTATAAAATTTTATTAGTCCTGCAGGAAATATAAAAAAAAAAAAAAAATGTAAAATAAAATCTAACGACACAAGATTTTACAACCTATACTTTCAATTTGGAACCCTATACATCATAATAAACTAAATCAAAGATATTCTTTTTTCTAAAAGTAAAAGAAACAAACAAATACTGCAAAAGTTTAGCGAATTTCCAATGATGGGTGTTTTTTTTTACCAAATCTGCAACTCTTTTATCTCCAATATGAACTGGTCTTTTATGCAACATATACGACATTAAGAAATATATGTCTATCCATACATCATGGTTGAGAAGAAATACTTTCTCACATTAAGAAACTTTACTCCTATTGAAATGATCAAATCAGTGTTTGGCTAAGAACTTTAAAACATATTATAAATAAATTTTATTTCTCATCAAATGAATCACTTCGTTAAATTTTAAATTTATTCCAAATTATGCATTTGCAAAAAGTAACTAGTATAATACATATCTTCAAAAAATTAAAATATACAATTAATAAATACTTTCAAGAACAATAAAAAAATAAATAATAGGGTAAAAATAACATATTCTCTTAAACATAACAAGGTATATACTAGAATAGATAATAAATATTTACTTCGATTTTAAGGTCAAAACTAAAATTTTCAACAAAAATATCGAATTTTTTTAAACTCCATTGTCAACATATTGACAAGAATCCAAAGCATTTATACAGCGTACATAAATGTCAATAATAACGTATATACAAAAAATATAATAAACTTTAATATTTAGAGATAGTAAAAATCTTTTTAATACCTTTAATTAACGGAAGACCAATGTTGAAAAAATGGATAAAATGATGATTTGGTTCTTGTATCATTTATTTTTGTGTCAATTAGTGCTTACTTCAATTTTTTGATTAAAATAGTTCTTATACTTTTTAAAAAAAATTTGACTTTAGCCTCTTCATATTAATAACTATTAATATTGTTACTTTAGTTACCACTTAATGCCTTTTGACTGATCTGAATACACGTTTAATACAACGTCATATATTACATGACATCTGACATAACAATAAAAAAATTTATATATTAACTTGTTTGAATTGATTTATATTTAAAAAAAAAAACGAATATATCATGAACAAAATTGATTGAAATGTCCACAAATAGTTTTACCTTGCACTTGGGTGATTAGAGTCGATTCAATTATGGAGAATATATGGAGTAGGCAAATTAAATGGTTGATTTGAAAGGGGATTGTACCATTGACAATAATAGGAATGAATTGATGAGGATGTAGCGGAATTCATGGGTTTAAATATAGAGTAAGAGGTGGTGGTAATCTTGATGTGTTTAGAGAAGAAGAAGAAAAAATGTTTGGGTTTGAGAGAACAGTAAGACAACTTCATAGTGGCCATCGATAACTTGGGGTAGGATCATAAATAAACTTCATAGTGGCCACATTAGAGGCTATTAGATCCAAGCGCTAGAGAAAGTTGAGTGTATGATTAGACAATATTAGCAATGACCAAACCTACGATTCTCACGTTAGGAGATCCACTAAATAATAGAAACACCACCAACATTTCTCGCTTGACTAAAAGAGGGACTCTAATCCCTTCGAAAAAACCCCAAAAACGTGAGTTCTTACCGATTTAAGTTCTAGTGATGACAATTACAATGAAACTTTATATGATGACAAAGAGGAAAACTTGGACACTCTCATGATTGATAGCTGAAGAGTGAAGGAACCTAAGAAGAAAAGTGTCATGAGAGGAATAAGACGGAGAAGAATGCTTAGCATTTAGGGATTTAGTGAATTAGGATTATAATTTTTTTTTAATCTTAAACTAATTTAGACAGGTACAGAATTTGTTAATATATTTGAATCAATAATTATATAATTTTTTTTATATTACATCAGATATGATACAGTATATGACATGACATTTAACTAATATTTAAAATAAAAAAATATATATATCATGTGTTAAATTATATTAACGTAGAGGGTATTAAATAGAAAATTTTTCAACAATATCAAAAAAATTTCAATAGTATGACAATTAATTTGATCAAATGAATAATTTGGACAAAAATAAAAAGTATAAAAACAAGGTTATTATTTTAACTTCAAAAAGTTTAATAAGCTGGAGGCAAATGGTGTTTAGTAGTAGGCGTTAAATGTTAGGTAACTCGAGAAATAAGCGGCCAACTGGTCAAAGCGAAAGGAGAAGTCAAATGCAAAAAGTGGGGGTTGACATTGTTGAATTGGATACATAGCAAAGACCGGCAATTGAGTTTGTGAAAGCTGACAACTGGATTTATCAGTGATGGGGAGCCTTGAAATTTCAACATGATTGAAAAGTAAACTATTTGTTAAAACAATGAAGATGAAATTATTTACATATATATCCTGCCTTACCTTCATAACTTGGACTGCTTTTTCTGGGCCATACCCATTAGTCACTTGAAATTCTCCCTCGCTATGTCCCACAGTTTTCATCACAAACACCGAGGGATCATCGTCCCCCCATCCATTACCACCACCGCCATAATCTGCTGTCACCGACTCCTCCGTCTTTGCCTGCATATATTTATGTTAGAAAATTCTACTACTTTCTCAGACATGAAAAACCAAAATCTAACACTTGCGTACATATATACAAGACCTGCAGGAAGAAGCCATTTGATGCTCTGATTCGGACCCGAGACTGGTCATTGTTGTCTCGCAGAATCTCAAAAATGTTGGAATGATGACCAGGCGTGTTGGAAACAGCAACAGCATCAACTCCATTCCCAGCGGTGTCTAGTCCCACGAATTGTTTGTTAAACACCCTAAAGTTAAACATGCTCGCATTGATTCTCCATAGCTAAATTACATAGTTTTGTTCCGTGAGTAGAAGTTTGTCTAATAATCAAATTATAAAAAAGAACCAACAAAAATGAACTGACTTTGAATGTTTCCCAGCCTGAGGCGGCTGTCCTATTGGCAACAATTATACTTCCTCCACCCGATTCAGCGCATACGTATTTCCCTGTCCTCAGTGACTTAAACTGAACTCCTTTACCGTCCTGTGCATCAAACAAAGACAAGACAGCCATTGGAGAAGAAGGAAAAGAAAAGAACAGAAGTTAAAAATTCCAGATAAGGTGTAAATTAATTTACCAACAAGTCTTTGTTGGGGATGCCATCGAAAAGGGAAGGTTTTATCCAGCCTTCTGTAACGAGCCAGCCTCCAAGATTTACTGCTTTAATTTTAAACCCACCATTTACCCTTCCATCACTTGTCCCTAAACAACACATCAATAAACATATGCTTATAACTACCACCCTTGTCCTTACGTACATGATTCCCCATTTTCAATCTTTCTTCTCTTCTGCTTTTTCAACTCCTATATCGTCTGCCACCCTCCATTTACGTGTGTGTATATATATATATATGTATTTGGCAAGGCAGCCGATTTGATCAACTCATCAAAGTCAATGTGTAGAAGCTTTGACCAATGTGAGTTTGGATCTTGCACATTAATATTTCTTTTAAAAAATAAATAAAAAATAAAAAAAAAGAAGACAAAATTAGAATCAAATCTTACAGCAGTGTTTTAAAAATCTTAGTAGACAACCAGAAATCCAAGATGCATGCTTCAACCTGATTCTGCAAATCCCAACAAAGAATTACTTTTACTTTGAGCTTTCACTTGGAGGGCGTGCTTCATTTTTGTATTCGCACAGGACAACACAATAGGAAAATGTAAATTAAAAAAATATAAAATATAGTTTCATTTTGAATAAGATTAAGCCAGCAATAGTAGACGTCATTTAGCTTTGAGAAGTGATTGAATTTATTGCACCAAGCAAACCATTTTGCATTTGCGTAAAGACGGAGTAACTCATACTACATGCAGAGGGGCTCCTGTTCTGTTTTGAAGTAGATTATACATATTTTAATTAAATATATATAAACTAATAAACAATCATAATTTAATATTTTGATTTTTAAAATTTATGTTAATGTTAAAATAAATTAAAGTTATCAATACGCTATAGCCCACCCACTCATTGTAAATTCAAATATTGCAGCCCAGTTTGTTTAGTGGGCCGTTGGCATTATTTTTAACCCATTCTGATCTAAATTTGTTGACTAATTACGAGTCACGCGCGTGATTTACGCAAAACGGTTGTCAGTCACTCCTCATCCTGCATCAATCCAGCGTATCTACTTTTGCTTTTTTTTTTTTTTACCTTCTCCATGTGATCACCGACAATCGCCAGCTGCACTTACCATCTTTACTTTTCCTTCCTCTATCCAATCAGAAACTGCCACGTGTCCTCCTCCGCCTTCATTCCCTGTCACGCGCAAAAAAAACTGCTTTACGCGCTATTCCATTTACTTCCTCAAATCTACTCTACTCTTTCCTTTATTATATCAATCACTCCATCGCTCCCAACCCCCTTTTCATTATTAACTTCTCTCTGCTTTCCCCTCTCCTTCATTTTCATCCCTCCCTCTCAGATCTCATCTGCTCAAACCCTCGGAAACAGGACAAGTAAACAATGGCCAAAGTATTGTTACTCATGGCTCTCTGCATCCTGCCTGCGCTTGTTACCGCAGCCCGCCCCGCCAGGAATCCTTACACCGTGGAGGGCCGTGTCTACTGTGATACCTGCCGCGCTGGCTTCGAGACTAACGCCGTCACCCCCATTCATGGTACCTTTTCTATCTCTATTGCTACTTCCTCTTCCCATTTACACACGCCTAGATCTAATTGTTTCTACTGCATTTTGCCTTATTCTTCCGTTCTTGCTTTTTCTTACTAGATCTGATTGTTTTGATTGGATTTGATCTCTGGATTTTGCACAACTATGTTACTGCACTCACTGTTATCTGTTGAGTAGATAAGACTCATTTGATAAGTGATGGATTTTGTTTATTTCAAAATAGTGGACGGAAAATGGTCCTCCCTCCTGTTTTCGATTATTATTTAGCGTTTACTCTTCTGCGGGTAGACGTCTCTCTCTCACATAAGAAGCCGGTGTAGTCAAATATCATCTACAATGTCCTCGTTGAGAACTGACGCTATGTTTCGAACAAATCAATTTCCACCACCCGTCTCAGAAAGAGATAATTTATTTGCAAATTCAGATTTTTATGTCTAAAATGTACAACTCCTTTCTTCCAAACATTAATTTTTTTTTTTTTTGTGAGGCGGAGATTGTTATTGGTAGTATATCTTAATGGATTTTGCGTATTTACTTGGCTGATTGCCATCCGGGTACGTGTTATCTATCTTCGACCGTGATTAGGTTTGAAATTATAAGACGTTTGTTAATATTGATTTTAATGGTTTACCCATAGGTGCCACTGTAAGAGTGGAGTGCCAAGACAGGAGAACAATGGAAGTGGTATACACCAAGGAGGGAAAGACTGATGCCTCTGGAACATACAAGATCAGAGTTGATGAAGACCACCAGGACGAGATTTGCGATGCAGTGCTTGTAAGGAGTTCCCAGATTAACTGCTCTGAGCCTTCAGCTGGTCGTGATCGTGCTCGTGTCGTCCTCACCAATAACAATGGGATTGTATCCAACACCCGTTATGCCAATGCTATGGGCTTTGACATTGACGAGGTCATGTCTGGCTGTACCCAGGTTCTGCAGCAATATCAGGAAGTCGATGATTAGAGCACAGTTTCTTTAATTTATCAACTTTTAATGTGTTTGATTTGTTGAGTATGGCTTCGACTATTCAATTGTCTGGCAATGATGATACATGGAGGGTGTGCTCTGTTCTTATTGTGTTTAGAATACAGCTAATTTTGTGTTTGTTACTGGAGATTATTATATAATAAATAAATATATATATTATATTATTGTTCAGTCACATCTGGAATTGTTGCCAAATGATTTGCCAAGTCTTTCTCATAAAAGAATCTATGGTGTGATGGGTTTCAGCCAAGCACCTCAATGAGTGACTTATGGGGTGGTTTCCAGGTCTCTTCCTCTATTCATGTTTCTGGTTGCGTTTCTGAAAATTATGATTGGCTTAGTTTGGTGATCTTGTGGGAGAAAATTGCAATCTACAACCTAATTATATCAGCTGATGGTGTTGATCTGCCATGAGTCAAGAGTGTGTGAAAACTAGGTTAAAGAAGGTAGAAGGGATTGGAGCTTGAAGTGTTGTTTGATGTTGGTGGCGGCGTGGTGGGCGACAGGGATGTAGAGCTGGAAATTCGCTAGACTTACACTTTCAAACTGACCAGCTCTCATTTGGAAATCGTATATTTGGTTTCATCAAAACATTAAACTAGAACAAAAATGATGACATAGTCCTCTACATACAACAATAAATACCAGATGTCCAATAAAAATACCCCTTCTTGATGCCAAACGGTAATAATTGAACTAACGGTTGAAGCAAACATGTACATATATTTAAGGGAATCGAATCTTTGGTAATGTCATAATACTAGACAAAAATTGTACTCTATTAGTGTTTTTAAATATTCGATTTGAAATAATTAAAATTAATTTGGGTCTAAATCAGTTATCAATGATTTTATGAGAACATAAGTTGCAACATTAGATGTTTGGTGGCCTAAAATCTATCATTTGTCAACTTTTCTAAACACTTAAAAATGGCAAGTAACAATTTTGAGTATTAACTAATAAATTTTATCGTTTCTTTTATTCTATATGATATCAGTTTAATGGATGACTGAGTTTTGAGTCTGAAGTTTAATAAGCATTTTGGAGGGCACAGTAAAAGACATTGATCAAAACTTAATCAACCACTTTTTTAAAATATTAAAATGTCGAACTGTTTTAATTTTATATTTCAAACCACTTCAAAAACTTTTCCATTCCATTCACCCAAAAATAAATAAATATATATATACACGTATCAAAATTTACCCCTTCAAAAACAATTAAATAATATCGATTTTTTCAAGGTGAGGGGGGGGAAAAAAAAAAAAAAAACATCAAAACTGCATTTTTTTCTCTTTTCCTTCTTTGTGTGTCTGTTAATTCCATCTTCTTCTCCGTCAACTCTTTTCTCGTAATAAACTCTCCACCTGTGTGTCTTCGTCTAATAACAGAGACAGAAAAGGCCCAACAAACAAAAAACAAAAACCAAAAAAAAAAAAAAAAAAAAAAGGCTCTGTCTGCTCATTTTCTCTCCCTCGTTTTTCTCGCTCTCGTCTATAAAATTTCTTCGCCTCCCGCACCCTCCCTTTTCCTCTCCATCTATCTCTTGCATTTCCCCATCTTTTCTCTCTGCCTTCGGATTTCTCTCTTCTTGTAAGTTCTGCTCCCCTCCCTCTTTCCTTTTTCTTCACTTCCTTTACCTACTTGTAGATTCATGTTTCATTCTAGTTTCAATATTCTCTTATCCCTTTCTTCCTCTGAAAATAGGAACTCTATGTGCTTCTATGCAAACCTTCTTTTCTTCTTCTTATGCTTGATGGATTTTTTAATTCGTCGCTGATGACTTATATTTCTGGCGATTGGAATTTCTTTTTTCCCACGGCTTCGACATGAATCTCAGCAAAGTGTTACTTACCATAACACCTTACCTGTTTTCTGATCCAATTTATTTTAACATCTCCTCCGACCTTTTTCTTTTGCTTTATTTCATCTTTTTTATGTGGTTACTCCCTGAAATCTTCTATTGCGATTTGGATTTTGATTTTTAAAAATTCTCTTTTTTCAAAAATAATAATAATAAATGCCTTAACGAATTGGATGATGACTGTCTAACAAGTTTCCCTTCTTTGATTATACACAAATGTACATATACAGTGTTATTCTCTTCCATAGATTGCGTATGATCTTTTCTTCTATTGCTCTAAAATCAATGTTGAAGTTGATGTTCATTTCGTGCTTAATGGAACTTGATTTGATTAACTCGTAAAACCTGAGGTATTCAGTTGGTGTTTATGATCTCTTCAATTTCCAGAATGGCTATTGCTGTATCTCACCACGCCGCTTCGACTGTCGACTCCCATCGACATCAACTTCTCAAAAGCTCCGGATGCCATCATGAGTTTGCCAATGTCTCACTAAGACTGACTTCAAAAATTCTCAAGATCAACATTGGACCGCTGAGTTATAGCTTCGTAAAAAGGAACTTGAGCACAATTCAAGCCTCGGTTTCTCAGACGTCAGTTTTCGATGCTGTTTCATCCCCCTCATGGAAAAGCACCAGTGATTCTTTAAAGAAACCAAGTAGGTCACTTCATTCTAATTGAGGAGTACACAAGTTGATGTTGGTTGGGACAGATAACAATTGTCTTGTTGATTATGACTTAGGCTATATTTGGAATTATTTCTATGTCACTTCTTTATCGTTTTGGAAGGAACTTCCGAGTTCTTTCTTAGTAATAAGTGTGAATTTTTCAAACGAATTCTACAAAGTATGCTTCTTGAGTAGTCAGTATAAACTAGGCTTGGGCATTTCAAAAGTAGTTTGTTTGTTCCTCTGTTACATAATTACAGTCAATTTGCAGCAGCTGAATGCCCAAATTGGTTCCAGCAAATACAAATTGTTTGGTATTACTTACTAGTCAAATTGCAATTTCATTTCCTTGTCCTTCCGTTAGATCTTCTAAGTTCTGTTCCCTTTTCAGGTGAAGCAGCTTTGATATTGGTTCGACATGGTGAGTCTTTGTGGAATGAGAAGAATCTCTTTACTGGTTGTGTTGATGTGCCACTAACCAAGAGAGGTGTGGAAGAGGCCATTGAAGCTGGTAAGAGAATCAGCAATATACCTGTCGACATGATATATACATCAGCCCTAATTCGTGCTCAGATGACAGCCATGCTTGCTATGACTCAACACCGACGAAAGAAGGTAATTCAGGGTATTTTTAAAGTTGCTGCAAAAATTTAACTCGGTTATTTCCTCCAGAACCTATTTGGTTAAGTATCTGAAACCAAATTTTTTGATATTTTATAGTTTGCTGAAGACTCCATGTTCTATCTGGGAATAGACTAGAACCAGTTTTCATGCCATGGATTATCAATAACTGTTTTTTCTCTTTATCTCCTAAAACTAACAGTCATGCTGCTGCCAGGTCCCTATCTTTATCCATAATGAGACCGAACAGGCCAAGGCATGGAGTCAAATTTTCAGTGAAGACACCAAAAAGCAATCTATTCCAGTCATAGCTGCTTGGCAGTTGAATGAAAGAATGTAAAGGTTCTATTGGCATCTTGATGTTTTTTCTTGCCAATTATCTCCCCTTCATTTTCATCCATGAATGATGGCTGTTCTTTTCTTAAAGGTATGGAGAACTACAGGGTCTCAATAAGCAAGAAACAGCGGAGAGATATGGGAAGGAGCAGGTTCATGAGTGGCGCCGGAGTTACAACATCCCTCCACCCAATGGTGAGAGTTTGGAAATGTGCGCTGAAAGAGCTGTTGCTTATTTTATGGATAATGTATGCCATTACTTGCTCTCCTGCATCTCTTCTTATTCATATTGGTCTATTGAGGTGTTCATTTGTACCTGCAATTAGTTGAGGGCAGTAGACATAATGTAATTAGTTAGTATCTGACTGCACAAATATGATTCTGCAGATTGAACCCCAGCTTCTTGCTGGAAAGAATGTACTAATTGCTGCGCATGGAAATTCATTGAGGTCCATCATTATGTATCTCGACAAACTTACTTCCCAGGAGGTGATAACCTTTTTTTTTCTTTTGGCATGTTTTACTCTGACATCCTACTTTGTGCATAAGAGAGAGAATTCCTTACTTTTCTTCCTCACAGGTAATTAGTTTGGAATTATCAACTGGAATACCTTTGCTTTACATATTCAAAGAAGGAAAATTCATAAGGAGGGGAAGTCCCGTTGGTCCTACAGAGGCTGGAGTTTATGCTTATACTAGGGTATGCAATCTTTGAATTTTTCATGAATTATATTTACATACTTGTGAATGCAAGACGTATGACATTTCAATTTTTGCAAATGTGATTGAGGGAGAAAATATGATAAGTAATCCTGAACTGGAAAAGGGAAATAATTTTTGCTTTACTTCTAGAACCCTTATGCTTCACTAGTTGTTGGGCAGGAAAAAGAAAAAAGAAAAGAAAAGCTTCCTCATTGGTTAAAGTTGTGTAGGAGTAAAGTTCTTTTTTGTTTTCGGTTTGTAAAAAATTCTGCTCCATTTTCATTCACCAGAGTTAACTGCAGTGTGCTTTGCCCTCCTTTCTTTACCTCATATATGGGCAGGGCAGGAGGGAGCTCATGGATAGGAGTTTTTGTTATTTGAGTTCATTCCCTAGAATGGTAATGTAATCAACGATACTGAGCTTATGCTTTCGAATTTTGGTGCAGCATTTGGCTCAGTACCGGCAGAAGTTGGATGAGATGATGCATTAGTATGTATTCCAATTACAGATAAGCTGAAGATCAACTTCAGCCACTGGTTTTCTTCTTTTACGTCCAGCTCCTAAAAATGTACCTGCATCTTTTTTTACCTCTTCAGAAGCCTACTTTACATTGCATTGGAGTCGTTTGGTATATTCAATTAGGTTACAAAAATGGAGATTAGTATAGCGCTTGTGCAGAAAACAACAGTTAAACACTTGGGTAGAGTTGTTGACCGGCAGATCCGAAAAGCTGGCAAGTGTTTTTTTTTTTTGTTTGGTTTTTGGTTAATAAAATGTAAGTCCCTGCTTATGCACTCTCTTTAGGTTAGGTTATATGCAAATCTGTGTGGGAGGAGGGATGTTAAATCCTGTAACTGAAAGACTGAAATATAGTAGCTTTTTCCCCCAATTCTGGACTTTCTTAATCTAATTTATACTGTTTTACAGAAGCTTTTTTTCGATTTGCTGTACTGGTAAAGGGTGGTTGTGCTTAAATCATTTTTGTTATGATAGATGGATGAATAATTAATAAATATATAAATTTATTTAAAGTTTATAAATTATAAAACACTCAAGTTGAATGGAAAGACAAATTAATAAACTTTTAAGTCAAGATGTAAATGAAAAATTTTATTCATAGATAAATTAATTTGTTTATGCTTTAGAATAAAACTACAAAGTTTTAAAGCATTTCATGAAATTAATTTCCCTAAACATATCTCTTTTTTTTAAAGAGAAAAAATAATAATAATAATAATAATAATAAGGGTTCCCAGAATATTCCTCATTTGTTAGTTGAGATCTTGTGAGAGGTGGTCTCGCTCGAGCATGTCGCCGCAAGTCGTCTTAATCCCTGGTTTGATTTAAACCTCACCCACTTTTAGTTTTTAAGCACCCAATTAACAACATCCATTAGTTTGGGACCTACATTCAAGTTTATATGATAGTTTGACTTTTCTTTTTCAGAGTTTTATTATATAAAAACTTATATTGCATAAAATCATTTTCGTACCCTCACCTAACCTATTTTATCTTTGTTGTCCTCATTCACGACATGGAAACTAAAATTCCAAACTACAAAGAGAAAGTAATAATGCGACCTCTTCTATCTTTTGCCATCTGGGAATTATAGGTTTTGCCCAATTTAAATTTCTTCAATAAGCTAGCATGAAGAGTTTATTGCTTAAATTGCAAGTGAAATCATTGACAATCACAACAATGGAGAGTAGATGTTTAACCTAGAAAATGCTACTTGGGTTGGATCCAGATGCAGAAACTAACTCCTCATTATTCATTGATGAGAGAGCAAAAACTGTCCACATGTGCTAATAATACAAGTAGAGACAACCTCCATCCATTTCAAGTTTCTTGCTTAAAATTTTGAAAGTCAGCAAGGCAACATGGGTACTGTCTATAACATATACTTCAACCACCATCTGGTCTTCATCATCTTAATTAATCTCCTGCGTTAGCATCATTCTTACCATTATCTGTAACTAAAGCATTCTCATCCTGGCCAATGGCTTTCGAGTTTACCCCACTAAGTGAGTTACTCTCAGTCTTCTCGCTATCGGAATCATCTAAATCTGAGTTTAGATTGAGAGAATCCAAACATGCAGCATCACTTACCAATGGTGGTTGTGTGGCTGCTGACTCACGGTCTCCCCTGGTCCAAAACAATGGCATTCTTTTGTCATCTTCCTTCATCTTCTCGGCGTATTTACTTATGTTGAAACCTGAACTATTATTTCCATCAAATGCTTCCTCCAATTGCTCCGTATCAAACAGATCCTCCACTATTTTCTTAGAGTTTGGATCATCAGAATAAACAAATTTTACTTTGTTGCAAGTCTTCGGCTCTAGAAAGGGTTTTACCAGCTGCAACAATATGTTTTCCTTGGGTTATAAGCAATTCAACAGAGCCACTCGCTAACAATACCATACAAAGCAAACCCCAGTGGATTAAAATCATAGATCAGCTATTATAGTAGAGGAAACCAGAATAAAAGAATCGCTACCCATGTTGCATCATTGTTTGAGCAAGCTAGTTCCAAATATTAAAAATCTAGGATTAACCAGGTTCCTCTCAGTATTTGGTCCAAAATCCTTGACCAGTAGCTACAAATTCATATATTCGTATGTAGCAGACTACAGTAGGTGGTGAATATTTTTGGATGGCTAGCAGCAGACGTCAAGTGAATGATAAATACTTTTGGATTGCCAGGATCAATTTAAGATATCTTCTTATATTCATGAAAAAACAAAAACACGAAACTGAGGAATGAAAAAAAGTTACCATCCAGAATGGTTCAAAGAACTTGGGTGGGTTGTATAGTATTGCCAAACCAAGGCGTTCTGGATAATGCTCTTGCAAAACATGGGCTGTTTCCTTCGTCAACTTTACCGATATATTTGATAAACTGAAACCTTGAAAATCAATCAACCACACCAACTGATCCTGATCTGGTGGGAGATTTAAAATAGCATTCTCCATGCAGTAAACCAAGTGCTTAATTTGTCCTTTATTTGACTTTGAGTTCTGCCAAAAAAAAAAATTGAAGCAAATTATACCAAAAATAAAAAAATCAATATTAAGAAAAAAACAAAAGAATAGTTTGCAGACATGAAAAAAGTTCATTAAGACAAATGGGTCGATGGTTGGTGGGGGAACTGAAGTAGTAATGAGAAATCAACTATTCTACAAGATACCATAACATGATTGTCCAATTCAATGTACTCATACAATATCTTTATAGATTCACACAGATGCAAGAGTAAGGAGAAATCATCATATCAAACCTGGCACCTAGGTCTCATGACAAGAACAATCCGGCCATGCCTGTCAGTAAAATTTAATCTATAAATTTTCCCAGTCTCAGCTTCATGGGCAATTTCCTCCTACATCAGAAACAAAATTAACTATAACTAAACAAAATTATCAGATTTATAATAAAATTTGTTAAATAAATAGGAAGTTAGCTGCTCAGTTGAGTGGCTGGTTGCAGTAGGATCCTTCTGGCCCTCTACTACCAAGTCTCTCCAACCAAATAAGGGAAAGTTGGGATCTATTTAGGGCAGTGGATGAACTCCATTTTAAGTTCATCGAAAGAGCATATGCCAAAATGCAAACACTAACCGAAGATCATCACACCAATAAATCAAAGAGCTTTAAGAGTTGGATACCCAGCGAATCTCTTCTGGTTTGTATTCATTTCTCCATTTTAATGTCTCTTTCAACATTTTAGTTGCCTTCTTGACATTCCCATTCCTTGCCCTTAAATATCTTGAAATTGAAGCATCAGAACAATAAATGGTCAACTTCTCAGGCAACGGGCCTAGCAACCTTCTTACCTCGTTTATCTGTAAAATAAAATGTTTAATCTGCTAATAGCTTTCCTCGTAAAGTTTGCGTGCAGTGAATTTCTAATTTACAAATTGAATAAAACATTTATGCTCACTAAGGTGGCATCCAAAGTACAGATACCTTTCCCTGATGGTCATCAGGGGTTAATGATTTCTCATTTCCATTTGAAGATGATTTTTTGACACCCGTGCTCATGGTTGAAAAGATGATGCTCTCAAAGTCAACAGTTGGCCCCTTCAAATGTTTAATATTATTTATCAATTCCAATATCAATATCTTTCCATCTCCAGCTTTCGCGCTAGAAGCATAGAAAAAGAATGCAAGTATAGGTCATGAAATTTTGTAGATTGGTCTGTGCCCAAAAAACACAAGCTAGTTCAAGAGGACAGTCAAAACAGAAATGCATTACATAAACTATTTCTGAAGCCGATTCTACTTTTGCAGAATATATGTCAAGATTTTTTTAGCAGCACAAAGTTCCAAATAGAACTTCCTTGAATTTTCAAGAAGCCATGGTGAAATCAGAGAATAGGACCAACTTTGTGGATAAGTTCATCGACTTAAAAGTTTTGACAAAGAGTTTTTGAGATATATTTACAGATAGGAGCCCAAAATATGAAATGCATTTGACGATAAAAGTTTGAGTTATCGGTAAAATTAAGCCTAGAATGGATTAGCCAGAGGAAATGTCACCACCTAATCAAGGCTAAAAATTATAATTAAAAAGCATAGAAAAATAAAGGGCGATCTCTTCCTTTCTCATTCTGATGCATCTATTGCAAGAGTAAGGTCCAAGCAATTCAAAAGCAGAAGCAAGTAGCAAAGCATAAAAAACGACTGTAGAAGCATTTGATGAAACCAAAAAATCACCCAAGAGATTAAAACCAAACACGTTTATTTCTTCAGCTGATTGGAAACAAGAAGCTCGAACTGAAACCTTATCGAAAATAAGTAGAAGAGAGAAGAAGAAGGCGGGAAGAGAAGTTTACCTGAGAAATTTCGGAGGAGGGATGGCAGAGAGAGGTGAAAAGGGAGATTTGGAGCGAGGTCAACAGTGAAGAAGAGACGGAGAAGAGTTTTGGTTGTTTAGACGGAAATATTTGTTTGGATACAGCGACAGAGAGAAGAAGAAACGGGGTCGCTTTCCTTCTCTCTGGTTTCAATTAAATTAAAATAAAATTGATTTTTAGGGTGTATTTATTTTTAAATAGCTACACGGACAACACGTGCGTGAGCCCCCTCTGATTCCTTCCTTGTATCTTAATAAATTATAAAAAGATTAAATCCATGAAATTAATTTACCAAAATAGTGAGAGATTCTAACACCAGACTTTGGGACGCAAACGTAAACGAGCTTAACTGAATTATTAATGTTTTAAATTCAGTTAAAATATAAATTAACACATTTATAAAGGCTAAAATTGGTGCGGGGCACGCGTTTAAACGGAAGTAACAGAAATCAATAGAAAATAATTGAGATTAATTAACACAAAATCAAAGTAGTGACTGATTTTTTTTTTTTTTTTTTACTAACTGGGTTTGATTAGGTTGAATGATTAAAGATTGTTTGCGATCAATTACAATGGTCCAAGTGAAATGAACTTACGATTTTGTTCAGAAATGATTAATAAAATAAAAAAGCAAACCGAGTTCTCAATATGTGGTTTTCACCAAAACAAATGCAGAGTTAAAGTTACTCATCAAGTCTTACACAGAGATGTTTAATGAATTCACCGGCACGTAATCACAACCTGATTGGCTTTATTATTACTACTTGACATCAAATAAAATATTATTTTAAATAATTACGTAAAGTACAAGCCACGAATTTGTTACACTACGCCCACGTGAATATGAATTTGGACAACTCAATATTTGAAGTCCTACAAAATAAAACTGTTGACCATTTATCAAAGACATGGTAATATATACCCATTTACATTCATTACCCATAAATAATATCATACACTTTTTACCCTCAAAATAAAGTTTGTAATGCATTATTTAGAGTAGGGTATGGGTATGCCAGTCACCCTCACTTCATAATTCTACCTACTGTTCTATTTTCTCACATAACTTCAAAGGCATTATCATTCTAGTATAAACTTTATCACAACACTTTCTTTTTCCTTTAATTGAGAAGAATGCAGCTGAAATTACATGTTTACCCGTGCAATTTCTGAGATACGCTAATATTTACACTTCACGTAAGCAGCCATACAGACAGACAGTGGAATCCGGCTTACCTCCTGCCTCTGTTTTTCCCTTGTCTGCACCAGCATCGGATGGCTCCTTCTACCTTTTTACCTTGTGACTCAGCAAACCATCACAACCATGACAAACCCAGGTATTAGATTCAACGTTATAACTAACCAGATTCTCTTTATTAATTCCTGACTTAACCTAGTTTGATTAATTAATTAATTATTATTCAACCACTAAACAAAAATAAGCTTGAGGAAAGCCCAAAGAGATGAAAATTCTTTCTTCTATCTGCAACTTCAGACATGAATATGAAACTTGACTCCACACCAAATAACCAAGCATTGAAGAAAAAACTCATTCTCATTAACCTTAAGGAACGCAGAAAAATTTCTATGATTCCATAGGAGATGATGTACATACAAGTGACTTACCACGACCAATACCTTATGGTATCAGAATTTTCTTGTACAAATCCTGTAATTTCCTTCTTTTCTATACAGAAATTTTGAGCCACCCGCTTGTCACGGCCAACTCATTCTACTCCAAAAAGAAAGGAAAAACAAAAAACTGAAGCTACAGAAACCAGTAATCCATCCAAGCCCTGCAGACCCTTCTTTCAAGTCATCCTAGTGCTTTTGCACGTTCAAATACTGTACATAATATTCTTCCATATGACCACCATATATGTGCACCGTCACTCTCCCCAGAACATGACAGATGAATAAGCTCAAAATTGGAAGAGAGAACAGGTCGAAGGGCAAGCATCTGAATTAAGCTATCCCCGACTATCCTTGATCAATTGAAGTCACAGAACATGGCAACTTCGAACAAGTTTCAATCGCAAGAGTCATGCCTCACATCTTAACAGGCAGAAAGCTTCTGGATGCCAAAATTTGGTTGCTGGTTTACATTTAAAATACAAATCAAAATGGGCTCTCAGGGGTGAATTTCCAATTATAAATTCCTCTACACAAACAAAATAAAAACCTCCATACCTTCAATGCCTGGAGACTGGTGGGACGGAGGTTTGGTTTCCCACAACCAACCCAAAAGCTTCTAACCTCCGTGCAACAAATCAACAAATCAACTCAATAAGTCCTTCATGTTGATCTTGATCTTCAGGAAAAGCACCAAGCTCGAACCACAATCTGATGGCCTTCTCATCCAAAACTCCTGTTCTTTTCCCCCTCTGTAATTTCATCATATGAATATGTGGAGAGAAGGGTAGGATACACTTGTTTATATTTGTGCACTTGGGCCTGCAACTGTCAGGAGCCAATGGCAAGGCCAAAACTTTTGGCACCAAGAACATAGGCTGAAGAAACTAACCGTACTGTGAAGCTTCACCAATAACCACGAAAAAACTGAAGGCTAAGAGTCTCTCTTTCCCAAAATCCTGGCAGAACTTTGTCTCTTCTGTATGCCATACTGCCAGGCATCTCTAGATTTATCTGCTGACTGACTAAAGTCATCCAAGGAATTATCCATTGGTGGTTTAAAGGGCCGATAACTCCCATTCCTAGAAATTATTGTCATACCCGATTTCTCATCATCTTCAGATGGCGTCCCCGACCTGGACTCCATATGCAAATCAAATGATCTGTTTCTAGGTCCACCTGATCTATAGCCTCTCATATTGGAAGGACCTTTACCTGAAGCATGAGAAGATACCTTTGGTATTGAAAACTCTTTGGGAAGGGAATCCATGTTCATAAAGCAGTTCCTGGCTTTGGCATCAGCAATTAATGCTGCCCAGTCATCAGAGCGAATCAAAGAGTTTGCATTCCCCATAACCTGTTGAACAAGAAACTCAGTACTAGAAAACAAACCAGAAAGGAAAAGATAGCTATCATTTGCATCTAATTTTTTAGTGAAATAGCATAAAACCAGGAAGGCAAAGACCCATACCCAGAGAGCCCTTCTAGCACGGGTAAGAGCAACATTCATTCGGCGGATATCTGCAACAAAGCCAACCCCATGGTTTGAAGCACGCACACAAGACATGATAATGACATCGCGCTCCTGACCTTGGAATGCATCTACGGTATTAATATAAAGATCCTTCAGTTCATCTTGACTTAATAAGTTTCCAAACTCATGCTTAAGGCATTTCAACTGCAGTTTGTACGGGGTAATTATACCAACAGAAACCTTCCCTGCGCCCATGGATTTCAAAGTTTTCTGAAGATGCATGTACAAGCCAACACAAAAGCGTGCTTCATCTACATTCTCATAAGAGACAGAACCGCCTCTGTGGGATTCCCGGCCATGACTAATGTCAAAGAAAGTGTAAGGTCTAAGCAAAGCATCCTTGTAGTACACCTCATCAGGTAAGTTAACAACACTTTCACTGTCAGTAAGGCGTCCTTGGTAGAAGTATCGTGAAGGAAAATCTCGGATTTGAGGATGCATCCTATATTGCACAGAGAGTAACATGGTGGGACATCCAGCTTGCTGAAACCTTTCAAAAAGGCTTCTGCTATATAACAATGTCCCAGCTGCCTTGCTAATAACTGTTGCAGGAAGCTGCTGAGGATCCCCAACAAGTACACATCTTGCTGCTCCAAGAGAGAGGGGAGGTAGAACTCCTACTTCACTAGCTTGAGCAGCCTCATCAATGACTACCATATCAAAACCATGAGTAAGACGAGAGAACAATTTGCGACCACTGCTTGAAACAGTGGTAAAAACAATCTCCGCCTCATTTGCAAAGCTTGCCTCAAGATTTCCACGTGCTTCATCCAAATTAAAATTATTACCAGTTCGGAACTTGCCTTCTACAATTAGAAGGCGAGACATCTCAACTAGAACTTTGTCCCTAGTTTCAACCACAGCAGCAAGGTTCTGCAGTAATGCGTCTCGATTCTGGTCCCTAGCAATGAGGACATCAGGGTCAACACCGACTGATCCTTGGGACCGTATTGCAGCAGCTGCAACACTAAGTTCTCTTTGAAGCCCAGCAATCTGCTGAGACAACACAGCCTCACGTGCTCTCAAATTGTGCATATGTCCTAAAATTTCTTCACGAGGCCTTGCTAAAAGCTGCTCTGTTCTTCTCTCCACAGAAACTGCCTGAGCAGCACGTGTCTGTGAATCGACCCCAACTCTTGCAACATCAGGCCGATAAACCTTCATCTCACCGTCAATAAAACCACGATCAAGAACACGTGCAAGAAGCTCATCAGTTGCAGCATTAGATGGAGCACACACCAGCATTCTAGGTTTGGGGCAAAGTTTTGGAAGAGTACGGAAAAGATTCTGGTCCATGTTCTGAAGGACTTCATCAATTGACCCCATGACAACATTATCTGAGTTGCTCTCACTAACTTGCTTATAGCTCTCAGGTGCTAGTTTCTTTAGCAAAGAAGTATAGTAGTGCTGGTATTGGACCAAATGGATAACATTTAGCATACCCCAGACAGTATGTGTCTTACCTGTCCCCGGAGGACCCTGTACAAGAGTGAAAGGCCAAGGATCTTGCTTCTTCATTGTTCCACTACTTGTACCAGCAGCAGTATGCATAGCAGCCCATTGGATTGCAGCAAGCTGAGGACCATTAAATGTTCTGTGCAAATGATCAATGAAACTTTGCGTGAAACATTCGGGCATAGCAGGGGTCTGCTGCTCATATTTTGGAAAGTGTTCTGGACTGGGCTTAAGGATTGCAGTTTGCATCTGTAAAAGGACAAGTCAACTGCCCATAAAATACGCGATGGTGCTAGAACAATAATTCGAGTTCTACAAAATGAAGAGCAGGTGCTACCTGTGAATTGAGACGAGAAAAATGCATGCAAGGCAACATACTCCCGCTGTGTTGTTGCAAGAGAACCCAGCACAGTTAGATGCCAAATGCTTTTAGGATGAAGTTTCCTCAGGATGTGATCATCATCAATCTTACTGGGAAACAAACAAAATACCAAGACTAAGAACATGTCTGAACATTTGCTAAAATTTCACAACGATTGAACATCCAGAAGAGATGAACATTTAAGTGATAACAAGATATTTACGAAGAATCAAGCTGTCTGAACCAACCTACTAGAATCATAAGCGTCACCAACATAAAAATGGAGGATTGCGCCAGGAGGATCACGTGTATCAACAGGTATATGTCTTCTCACAGTGCCAGCAACACGTCCAGTAACCTCAGGTTCCTCATCTAAAGAGAGATGAAGGTATCAGAATTAAAACAAAAAGTTCGATCACCCATATCATAAATTGGCCAGGCAAGAACCGTACTTATCAAACCTGGTTCCGAGACAGGACTAGAAAGAACTGCAACATCACCCTCCTTAAAATTCCACTTGCACTCATTGCCTGGAAGAACTATGACATCATACCATCCTAGTCCAAAATGAGAAAACTTTGCAGTTGGTTGACAAAAATAAAATAAATACTACAAAGACGGTTGGATCTAGAGGAGGATTGCATACATAACACATGAAAACATAAATGATAACTGTAAGAGTCAATTGTTCAAACAACTTAGTGCATTATCACAGTTTAATTTGGTGCCAACCAATGGCAGAGCCAGAGATTTCATGGATGGAGAGAGGAGGCAAAGCTCACTTGATATGTAAATCTTTTTTTTTTTTGAGATAACACTTGATATGGTAAATCTTAAGTACTCTTCTTTTTTCTTTCGTGCTAAAATATAATTGCATCTCAACTTACATAAATTTTTAGGTTTTCTACTTTTTATTTGTTTGTGTACTTTATTTATGCATAAAACTATAGCATATTTACATATATATATATATATGCAAATTTTTTTATGATTGTAAAAAAAAAATAAGAACTGATTGTGCCTGTTGCATTTTAAACAAGTTGACTATTATCATAAATAATATTAAAAATAAAAAGTAAGGGACAATAAGAGAGATTATATAAAATAATACTTAGAAACCTTAAGACTATTAGAGAAATATGAAGAAAAAATAAGGTGGACTAAGAGAGAAATAGCAAGAAAATTTTAACCTATGGTCAACAGTAATATGGTTAACAAGATCCTCTAATTCCAGATAGATTCAAGGAAAATACATAACAGTTGCTCAATAAACTAGCGATGACATGCATTCCCTCAAACAGCATATTTTCCTCCTAAAATGCCCTTCTCTCATGGTCTATCAGAACTATATAACAGCACTATATCATCCCTTCATTCCTTCAAAAGGAAACCTGTGTGTGATAGGTATATCAACAAACTAGAATATTTAGATAAGACAAAATTTCTTCAACGTATCGTATATGACAAGGATAGAAAGCAAAATCATGCTAATACCTCTTTCTCGCTTTTCAATGAACTTTATCCGAACCCTCACGTGTGCATTTGCTTCTGTCAACTCCTCCCAGGTGCTGTAAAGTTGTGCTCGGCATTCTTCAAAAAGCAAAGGCTCAAATACTCGGACATACTCCTCGACAGAATCAAACCGACCAGGGACACATTGGAGCTCTGTCTCCTCTGATGCACAATAAACGTGATATCACATTCAAATACAAGTATAAACACAAACAGACTCAAATAAACACAATAAGAACTCTACAAAAGCAAAGTTTGAAAAGAATAGACAAAATGTAGATCACCACAAAGTAACATAATTTGGCTAGTCACATAATGAATGTGACAAAACACAAATCGTATCACTGATGTGCTCATAACGAAAAGCAGCACAGACACATTGACCAAGCCCAAGCTTTTAATTGGTTACTTCCTATAAAGCCAAGCAAGTGGGGGAAAGGAATAAATAAATGAACTGAAAGTATGAATATAAATATCTTATGTTGACATAAACAAGAAATCTTAACCTAAGATATCTCCAACCAAAACAATAAAGGAATAAGTAATAACTATAGATCAAAGAGACAATGAACTATGCAAAAACTACTTGCCTTCTATAACCAATTGAAAAGCATCATGAAACCACAGGACAGAAATATGCTTACAGAAAACAAAATTTCAAGCCTGATAAGACAATTTCTGCCCACCAGTCTCTCCTGGCCCTAGGACACGAATGAGAGGAAGCAGGCAGCTTTAACTTTGAAAAATAACACAACAACCAGCTTACCCTCGACTCCAAAATTGATAGGAAAAGAAGGCACTAAAACACCAAAGCACATTGAGGCCCCTCAGATTTATACTACAAACAATTATACACATAGAAACTGAAAGATTAGAGATGAGGAAAAAGTGAAAAGAGATGCAAAATGATGACAAATAATCAATGTATTAACATAATCTAAGTCAAGCTTTCATAATATAAATCTCATCACCTTCCATGTCCTTTTGAGTGTTATGATTCCCCCATAGGGTGATAATTGGAGGGACACGGAGGATTGGCATGAGAAAGTTATAAAAGAATTTCCACTATGAGAATTCTTTTGGGTACACAAGAATTTCCACTTCAGAAGTACATGGAATGAATTACTCAATATGGATCCACAACAGCATTTTTTAAGGGAAAAAAGATTCAAAAGTCATAACAATTTTCATAGATATTGAAACTTATATTACTCCATACCTGGGTGATGCCAAAACTTTTCATTAGTCACCTCCCTTATAAGACGCTCAACTGATGTGTCCTGATATTGGTTACTGGCATTAGATGGCTTCTTGTTAGGAACAAGTTTCTTGTTTCCCAACTTTGAATCCATGGAACCTTGACTAATGAGGGAGGGCTTCCGATTAGAAAACTGTGAACTCTTAAGCTGCCTAGAATCTGTAGGCTGCTTCCATGAATTCTGTCTCGGAACAAATGGTCCAGGTACCTCCGTGGAACCATCCATATCACCATTGAGTCTCCTAGGCCTAGTTAGTATTCCAGACTGCATATCACCATTACAATCAGATTTAGGTTCACGGGATTCCATGGTAGTAAATACTTCACTACTGTGCACATCAACTTGTTTCTGATCTTTATTTAAGGATTGACCCTGCTTTTCTCCAACACGTTCAGAAGATGAAGGGACAGTACGAGCTTCTTTAACAGTACGTATGATGGGGGGTGGAATGTTCTGTCTTCTAGGCGCCGATGTTTTGATTTGGCCAGCTTGCTTGACATCTTCCAAATTAAGAAAGACAGTCTGCCTATTGCGTTTTTTTCCCAGCATTGCTTCTTTCTGCTGATCCATTTTCCTTTTCCCTATATTATTTGCAAATTTCAGGGCATGGCTTGCTTCAACACCTTTTGTTTCTCTTTGCTTAGGTACCAATTGAGTTTCCTCCTGAACATCCATGGGAACATCACCTTTAGCACCGCATTCCGAACTTTGCACACTGCTGCTATTCTGAAAGTTTGAGTTTTCATTTTTGTCCACTCCCAAGGGAATATGGTTGCTGTTTTCCGTAACCTTAATCCTCTCAACAGCAACACCAGAAGCACTGGGATCCACCACTTCATGCATCCCCTGCTCCTGTAAAACTTTACCTCTTTCAGGAATACTAACTTCTGCATGCACATCTGCCAAAACCTCAGCATCAGACCATTCCCCTTCTTCTCTTTCAACAGTTTGAGCATCCGTAGAAAGAGGAACAGATGAAGATGCCGCTTTTATTTCCTCATAAACACTCAACTTTAAGGGCAATGATGATACAAGCTTGGGAAGATCACCTTCCCTCTTCTGTTGAACACCCACTTCAGGTGAATGAGGCATTTTGGCCCTAACAAAGGGCTGAAATCCTGACACTAACGATGCATGTGAAAAGGCATGGTTATTTACTATCCCTTGGGCACCTGCTGATGTTGCAAACAACTCAGAAGGATGAGCATTAACTGACGGGTGTGCCTTCTGTGGCTGGAAGGAAATTGCATTCTCAGTCTCTTCATTATCCTCCACAGGGAGTTCATTGAGATCAAATAACGGTCTTCCTCGAGAGCCCATCTCATATGTAAATGCATACACACAAAACTCTCCTTCCAGGAAAATAGAATTGGTGCTATCTGTGTTTTCTTTTCAGCAAATGATACACATGACATGCCAAAAGAACAGGCATAAAAATTAAATCCGTAGGCAGTGTGCTCAAAAGAATTCTAAAACATAGCAGTTTCTGCAAACGAACAAGCTGCAAATAATTAATAAGCTTTTCAGTACATAGTTAGCAATGGTTAAAGCAGAAGAAAGTCATTGAATAGTCAGTTGCTTGCAAGATGATTCAATGGAAAATAAACCTTTAACTGCTAAACACTAAGACATGGAAGTCAAGAAATAGTCTGCATGACCAACCGCGAAGTGCATACTCCTAGCCAAACACATTTAACACATAATGTAATGCTTCCAACTTAAGGAAATGAGTTGAAAGTGGTTTCGTCAAATATAAAGCCATGAAAATTCAGATCATCAACAATGAGACCGAGGCCATTGCCATATTGTTCATCTTTTGGCCTTGGTTTGCAATTAGTACAGAATTTTGATGGCTCAAATCGACAATAACTATTCAATACCTCAAATTACATTGTCTCATATCAATGGCTAAGCAAACAAATCTCTTCTCCTTCTCTAACTATTTCATTATTATGGACAAAATGTAACCTCAATTGTATTTTAGGAAGCCAAAAGCCATAAAGATAAATACTATTGGGAGATCATATTTTCCTGTTTGTCTTCTAACTTATAGCATAATATAATCAGTTATTTATAGCTCATAGAACTATATGAAGCCTTGCTACGCACAATTCTTCATATTGAAAGAGCAAGAACGGTAAATCTGTATTCAGTTAATAATACACATCCATCTATCCACCATTAGATGAAGTTATTTAATTTGATTTAACAGAATTCAACAGTGAATAAACATACGGGTACTGTGCCCAAAAAGCACCATCATTGGACCAACAAACACAACATCATGCATATCCATGGAATTTAAGATTGGAATTGATGTTCTTCTTAAGGAACCACAACCAGACAGTCTCATGTACAAGAACAATCAAAATAACAAGAACGTAAGAGGAATCAATCTTGCATTACGCCCCATCTTATCAAGCACCTTCAACACATACAAGAAAGCGACAAGAAACCTAGCAAGAAGCAACCAAACTCAGGAAAAAAAAAAAAAAAAAAAAAGCATGAAGTGACCGACGTTTCCGCGAATCAGCCCAAAAGTCGACCACGATTAAGACGCACCAGTCTGCTTAATAAACCGACAAATCAACCCAGATCGAAACCCCTAATACATTAATAGCAATAACAATCTACAACCTACGCTAGTAAGCATCTAGGGTTCCAACTCTCACTAGTCCCCCTCTTTATCGCCTTAATTCCCGCATCTAATCTCTCCAAAAGACCAAACTATATTTGCAACAAATTAGGCGTTCTATCACAGCCCATGCTTCCCCAGATCAAACCAGATAATCTCCACAATTACCAAGAAAGTACATTAATCCACAAGTGAAACATATGATTTAGCATCCTTGAATCTCATTTCTGCACTCTGATCCTCAAGGCACAACCACAAGACCATTACTCTTCTAACAAGTTTCAAAAAATAAGATAATTTCAAAAAGAAATGATTAATTAAAAAACCGTATTTAAGGGAAAGAATTTTTTATATTTCTTTTACCTCTTAAGAGCTGCTTTGAATCTAGAGAGGGAGTAACGAGAGAGAGAGAGAGAGAGAGAGAGAGAGAGGCGCTCTTAATAGGGAGAGAGAGTGCGAAGAGAGCAAATATGAGGGAAGGAGAGGGTCTGGTAATGGGTTTATATAGGAAATAATGAGGCCGTTTCAGCGGCCGGTTTTTTCTCCGATCACCGTTAAATGACTCCGGGCTTATTAATAAATCACGAAATTTTTATTCTAAATCCGATTATAGCGATATTACCAAAAACTCCCTCTCTTTCCACATATCTACATATCTTGTCCCTCGTATGTTTTGGATTTGGTTGGGTGGATCAAACGGACAACTTTTTGGGATAACCACAGAGGGCAATTATGGAAGATTCAGGGTTGAACATTTATCTACTTTCTGTGTTTAAGGATCATAATAAATCATTTAAATTTTATTAATAAACTATGTAATAAACACGAGTATATGTATAGGTTGTTCTAAATTATTTATATCTAAGGCTTGTTAATTAAGAAAATAACTGGATTGAGTTTTATTTTGATCATTTTAAATCCACATACACACTCAAACAAGAAGATAACATATAATTTTTATTTTTATTTTTTAGAAACAATTTAATTGTATTCTAATATGGCATTTTTCTGACAATAACTTTTATTCAAAATTTAATATAATATATATTCATTCATTTTAGTTGATACGTGTATATAAAACAGTTGCATCATATACGGTACAATAATGCTAGTTAAAACTTAATAGGTTAATCAAAATTTAATTAAATAAAAATTTGTTGTTTTGAAAATATTTATAAAAATAAAAATAAAAAAACATTAAAACGAAAAATTTTATTATTTCATGCAGGACCACGACTTGATCAAGATGCTTACTAGATTAAATTAATGCAGATATATGCTTTAGTATACTAGTTTTAACGGATAATATTTTCACATTTTTATATTTATATTAAATTGCATATTACAATTATATCAATATACACTTTAAATTATTACAATAATATTAACTTTTCTTTTTTAATATATTTTGTGAAATTATACATAACTATTTAAAAAAATATTTTTTTTTTTTCTGAAAAGTTCTTTAAAATAATATTATTAAATTATAAAAATAAAAGAAGGAAAAAGGTGTGAGAACAATAAGAGCAATGAGTATATTGTGTGTTTTATTTTGATACTCTTAGTTTTATTTATTTATTTTTTAAATGAAATTTTATTAACTTTAACAAAAATTATTAATAAAACGTGTGATTTAATATATTATAATAGTTTACAGCACATATTGATACAACTAAAAAGGCACCGTATAATTTGGTAAAAGTGAAATACCATTTTTTATTTAATTATGAGTTTTATTTTTTTATATTAAATATAAATAATATTATTTGTTTGGAACGATACTTTTATTAATTAGTACAGAGTGTTTATGTAAGATTGACTAACGGTAAATTTAAAATAGTGTATCTATAATTTGATATATACATAATTCTCGTAATGTTGAATTGTCTCGTTAATTAGTCGGTGAATCAATAATTTTATTCTTATACATGCATGATTCATGAATTTTTTAAATTTTACATATTTAATTACAATAACAAGAATTACATATTTTTGTAATAGTAATAATGATAATTTCATTGACATTAATCATGATTACGTACACAGAGGCTATTTCTAGTGCAGTGTTTGCAAATGCAAAAAAGGAAAAATATGTGACCTATAATTACATGTTATTTATTTATTTATTTTGTAATTCACCAAAGAAATAAAGGGAAAAATTTACCACTAAACTTTAAAAATCAATGACTGTTGAAGTAGTATCTAATTCAGAAATCATTAACAATATAATTTAGCTACTAATAATTCTCATAATTGGTCGGTCATGCGTGAGATTGGTTACCTTTGATCTACTCATCATGGTCTTTATTTTTCATAATTTTCATCTAGTCATAAGGTTTATTTGTAATCTACATTACATAAAAATAAATAGAATTTAATCACATCCATTTCATATTCAAATTCTTGGCCATTTGCTTCCTTGATTATTGTTGCTCATTTTTTCTAAAATTTAAAATTAAGGGTACCGTAAAACGTTTCGATTATCTTTAACTGATAAAATATAATACGTTTATTTTATTAAAAAAAATGTAACAAATTTATTTTGATTAAAATTAAAACACTATGAACTGATTGGAATATTTGCATGAAATAAAGTTACTTGATATCAGGTCTTTACCGGATCTCAAGTCTCACACTCAACCACCAGCTGTAGCAGTGATGGAACTGTGCTGTAGTAATTTTGAGTTTGATTTTATTAATTTAATGAAATAAAATTAAAATCATATTATATTTTTTTAATTAGTTTCGTTTTTAATATATTACAATTTTATCATAACATATACGTAAACTTATAAATTATTACTAATTCGTAAGCAGAAAATAACTAATATTTACAAAATAATAAATTTGGACCAAAGCTTGTTTAAAATTCAGAAGAAACCTACACCTCCAGAGTTACTGTTATACATTTCACACGGTTACTTGGCTAAATAATTAAAATTATAATAACAATAACCTTAGGCTACAGTTAAAATAAATTCAAGAACTTTGGATATAATTTCATACGAAATTAAACATACAAATATTTAATAAAACATCACAAGTATTTAAAATTTGAATCTTGATGGGAAGGAAAGGAGAATGGAGATGATTATATCGGCAATTACTTTACATCGCGTAATTTATTCACACCTTTTTTTGTTTGGTTGTTGTGGGTGTTGGGGGTAACATAAGGCAAATTAAGGATACAAAATCCCATTAATTAGATGCCATATTTTTGCCACAACAATAATTATTTTTCAACTAAAACAGACAAATCACTCATAATTCATGACTGCTGAGTTGCTAAAATAAATAAAGAAATAAAAAAATAAGGCTTGTGATTAAACTATGACCGGAAATGTATATATGTTGTTTGGTGCAACCTGTCTTGGTTGGCAAACATTTA